>JAJJWW010002943.1:0-31390 GCA_023531295.1 Papaver armeniacum
AGCACGGCTTCCATTTGGTATTTGGTGAGTTGCCAGATATTGCATATTTCTACACCTTTTTATTGGCATTTAACTCATCTTTTTGTGCTTTAAAATCATATATTATCCCAAATTCTCGTATTTTCTCATGTTCTCGAGAATAAATACTTGTACTAATTAATTTTGTGTTTTTAGGTAGTAAATAAAGCTTGAGAAAGTAAGAGCAAAGAGAAGAAAATTGAGACGAGCGTCTATGGAGCGACAAGCCACGGCCGTGCGCGCATCGGTTGCAGCCTGAGCAAGAAGCAACCCATTTACAAAGATATGGGCTTGAGAAATCCAAGGCCCGACCCATAACCCGAATCCAAGCGCGATCCATCTTGAGCCGTGAGATTTGATCCATCCGCATCCAACGGTCGCTTCATCCCGCGCGTCATCGCTCGTCGTATCCGCCCAACACCTTAGCCACCTACCCATTCACCCATCGACCAAACACTCCCCTCACCTTCACTTTCTCTCTTCTCCCCAGAAACGAGAACCAGAGCCCCCTTCCTCTTCTTCCCAGACCGGATGCGGAGCCGACACCACCACCACCATTTCTTCTCTCCCAGACAACACCGGCACCGACGTAGCCTTCTCTCGCCTCTCTAGCTCAAGCTATCTCCTTCATAGCTTCTCCCATAACCCTAGAAGCTAGGTTTGAGATAGATGGAGCTAGGGTTTCTCCAACAACGAATTAATGAAGTTGCAGAGCCGAATTGGAAGAGGAGACAACCATTTCGAGCGAGTTATGGTGAGTGGGTTTGCATTTAATTTCCAAATTAGAGTGTTAGAGAGAATTTTGTATAAATAGGGTTGAGAATTGATGTAAAACGTATGCCGGGATTAGCCGGTGCAACAAGCTTAATTTCGGTTGTGTTTTACTTACTTTGATAATGTTCTAATTCAATAACTAGGGTGTAGATGAAACCCTAATTTGTTGTTAAGATAATCAATCTTTGGTTATTGTTCTTGTTGTGTACATTGTGTTAAGTTAAATGATTCTTCATTTTGACAGACCTGTGATGAGTTGTCCATAAGAGAACAAGCTCATACTAGAGAGAGTTCAAATGAAAATTATTCATCAGCATCTACGAGACCTTCAGAGAGTACAGAACATAACCAGATTTAAAGCCCACTTCAATAGGATTAGAGTGAATTCGATCACCTCTAAGTGCTCTCCAACCTTGTTTACAACTGTTATACATTTTACTTTACATTCACAAACATTCTCGTGTATCGACATCCAAAACAAACCACTATTGTGTCACTCCTTAGAAATCGATTAGTGAAACCTTGGAATCAATTCTTACACACCCCAAATCTCTCATGGTTCGAATTCGTACTTCGTCTTCCTGTTTGCTGTCGTCACCGGAACTCTATGATTATATTTGTAGGTAACATTTTCCAACCTACCAAGATTCCTTCGAATACGGTTTCTAAGATATCCCAAGCATCTTTGGTCCAGTGCACGTAGTCACATGGTGCTTGAAGATGCTGGGGTAATTGCCTATATGATGGCATTCAAACCTTCGGAGTTTTGCTTTGCAACAAGTATCTCAACGAGCGTCATATGCACCAATATCCTTAAGAGCGGTCGCATTCCCAACTGCCACAACAGGAGCATCATAGCCATTAACTACATAAACCCAAGATTGAAAATCACGCGCTTGAAGAAAGGAACGCACAATAATTTTCCACCACAAGTAATTTGAGCCATCGAAGACTGGTGGTATGTTTATAGAGATAACACTTCTGTCCATATCGGATCGCTAAAAACATAGACTTATGAGGTCTTTAATGTGTTTGCTCGCTCCGATAGCAATTGAAAATACGGGGTCTAACAACCACACCTAACAATTCGTTTGGCAATCCGAGAGGACTTACTCAATACTCTTTCTAGAGAATCAACTAGACAGTCAGACTCAATCTAGAGTAAAGTATATCAAAGAGTTTAATATCTCTGTTTCACAATGTAATTAGCAAATCAAACAGATAGAAATCCGTGAGCCTGATTATTATGTGAAACAACTTGAACAGTACCAAATACCAATGTTCAAGTGTCAATCAATGTAAATCAGATAACCAATTGGATATTCTAATTGATTGATCTTAACGCACAACACGTGATATTTCAATTGTATAACAAAATATAATGCGGAAAAGAAATAACACAGACACTAAAATTTTGTTAACGAGGAAACCGCCCGGGACCTAGTCCATATTGAACACCACTACTTGTATTAAGCCGCTACGAGACTCTAGCCTACTACCAATTAACTTCGGACTGGACTGTAGTTGAACCTAATCAATCTCACACCGATTCAAGGTACAGTTGCGTTCCTTACGTCTCTGATCCCAGCAAGATACTACGCACTTGATTCCCTTAGATGATCTCACCCACAACTAAGAGTTACTACGACCCAAAGTCGAAGACTTGATAAACAAATCTGTCTCACACAGAAAAGTCTATAGGATTGAATAAATATGTCTCCCACAGAAATACCCAAGAGTTTTTGTTCCGTATTTTGATAAATCAAGGTGAACCGGAACCAATTGATAAACCAGACTTATATTCCCGAAGAACAACCTAGTATTATCAATCACCTCACAATAATCTAAATCGTATGATAGCGAAACTAGATATTGTGGAATCACAAACGATGAGACGAAGATGTTTGTGATTTCTTTTATCTTGCCTATCAGAGAAATTAATCTCGAGTCAATTATTTCAATTGTACTCAATACGATAGAATCGGGTAAGATCAGAACACGCAACTACAAAGAAAATAATTGGGTATGGCTTCACAATCCCAATGAAGTCTTTCAAGTCGTTAACCTACATGGTCTCGATAGAAACCTAAGGTTAAAGGAGAATCGACTCTAGTTATGCAACTAGTAACACACAGGAGGTGAGGGGATTAGGTTTCCCAGTTGCTAGAGTTCTCCTTTATATAGTTTCTCAAATCAGGGTTTGCAATCCAAGTTACCTTGGTAACAAAGTATTCAATATTCACCGTTAGATGAAAAACCTGATTCAACCAAGCTAATATCTTTCAACCGTTAGATCGAACTTAGCTTGTTACACACAAATGAAATGTACGTACCCTCATTTAGGTTTATGTAACCGTACCTAAACGTGTACACCATGTTGGTTCACAAATAGTTAACCGAGGTTAGCCATATGATCACTCTCATATTAACCTTATTCATCTTAACCATAACTAGTTCAAATGACTGAAATGAAACTAGTTGAACAACCATTCAATTGCTATATTCTCATAGGAGTATACAAGAACACAATTGAAGCAAAATCGATTTGATTCACTCGAATCAATACATGAACATTATAGCCACGGTTTGGAAAGTTTGCATTCCTTATTTTATAAATGTTTAGGTTCATGTACATGACCGATTTTAGAAAGTAACCACTTAAGTATGCGTACTGGTATGCGTACTTAAGTAACCAGATTTGAGTTTGTTTTGGTTTTCAAACTCAGAAATTCACGTAAATGAACTTTCCGCCAGTATGCGTACGTGTACGCATACTTTGGTAACTGGTTGAGTTGGTTTTGATTTCCAAACTCAGCAGAAATTCACGGACGTGAACTTCAGCCAGTATGCGTACATGTACGCATACTTTGCCAGTCTCCATCAACCATTTAGTACATACAAGTATGTATACATTTGGTTCCAGTTTTGGACTTATACACAAATGTGCGAACACACTATTTTCTTGTATCCAAAGATGGTTACATGAATCTAAGCTCTTTATTTCAATAATTGAAACATTCTTAGAGGATGACAATAGACGTTTTCACACACTATTAGCATCAAAGTAATTTTCAAGATATTGAAATAATCATTATCGAAATATTCCAAGTCTACACCAAATGATTGTATCTCACAAACCATGTAAGATGTTATTCGGCAATTTTCTCATGATATAAGATGAACTTGGTCGAAGAGAAAGCTTGCCAACACATATTTCGAGAAATATGTAAGCTAGATAAACTCAGCTCGAAATCTCAAATGTGTATATAGAAAACTATATCGTAATACGACTTATGTCTCAATATAGGAGATAGAGTAGAAATAGACTTTCCAAGTGATAGATGAGTTCAAGTCTCCACATACCTTTTGTCGATGAAGTTCCACATGCTCCCCTTAGTAGTTCTTCGTCTTCAAATGATGAACAGCCAGTGAAAACTAAGCTCAACTACACAATCTATGTCCTAGTCTGAGACATCTATAAATAGGCTGGAAATCAAGATTTATAGTTTTGATCACTAACATTGACAAACATGATTGAGATAGCAACGCATGCGAGTTCGACCGAGCAGTGCTCTAACATTCATGATTTGAGTTCATGTGCGGACATAATTTGGTTGCTTTTGTTGAAAGATGTCCGAACACCTAGCTTTCCACACAAACCTGCAAATAGTAGCACAAATTCCTTCCTAACTTCCACAATGATCAGTACTATTATTTTTCCAAAACCAGTTACTACACCAATCATTGATGTTACTAACACTACCCGAGAGGCTATCTATTCCAGATTGATATTACACCTAGCCTAAACATCTTTAGTGAATGAAAATTTCATAAAGAGGTGCTCTGTGTTTCAAAGTTGTTTTTAAAGAGTTGGCAGATAGGGTCAATAAGTTGAATGAAAGTAGAAAGATTACCACTCATAGGGAGAATGTTGGCTTTGAGTTTCCAAGTGAATAATTGGATTTTTGAGATTGTTTTCATCTTCCAAATTTGTTTTGTATTTCTATCAATGGGTTAGTTCTTTTTGTTGACCAATATGTTGTACATGGATTTCATTGTGAAGACACCATGAGGGTTGTGAATCCACTCGAGAATATTGAAAGGATACGTGTTAAAGTTGTTACGAGAAGAGCTATATTCCAAGAATTATTGAGGATGTGATCACTGACTAGAGTAGGAGAGTTAGGATTGGTTGGTGCGAGAGCATCAACTGCAGTAGTTTTGCTTAGGAGCCACATATCTTTCCAGATATTAATGTATGTCCTATTTCCAACTTCCCAGATGCAATGGTTTTTTTTTTTGGATTAGTTAATCCCTCTATGAACACCTTTCCAAGCCAAATAGGCTCCCACTAAGTAAGAGGAGTGGAATGGTTTGGATGTAGGAAAATATCTAGCTTTCATAAAGGCATCCCATAGAGAATCAGGTGATAAAAAGACTCCACCTATAACACCCCGAATTTCTAGCATGGCGCATGCTCAAAGATGCGCCATGGCATGAGATGATGCTTCATCTCAAGTTTCTATCGCGTTAAGAGGAATATTGGCTTAGAGACAATGTTGCATCATCATAATGCATTAAGCCGAGTTGGGTAGATGGCCTTTAGCGTTGCGAGCGTAATCATTGCGCATTATGCGAAAGATTGGCCAAGAACCAATATTGTATAATCATTGTGCATCGAGCCGAGAGAGTTGGCCGAGCGAGTGTTACGCAATCATTGTGCATGATCATAATTGGACTTGGGTGAAAACATTTTGCTCCACTTTCCAAAGTTGTATAAATTGGAAGTTAACATATATAGGGAGGGGTAGTTGGTTGAAGGTGCATATGCGGACCATGCACCAAGTAAGCTTCATAGCTTAGCCGAAAGAGTATAAATGATGCGTAAGCCACATTTTATAGCTACGTAGCCATGCGAAGAGGGCATTTGATGCTTATGCATCACTATGCCATGTCGCGGACCCAGATAATGCATAATCATTGTGCATTATGACGGAATAGCCTATACGGACTAGGCCATTACCATTATTGATTGGCCACGGCCTTGCAAACAAGTTTGGTTGAAGTTTCTTGTCCCTTCGAGGATGAACTACACTACGTGCTTGATCCCTTTAGAGCAGGGGAAGGGTGCATAGGAAGCCGCAATGAGTTGCGGCATTGTCGGTCGAGCACTTTGTCGCTCATATCATCTATTCCAGAGATAGATTTGACATTCTGACCTCGCTATCATATGGATCGGTAGATCGACAGAGATGATTGTGGCCAAACTTAGCCAGACAGTTGATGCGGATGGGCAAGTTACATAACCTGTCGGAGGCTAAAAACCCCACAATTGCTTGTGTACATTAATATAACCATCATTTAATTAGCCTTTAATCAATTGGTGGAATTAGGTATTGAGGATAAGTGGTTACATGGATTACTATTTCATGGCCCGATACCTCCAAAAACTGATCGTTTTTGCTAACGTAATAAAATTCTTGAAGGGAAAAAATGGTTTAGTCAAAATGGGTAAAAGTTCAGTTAGTCCATCCGAGTGCTTAATTTAATTTAGTCAGTTATTTAAAATATAAAATTACAAATAACCATCTCTTGCGTTTATTAAGAAGTTTGTCATATCTTCTTAGATTCCTACGTGATTAGTTTGTCCTAAACTTACTCCTGGAATTTACATTTCAGCGAACTTCATTAACACCGAGAATCTGAGATTTGAGTAAATTGAATGGAGAATAACTGATATAAGATAAGAAAATTGATGAAGATATGAAGAAATGGAAGATTTCTCTCATCGCTTCCATTCCATATTAAAGAGAAATGGAAGAATTCTGGTTATTCGCGGTAGGTTTCATTGCCGATGGAAGAGTGAAGAAATGAATTAAGAAGAAATTAGTACTCTAGGTTTTAGAGGAGGGCTATATTTGTCATCAGACAAATTCGATTTGGACTAAATCGTTAAAAGCTAACTCGTTTTGAATTTAATAATTGAATCGTTTTTTGGGGACCATGGTTTTTTTTGGGGCACCATGGTTTTTTAGTTATAAGTTCGGTTAGTTGCAAAAAACCTTTCCCAACCGAACATAAGGTCGGTTAGTTGCAAAAAACAATTACCAACCGAACTGGTAAGTTCGGTTAGTTGCAAAAAACATTTCCCAGCAGTGGTCGAGTTCGGTTGGTTATAAAATATTTCCCAACTTGAACATAAGTTTGGTTTAGTTACAAAAAACATTTCCCTTGAACAATAGTTGGTTTAGTTACAAAAAACATTTCCCAAGCAGAAAAATAGTTCGTTTACCGTACATAAAAATATTTCTCATAAGACCTAAGTTGGTTAAATGCATAAAAAATATTTCCTAGCAATTACATTAGTCCCCAAAAAAAACCATGGTCCCCGAAAAACCCATGGTCCCCCGAAAAATGGTTCATTTTGGGGACCCTTTTTGGGGATGATATTTTATTTTAAGGTAAAGACATTAAGTAATTCTAGGTGCCCATATCTAAATTATTTATTTAATACCTAATCTACCTCTTAATTAATTTTAGGTTATGATTAGTGACATGATTTAATTAAAAACAATTAGTGAGATTAAATTAAAAGATGGGTTTATTATTAGTTGGTAGAATTATTGTGAGAGTAGAGTTAGAAGATGAAGGAGAAAAACATGAAAAATAATTTTTTCCAATTCACCCCCTTTGAGTATTCAAATGATGGATTTTATCAATTTAGCCAGGAGGAAAGGTATTTGGGTAAACAAGTATGCTAGAAACTTAGATAATGTATGTTGAATTGGTAAAAACTTTACAAAAATGTAAAATTTTGAGGAAGGTTTGTGGTTCGGTTATTTTATATAAAGAACAAGTAACCAAACTCATTTGAAGGTGTAATTCGGTTGCTTTTGAGGATGAACAATGGCAGATTTCATTGAATGTGTAGTTGGTTGCCTTGGAGATAAACAAATGCGCAAGACTAGTTTGAAGGTGTGGTTGGTTGTAATCCATTTCTGTGATTAGGAACTTTCCATATTAACCGACTCGACATACGTGTTCATCTGTTCGGTTAATGCCTTGACTAATAAGACTTTACGTAAATAAATTTTAACAAGGTATAAAGGTTCGGTTGGTTACAAACTGCATGCTTTTGCGATCCAGTGACTAAGTTTAATAAGTTCGGTTGTTTCGCAAACTTGAGATCAATTGCACAACCAACAGAACTTAACAAACAAAAATTTCTTATGTTTTTAACAGTAGAGTTCGGTTACATGGGAGTTTTAAGATTTTTGCGAAATAGCAAGAACAAAGTTGATAGAGTTCGGTTATAAGAAATAAAAATAATGGGAAAAACGATGAGGTTCGGTTACATGGCAACTTTTTTTCTTATGTTTTTAACCCTAGAGTTCGGTTACATGGCGGTTTTATACATTTATGCGAAACTAGCAGAACTCGTCGGTTCGATAACATAGTTATAAAGCATATAGAGCCAGAACTCATCCGAAGGTGTAGTTTGGTTGCTTTGTGAGGATGAACAAGTAGCTTAGAACTCATCTGAATGTGTAGTTCGGTTGCCTTGTGAGATGAACAAGTAGCAAGACTCCATACTTGTAACCTCCATTAAACCTCTCCACAACTTCCATTTTCAACTCATTTTGATGATTACTTCTCATTTTTTCAGCAAAAAACTTTGACAAGTAATGGGTTTGTGAGAATATCTTTGCTAAAGATTTAAATTAAGCTATATATATATAGAGGTGGTGGTGGTGGTAATCGGTGGTTGGTGGTGGTGATAATCAGAGGTGGTGGTGGTGGTAATCGGCGGTGGTGGTGGGAGGAGGTGGTGGTGGTAATCGGCGGTGGTGGGCGTGGTGATGGTCGGAGGTGGTGGTGGTAGTAATCGGCGGTGATGGGAGGTGGTGGTGGGAGGAGGTGGTGGTGGTTATATATAAAGTGAGAGAGAGGTGGTTATTAGGTTGGTTTTAAATTAAATTAGGTTGGGGTAGGTTAGTAATTTCAACGCGTTAGAATGGCTCTTATAATTAGAGGGAAGGTGGCTTTAATATGACCGTCATCTCAAAAAAACCATTATTAAAAAAATTACAAAATGGTTAGTAAGTAGGACTAGCGTGTACCATTTTGAGAGGATAGGACTAAAGCGTCCAAAGCCCAACGAGATATGGGATTAAACGTTAATTTCCACATTCTTGAGACAAGGTTTATTATGCGGGTGGACCGGTGGAGACTTCAGTTCTTTCATGTAATTTAACTTGCCCATATCCTATTCTCAATTAGTTGCAACCTCAATAGAACGAACATGTCATCGGGAGTCGATTTAAGGCCACCAAAGATAACCCACATGTCTTTGGGACCCCATTGGACTGATTTTTGGTCCACGTTTAATTCAGATGCTATTAGCTGCTTCAAAATAAAATAAAATGCTATTAGCGGGACATTAGTACATTTGCGTATTTTCAAAGATTCTAATCCCTGAAGCTCATAGTCATATCTGATATCTAGTTTTGGAACGTGGTGAAGACAATCCTGAAACTCGCCTGTCATATCTAAAAAAAAAATATTAAAAAAAATCACTGTATAATAATGGGATCTATAATTATTAATATATGTCAACTCTTTGCAGATGGATCCACCACACTAATGCACTTCACGGTCTAGTTCTTAATTTTCAAGAAATTAAGTTAGGGTTTAGATATCAAAGAAGCTAAGGGGTTTGAATTATCTTACTAACTAGACTAAGCTGTACCGTAGCTATAATCAAATTCAATCAAATTATGGTAGAACACATTATGACTTAGTAATTTTAAGACTTCTGGTTTCACCCGGAAAATATGTTGTAAAAAGCTCTAAAGTATCTTCAGAATTCAATTTCTCCTACATCACCACTCAAAACCATAGCTTTAGCAGGTAGAAACCCTGCAAAATTAGAAGAAGCTCTTAAATGGGCATTATCTAATTATCATCATGGCTTTGAAAACACATCATCTTCGATTTTGATTATCAAAGCTGATGTTTTTCAACCCATCTTCTCTTAAAGATCTTTGTAGCAAAAACCAAGCTCATGCTGAATTGTATTTGGTCCTTTTAGCTTATATGGAGAACCTGTTGTTTCTACTTGTATAGAAGTTGGTTGTGACTACTTAGATGTATGTGGAGAACCTGAATTCATGGAGAAAATGGAAGCTATTAATCATCACAAGGCAGTGGAAAATGGGTCTTTGAGTGATTTCTGCATGCGCGTTTCATTCAGCAATAGCTGAAATGGGGTTGATGTTCCATTCTCAGCAATGGCTTTCACCTGCTGTGCCTAATCAAGTTGAGGTTTATATGAGTGTGAGTCTAATAAGCGGATTGTAGTGAATTTCGGATCACTAAGATCCTCTCTTCTAATTGTGTCTAATGCGGAGAAGTTGCTGGAACCGAGGAAATCAAGACCCAAAATAGCCACACCAATGGTAATTAACTGCACTCGTTTTTAATTAATTTCTTATCCATATTAAAAGTATATATAGAACCACGTACATATATATGTGCATGCAGATTCAGGACCCCTTCCTCCTGAAGGACCACTGATAGAGATCAGGAAAAAGTTGGGCTTTGGGCAGTAAAGCTACCTTTTAGCAGATTCTTTGATCTACAGACGAACACTTGAAACACTGACAGAGAATCCTCGCGGTCTTCCAGGGGGTAAATGAGAGTGATAGAACATATCGAAGAGAAAAATTGCTGGTCGACGGGTGAAGCCATCCCATATCAAGATAATGTTAGGATCCAAATCAATTTTGGATGTCTTACGATTTATCATGGTTGGGATGATCATTGTCTATTCGGAAGACTTGGTTTTGATTGGGAGGTGGCTTCTTTTAAAGTTTCCCTCTGTTTTTACCCTCGGATGTTTCAGGAAGGAAGGTCCCACTGAAGTGGAGGGTTGAAAATGCTTCATTCAAGATGTGGTTTGTTGGACAAGGTTATAGCAGCGCAAACCTTGCTGCAGTACAAAGAAAATGGCGGAAAACCAGACACAGAAATAATTACAAGAGTCATGGAAGGACCTGAGGCTGGATACCTCACAGCACCAATAATCCTTCTTCAATGTTGCCCTTGTTGTTCTGAGTCGTGGAGACTTACCTAAAAAGGTGGCATCTTCCCTCCTGGAACTGTATTCGGTCCAACTGATCTGCAGGATCGGCTCCAGCAGAACGGTATATCTTTCGATGTTATCTCAAAAAATGTTGTATCTTCTTAATTTTGTAGCCCTGATTTCTTATCTTTGTAATCTGCTATAAAATTAATAGTTTGTTATTCTTTGGTTATAGTGTTTTGTATTCGATTTTCTTGCCTATTTTGCTCTCAGCAACATTTTGCTCTAGGCCGTTTTTATATCTAATTGCTGGAATGAAGAAAAACAACACTAAGATATTCTTAGCTAACTGAGAGCATTTTGAGTTTTATATGGGTAAAAACATAACCAACTGGCATTAGCCCAGTAAGCTAGGGATTGGGCTCCCGTGTATAGGTTGGAGGGTTCAATTCAGAAATTTGATTGTCAAAATAAATAAATAAATAATAAATATATTTTTTGGGTAAAACATGAACCAAAACTTCTATTCCACAAATGTGGATCATAATACCTGCTTGGTTGGCCAAACTTAGAAAATAAGAGAAAGAAGAAGATGCACTGTAATCAAAAAGAGGAGAAATGGAAACTTGGATAACACACATTTGTGGCGTAACAATATGGAAACCCTACAAAATATACCCTGATCAATGCAGACAAACCATAGGCAGTCCAAGACACGCACACAAACTGTTAACAGACCGAAACAGAAGCAGATACATATGCAATAGGAGTTTAATTAAGAAAGTCATTGACCACCATTATAAAGTTCATGGATGCATGGGTTGAAATTCCCAATGTTGCCGAGTATTTGAAGTCACACTGCAAGAGCAGATGCTCTTGGTATTATTCTTAAACAGTGGACTTCTTCTCTGCCAGGTCTTGTTTTCATCCATGTCAATGGATTCAGGAGTGACGCCATTTTCAAGGGTCCAATCAAAGATTGGAGCAACGACCCAACAAAATGTGAAGAATCTGGTGCGCCATGGGGAGGGCAGGACACATGCGTCTTCCAGCTCAAACGGTAAATATCGATAATGTTGTCCGCGATAATCCGTGAAATTTCCTAAGAAACGCTCTGGGTTGAACGATAATGGATCATCCCATAAAGATGAATCCCTTCAATACCCCAAACATTAACCAACACTGCTGCGTGTCTTTGGGTATAATATACCCCATGAATTCTGTGTCTTCAACAGTAGTGCGTGGTATTAGCAGAGGGCGGTGGATGCAATCTCGGTGCTTCTTTAATCACCGCATCTAGATAAGGTAAACTTTCGATATCACTTTCTTCAATTTCGATTATAACCAACAACCTGGGCAATCTCATCTTTGGCCTTCCTCATTACCTCTGGATTGCGCATAACTTCTGTCATTGCCCATTCCGGGAAGTAGTTACTGTGTCGGTTCCAGAGACTAAGATTTCCTAGATAAAATTAGAAAAAGTTCATTAGCAACTGTACATAAGATCGAACAATAAGTGGTATGATGCAAAGCAAGCTACCCTCTTAATAATGGGACGAGATCATGGGATTATCGTCCTACATTTAGAGACAGATCTGTACTAGCTTTATCACTTTGTACATTTCTCATAAAATTATAAGCGAGAGAGTGTAATGTAAGTAAATCGCGAATATCATCAATTTGTTCAAGTTTATGAATTTACTCACCGTTATAAACCAATTAATTTGTCCCGTGACAGTTTCCTTGGTTCATCTTTTCCAATCAGTGGAAGTCCATCAACAAATCCCAACAATCCTTCTCCTGGTTGTTATTAAGCAAAACATCAGTGGCTCCTCCGCTCCTTGGCAAAGCCATCAACAATGTTTATACATGCACGACCAGCCTTCTTCAGTCTGTTGATCAGATTCTGTGGGTCTAAATTTTGTAACATTGGATAGAAAAGAAATCAGCTGCAATAGGACTTGTAATAGCCACTCCAATCTCCCCAAGCCGTTGATAGAGTTCATTCCCAGGTTTTAAGATCCATAATATCCTTGGAAAACAAAGAGATTTCCCCAAAAGATTAGCAAAGGAAACTGTAGATGTAGAAAACCCTACTACTACATCCAATGATCCATCCACACATAATAAGAAGTAACAAACAAGAGAAAAGAAAGAACACAAGATGTCGTGGTTGGGTATGATTACTAGCTGCGTCCACGGGGTAAAGGGATGATCTTATTGCTTGATTCAAGGTTACAAGGCGAGTGCTTTTCTCTCAATACTCTAGGTGTACTCTCTTTCCTCACTTCTTACTTGAATTTTACCTCTCTACATGGTCTCTATTTATAGTCACGGGTGATGATACAGCCGGTACTACGATGTTAGGCTGATGTAGCTTCCTTGATTTTCTTCTCGGATGATCGAGTTGATGCTTGACCGATATTCCTATCTGTAAGAGTTCGAGATATCTGGCCGAGCAGAGTGATGTCCTCTTACGATATCCCACTACCCAGATGTCGCTTGTTTGGTGAAGATGACCGATGTCGCCCTTTAGGTCCCACTGCAGAGTCTTGCTTTGGCCAGGGTTCTTTATATCTCTTCATGACTGCGTCGGTGCATTTATTGTTCTTGTGCGAGATGAGCATCACATGAACTTTTTCTCCCTTTATATCGACCTTTACGAAGGTGCTTGGTTCCTCTTTTCTCGCTCTCAGTTTGGTGAGGTGATTCGGTACTTCTAGTGTTTATTTCCTTGGTACACCATCGCCTAGGTTGTTCCCCTGTTCACCATGGATTATTTGCACCTCAACAACAAAAGTTAGGTGTTTTATTTCCAACTTTTACCTTCCTTCTCTACTACTGATATCCATTGTTTTGCTCTGATCCTAAATTGTCTTCGTTTGCCTACGGTGTTTATTCGGTGTCGTACGAGAAAGAAAAAAGTTGCATATAGATATGATTCATTCGCGATTGGTCCATATGGAGAAAATGGGTCGCGTTGTCATCAATTGATGGTTTAAGGAGACCTGTATTGGATGACGATTGATAAAAGCGATCACGACTTTTGAATAACTCCATAGCGGCATCTGCGGAAGCAATAACTATAACCTTTATCGCACCAACACGTAGAAAGAAAATCGGCCCATATTTCTTTTGAATTTCTACTAATGTTTTGTGTGGCGCCTTGTTATAGCATAAATCTAAGAGGTTTCCAATCAATGGCCAACCGGAGGACCGGTGGTAACCTCCTTGAGTTGGTTTTATTTTTAGAATTTGAGAAAATTGTGGAGGAGTAGGAGTAGGAGTAAAGCGGAGTGACTGCATTAGGGAAATGAGAAACATACTATCATTTGTTGACACGAGGATCTTTCATGTTGATAGGGTTTGTAGTAGTCTGTATGATCTAATATGATGCCAGTACTAAGCTTTTTAAGGCACAAATTAGTCACTTTCCATGAGGACTATGATAATGGATTGTCTTCATCACGTTTAAAATCATATCTTCTTGATACGACAAGGCGAGCTTTAGGGATTGGAATCTTTGAATATACGCAAATGCCCAGCTAGCATGAATCATAATTATTTATTCGGGTTATCCATTGCGAGTAGTGTAATGTGATATTCTAAAGAAACCCGATCTTGCTTTTACTACGTTTAATTAACCAATTATGTGAACCGGGAAAATGGGCTATGTTACAACTAAAGTGCGGTTGCGAGAGCACATGCAAAAGCAGGTTGGGTCAAATGGGCTAAAAGATTTAGGTCGTCTGTCATTTATCTTCGATTTTTTAATCCCCTTCTCTCTCCAATTTCAATTAACTTGAAAAAAATCATAATTTCGAAATATAAATGAGATTTTAATAAAATTTATATTTTTTTGGAGGTAGAGGGAGAAACTAGAGGTGGGAGCGGTAAAAACCGGACAAAAAAAAGGAAGAGGCAAGTGAGGGAGCAAAACACTATAAAAACAATTGAAAATCGAGGTGAGTAATTACTTTTAACAAAATCGAACTCGATAAGAGGTTACAACTCAAACACAAAAAACATTGACCATATTCTCATTGCAGTCGATGAATTCCCCTAAAACCAAACCAAATCAACCGAAGTCGAACATTAATCCAAGAGACACAAGATGAAAACCACACCTAAGAAAATACATTGTAATTGCACGTTCCCGAGTCGACTAAAAGAGGGGGTGTTCTTGTAATTTGATAATGACAATTCAAATTGTAGAGAATCCCAACAATGTGGTTGTGCATATTATCATAAAGCTTAAAGGAAATCCTACTAATAGCCCTAAGTTCCTTATTGGCTCATGTAGAAAGCATTCCTTAAAAACAATGTTGCAAACCTTAAATAATTCTTAATTTTACTTACAGGTTCATGTGTACCTACCAGTCTAAAATTTGGATGTAATATGGAAAATTAATATATAATTATGAAAATTACAGTGTATTATGACGACTTATATGGTTAGCTGCAATCACGGGCACAGATGGAACATTTTGCACAACCTTTTCAAATCCAAGGATCTGAAACCTAAGCACACTGGTGTTGATGGTGGTTTTTAGACAAAGGGTAAAATCGTAAAACCCCGAATAACCTAACGTCACCGGTGACACATTTATTAGAACATTCAATGCATGTAGTCGATGAATTAATAGGGGTATTTTTCAAATTAGGGTTACAACGAACAAAACCCTAATTCCCCTCCGTGCCAATGGCAAATCATGCCGACCACACCTAGCCCAAGCTAGCCGCGCCATGCCAAACGCACTCCTGCCTTGGCCCTAGCTATGCTTAGTCACACCAAACGCGCCAAAGCATGCCAGCCATGCTAGCCGCACCTCCGTGCCAATGGCAAATCATGCCGACCCACACCTAGCCCAAGCTAGCCGCGCCATGCCAAACACACTCGCCTTGGCCCTAGCTATGCTAGTCACACCAAATGCGCCAAAGCATGCCAACCATGCTAGCCGCACCTCCATGCCAATGGCAAATCATGCCAGCCACACCTAGCCCAAGCTAGCCGCGCCATGCCAAACACACTCGCCTTGGCCCTAGCTATGCTAGTCACACCAAACGCGCCAAAGCATGCCAACCATGCTAGCCGCACCTCCGTGCAAATGGCAAATAATGCCACCACACCTAGCCCAAGCTAGCCGCGCCATGCCAAACGCACTCTGCCTTGGCCCTAGCTATGCTAGTCACACCAAACGCGCCAAAGCATGCGACCATGCTAGCGCACCTCTGATAGGGTGTAGAATACATCTATTTACTATCTGTGTTTATGCTTTCTTTGCTATTTTCTTGTCAAATTATGTATTTTACGCTTGTTTTGAGTTTTATAGCTACTTTGGAGTCGCACGGAGGAAAAGAAGAAGAAATCACCCAATTTGAGCCAAAAAGGGCAAAGGTCACTTCACGGGCGATTGATATATGGAGCTCGGTTAAGGTTAAGGGGCCACCAATTTGGAGGAGTACTAAAGAGCAGGCCAATCAAGGTTAAGAAGTGGAAACTTGGCTGCAGCCACTTATCAAGCGACCACATTCGATACAGGCACCCGTCGGGGTGGTTTATTACATTAGGCGTCTCAATCCCAACCTAACCACTGAGAAGGTTATCTTCTCTTAATCGTTTCCACAGAAATTGAGAAGGGGATCGGATGATACAACTGTGAATCAAACCAGAGAGATGAAGTGAAAATGAGCGAGAAATTGAGAAAGCGAGATCAAAATACCAGTGAGAGAAATTGAAGAAGCTGGAAATAGGCGAAGAAGAAGAAATCGATGTTAATGAAGTCAGAGAGATGAAGCGGTGAGAGCCCAGAGATTGAACTTCGAAAGCGAGAAGAAATTAGGGTTATTGTTGTATGAAGTTGAGATTGAGGCAATGCTTGCCATGAGTGAACAGATAGAAGAGAGTGATCGATGATGGTTAGCGGTAGAAATCAAACTAAGAAGCGAGAGATCGAAGAAATAGAATCGATGATGAATTGATTCAGGGTTTGATTTAAAAATTGAATCTGGCGACAGAAGAGGATGGTACTTCATTTGTTGTTAGATGGGTTTAGGGTTAATTTGAGAGCGATGTTCAACTAAGAGGCGATAAAGCTTCGAGATGGGATTGTGAGATCGAATTGGCAAACAATGGTTGGATGCATGATGAATTGCCAGCCGCAGTGAGGATAGTGGTGAGTTGTTGCTTTCTGAAATAGGGAAGAGATGTTGATCTTGTTGATTGGGTTATTTCGAATTTGGGTTTGGATCCGATTCGAGATAGTGCGAGTGGTGAGGCTTGTTGGTGGAGAAGGAAACAGCGATGGAATGGAGAGTTCTGTACATACGTAATTGTGACTCACAGAGAGAAGATGATGTGTTGCTGTTGAACAACACAGAGAGGAAGGAATTGATGAGGTTCTGAGATCGAAGATGGGTTGTAGCTGGAATTGGGGGTTTTTACTTTCGGTTCTGGAATGATGAAAATGGGTTAGTTTGATTCGATTGTTGTTGAAGTACGTCGTAGAAGGTGATTACTAAGCGAGGAAGAGGTCTTTGTTAAGATGGAGCAGTTGATAGATTCTTTGCTGCATTGTTGAGGTTTGGCGAGAAGAGAAATTCTATTGCTGCAGAGTGGTGGTGCAATGGCTAGGACAGAATGGAGTTAGAAGACCTGCTGCTACTGTTACAGGGAGATTGAATAAATGTGTTGATTGAGATACCTTAGATGTATGATAGGAATTACAGGAAATATGAGGCCTGAATTCGGCCGGGAAATATCGGAGAAACAAAGTAAACTACGCCGGATTTTACGCTCGGCGAGTTAACTCGATGGCCGATCCAGACGACTCGGTACCTTAACTTCGAAATAAGGCGGCTCGGCTGACTAAGACAGGCTAACTCAGGCTAACTCCAACGGTGAATCCACTTCTCTTGACCAATTGACCGTCGAGAGACCGTTAAAGCTTGGCCAGTTAGTCCTAACGGTGAGGCGACGTGAATATTAAATAGCATATTCCTCGGCGGACAAAATTTTCGGGTGGCGGCGGTGACTATTAGGTCAAATTAGAGCCACAATACCGAGTTTTCCGGCGACCAAAATTCGAGAATTTTCTATGGACTTCTCTCATGGGTGTGAAGACTTGGACTAGGAATTGGATGGAGAATTGGACTCAAATTTGGAAAAGAGAAGATGAAGAGTTGAGAAAAGCTTGGATTTGGAAATTGAATTGCTAAAGGAAAAGGGTTCTATTCCTTGGAAGATTTGGAGAATATTGAAGCCTATAAATAGAGAAGTTTTCTACATCTTTTACACACGTCTCTACACACACATAGCAATTCTTTCTTTTACTTATTCGTTGTGTGAACTCTTCTAACATGTAGGTAGCTAATTTTATTATTGATTGAGGATGAATTCCTAGTTCTTAATATGATTTGAGTTTTGTTTCAATTCTTTCTTGAAGTTTTCGCATGATCATCGTTTGTTTTTACTAATAGGAATGTTTATTCATTCATGATTGATTGATAGATTGTTTAGAATGCATGCTAAATTGATTTGTTAGTTTATCTAAATCTAGTATAAGTTAGGGAATAAGTAGTCGTTCTCGACACTTTACACAAGTAGAAAACACGAGACCTTGCGGAGGGATTCGTGGAGCGATTGTGTGTAAAAACAACGCTAGAAAGAAGTGAACCAAGTGACAGGTTTAACTACTAGTACTAAACCTAAATTCATAGATCTTAATGCATTCGAGGATTACATCTTGTAAGCTGAACCTCGAGGGTGGTTCTTTTGAATAGAATCGATAACTAAGCGGACACATTGCTCGGTGAAATTAGGGATTTTGGGGCTAGCTAAAGCGGACCTGTATCCTACTGGTTGGTGATAATCTGTGACTAATAACAAGTAGAGAGAACATAACTTTAATCATTGTTACGTAACGAAGAAGGATTCCTTGATCTTGTCTCTCTTATTGCTTTCAACTTTATCTTTTAATTGCTTTGTTTATTTTCTTTTGCTTTTTACACCCCCTTTGTGACAATTTTTACAACTAGAATCTCGTGCTCCTCGTGGGATCGGACCTTGACTACCTATATTACTTGTTAATTAGGTAGTAAAGTATTAATTAATTTGTTGTGGATTACGACACGCATCACCTCAGTGCCAATGGAAAATCATGCTAGACCACACCTAGCCCGAGCTAGCGGCGCCATGCCAAACGCACTCTCGCCCGGCCCAGCTATGCTAGTCACACCAAGCAGCGCCAAGCATGCCAGCCATGCTAGCCGCACCTCTGTGCTAATGGCAAATCATGCTAGCCACACCTGGCCCAAGCTAGCCGCGCCATGCTAAGCGCACTATGCCTTGGCCACAGCTACGGCTCGGTCGCACCACGCCAAGCCGAACACCCTTAGCCTTGGCCTAGCTCGCCATGCCGAAAGTCAGCCCGCGCCTGGGCTTGCAAACCGTGCAACCTAGGCCAAATTAGTCACGCATGCCATTGATACATGCCAACACGCATCGTTGGTAGCTTTTCTTACGAGGTCAGTAGCCTCTAATGGCCGAGCGTGCCATTGACACATGCTAACACGCTGTTTGGTAGATTTTCTTACCAAGCCGTGGCCTAATGGTAGAGCATGCCATTGGCACATGCCAACACGCATCGCTGGTAGCTTTTCTTACCGAGCCGTGGCCCTAATGGCAGGAGCATGCCATTGGCACATGCCAACACGCATCATTGGTAGCTTTCATTGCCTAGTCAGTGGCCTAATGGCCATGCGTGCCATTGACACATGCCAAGCTCTTGCACGCCGGTAGCCTATCTTGCAAGTCGTGCAGCCTAGGCAAAACTTAGGCCGTCACGTGCCATTGGCACATGCCAAAACCACGCTTGTAGCCTTAACTTGCAAACCGTGCGACCTACGCTGAGGCATTCGCCATACCATTCACGCACATGCCACACACGCCACTAAGCGGCTCTGGCATTGCCACTTACACTCAAGGTCGTGAAGAATGGTTGCGAGGTTTGTAGAGGACCCACGATATACGAGAGGTAAGTGATTGGCCAGTTTATTAAGGTGTGAGATTCCTCAAATTGCCAGGTTTGTCAACCATACTGTTAATTATTCTATACCTCATTAGTTTGAATGCCATGTCTTAGTATTTTGGATGATTTTGTTTTCTAGATATCACGTTAGAGCCTTGATCTTTCCCTTTATAGGTTTGAGAGGAATACATGAGACAGGAGTCTGTGTGCTGTGCATGGGAGTGTGAATGAGAATAAGTGTGGAAATTTCTGTCAGTGATAATTTCAATATTCTTTTATTTTCATCTTCTTGTGGAGTTATTGTTTGCAAAACGAGTGTTATGGTGAATCCTCAAATTTTCCGATTGTTATTATATGAATGATCTTGCAGAGCCATTGGCATTCAGCTTTAAAACAAAAGAAAGCTGACTTCATGGGAAGTAGCCATGGTTTTGTATTCATATCTTTTTGCTTTTATTCTTATTCTTTCTTGTTTCTTATCATGTTAAATTTCCCACCTTGACTTTACTAGGAGGATTCCGATTACATTGGGGATGATACAGAGTTTAAGTGTGGGGAGTGGATAGCATGTTTTTAAAACAAAATTACAAAAATTAAAAAATTTTGAAAAAAAAAAAAAAAAAAAAAGTTTTACATAAAAATTCCAACTTTTAAAGATTTTAGAGTCCTAGCATATTTAGGTATGTTTTACATAGTTTTGGTAGCCTTGTTGGACGAAATGGCTGAGAGACTACAATTCGGATTTCTTGTTTGTTTGAGTGTTAAATAATGGATTTAATGTCTGGTGATGCGAAATTTGGTGCGAAATCGTTATTAGAGTTGCTGATCAATCATTAGTAGGAGACTACCGTATTGTCGTACAGTATGACCGAAATCTTCATCTGTAAAGAGCTTCTTTTAGTGTATTATTCAAAAGTAAATTTAATTAGGGTAGAGATGGTGGCTCTTAGCTCCCATGATGACCTTCTCTTTGATCTGCAGTGCCTAATTTTGTAGTCATGAGGTGACGTCCATGGATAGCTTATTCTTGTAGTTCGGTTACGGTTAGCACCATTTCTGCCAAAGCTGACAACGGATCCATAGAAACACGTTCATCGTCAGCAGGCGACATCCAAAATCTACGAGGAAAGTTGGAAAAGTTTAAGGTTTACAAGCAGCGGAATGAGAGAAAAGAGCCAAATTTCAAATACAAGTAAAGCAACATGCAAAATGGATTTTACGCATATAAGTTGGGACTTACAATCTATTAAATTAATTTTAAGACTTATTCATGAAAGCGAAGAGAAAATTGGTGAGAATTTTTGAGAAGTTTTATGATTTGAGCGATACAAGTTGCTGAAAATCAGTGGTAAAATACTTCTTCCACGGCCATGGTTTATTTTTGTATTTAATTTCTCTTGTTTCAAAAAAAAAAAAAAAAAAAAAAAAAAAAATGAAAAGAAAAAAAAAAAAAAGAAAAACAGAGAAATATTTGTTCTTATTTTTATTAGCGTGGGAAGGAAAATGCTCTCATGAGGAAGTTTCAAGCGGCGAGGTTTTAGATAAAAAGAGTTACAAATTGTCGAGGAATTCTACGAAATTAGGGTTTTATCATCAGTAGATTGACAGAAATGAAGACTAAGAAGTTAAAGGCGAGGAGCGGAAGAGCGTTTTATTGGATCAGAAGTGAGAGTGGTGTTTATCATAATTGGCGATCGGATGTGAAGGTAATTAAATGTGCAAATCTCGATAATAATAGTTGATTTCGCTTTCTTAGAGATCTAAATCGGAAAATGGTTTCAAAATATTAAAGATGTGGGTTTTCAAATTTAGTTATTGTCATGCAGCATTAATGATGTCCATGAGGTCTCTCCAATTCTACTGCACACATGAGAACCATAAAATTTGTCTTTTGAGTACGAATTATCATAAAATCTTATTTGAGCAGACCGAGGCGAAATGCTTTATTGATCGTTTACCGAATACGCGTTCTCGTTATGGTGTGGTTATTTCTCGCTCAACATTTAGAATGAGAATATGTTCTTTAGTATTTCTAACTTCTTAATGTGGCATCTGAAACTTCATGTTATCACGCTCTTTTGGATGCTTGTGGCAGGCAGCTTTGAAGTTGTGAGTTTTTAGTTTGATTTATCGGGTAGCAAAGTACAAGTGTGTGGGGAATTTGATAGGTGTGGGAATACACCTAATTTCTATCTAGTAGTTTATGCTTTCTTTGCTATTTTTAAATTATAAATTATGTATTTTACGCTTGTTTGAGTTTTGTAGCTCTTGTAGATCGCGCGGAGGGAAAGAAGAAATCACCGATTTGGGCAAAGAGAGAGGCAAAAAGGTAATTTCTGGTGTGGCTGATATATGGAGCCCGAGTTGAGGTTGGTGACCCAATTTGGAGAATCTTAAAGCTGACCAAGTCAAGAAAAATTTAAGGGGGTTGTCGTGGGTACCCTTGTCATTTATCGGAGAGATTGGTGAGTTTTTAGTTTGATTTGCTCGAGGACTAGCAAAGTCTAAGTGTGGGGAATTTGATAGGTGTAGAATACACCTAATTTACTATCTAGTAGTTTATGCTTTCTTTGCTATTTTTCTTGTAAATTATGTATTTTACGCTTGTTTTGAGTTTTGTAGCTACTTTGGAGTCGCACGGAGGATAAAGCAAAGAATGGATTGAGATGCTTGTGAGACAGAGAGAAGGAATTGATGTTCTTTAGTGAAGCTGAATAATGGGTTTGGTGGCCGTTGTTTGAAGCTCGATGGCCGAGTTAGATGAAGAACAACAGAGGAGTTTAGAGTCAGAAATGGAGGAATTAGAGATGGGTTCGATTAGAAACATCAGAGAGCGAATGGGTTCGATTGAAGATTTGAATCGAGGTTGAAGAGTGAAGCGTTGAGCCGTGACGTATGGGTTGGTGGAATCGATCGACCATTCCGGACAGGAGCGTAATGGGTGTCGTCAAGAGAGAAGAACAGAGATCGAGATGCAGAAATTGAAGAATGATCGAAGTGGAACATTGGGTTTTGTGGCTAATCGATAGATTCGTGGAAGAGGTGGTGGCAACAGAATCGAATAGGAATTTGAGAAGATATCGAACATGGCTACCGTTTGGGTTTTGCTCAACAGCATGTCGCCGCAAAGGGAAGAATCAAGATGAGCTCCGGAAGAATTGATGTTGGTGATGCAGTTAAGATGGAAACTGCACCATTCGTTTGATGAAATTGTGAGATGTTGATGCCGTTGGATAATCGGATCGGACGTTGTTGCTGCTAACCGAGACAGAGAGGATTGAAATACAGGAAGAAGAAGGTTGAAGAAATTGATAATGGATTTTGGAAATTGAAACGGGAGAGAAATGTTGAACAAAGTCGTGAGTCGAATGTATGAGCAAATAGAATGGGTGAAGTTCGGCAATTGGGTATGAGTCAAGCTTGAAATGGTGAAATTAGATGAATGCTTAGGAATGTCACAGAACCGACATGAAGTAGAGGCCCGAAATTGGCCGGAAAGCTCAAATAAACGAAACCGCCAAATCGTCCCTCCGGGGCAGCCGACGGGACCGATCCGGGATGATCCCGATGACCGATCCCTAACGAGTTCCCGTTGACCGATTCCGGTGAGTCAATTAGATTAAGTCACCGAGTAAGCACCGACTCGATTCCGACTCACCGAGTAAGCCCGATTACCGAGTCGAATGGCCAACTCGAGTCGACTCACTTCTTACTTTGACCCGTGACTAACGGTTTGGTGACGGTCCGACTTTTTGACCGTTAGTCCTAACGAGGACCCATTTGAATATCTGGCCGAATATTCTCCCGACGAGTGAACTTTTCGGTGCTGCTCGTGGCGACGTTCTGCTCCCGCCCACCCGCCACAATCCCCTTTTCCCATGAGCCAAAATTTTAACTTTCTATGGACTTCTCATGGGTGTGAAGACTTGGGCTAGGAATTGGATGGAGAATTGACTCAAATTTGGAAAGAGAAGGTGGAAGAGTTGAGAAAAAGCTTGGAATTGGAAATTGAATTGCAAAAGGATTCTATTCCTCGAAGATTTGGAGAATTTTGAAGCCTATAAATAGAGAAGTTTTCACAACTTCTACACACCTTCTACACACACAACACTTGTGTTTTTTGCTTGCTTTTCTAAGATTTTTCTTTTAGTTATTTGTGTGAATTTGAAACTTCTTCTTTTAATAATTATTATTTGTGTGAATTTCAAAAACATGAGTAGCTAATTTTCTTATTGATTGAGGATGAATTCCTAGTTCTTAACATATGATTTAAGTTTTTGTTTTCAAATTCTATCTTGAAGTTTTTCATAATTATCGTTTGTTTTTACTAATAGGAGTGATCTTAAAGACACTCATGATTGATTGATAGATTGTTTGGAGTGCACGCTAAATTGATTTGTTAATTCGATCTAAAGCTAGTGAAAGTTAGAGATAAGTAATCGCTTGACTCTTTACATAAGTAGCAAACACGAGACCTTGCGGAGGGATTCCGTGGAGCAATTGTGTGTAGAAACAACGTTAGCAAGTGGACCTTGAGCTAAGAGTCTAACTACTAATATCAACCTAAGAAATTCATAAAACTTAATGCATGAGCCAAGTTACATCTAGGTTGAGCTAATTTAGGTGGCTTGGTGATTAGAACTGTAGTCGAGAACTTCCGTGTCCCGGTGATACAAGGGATTTAGGGGTTTAGCACCGAGCTAATTGTTGCTTTACCTACGGTTGGTGATAATTTGTGACTAATAACAAGTAGAATAGAACATAACTTGATTCATTGTTTCGTAACGAAGAAGGATTCCTTGGTCTTCTCTCCTATTGCTTTCATCTTTCAACTTTCGATTTTAATTGCTTTGTTTATTTTTATTTTTACTTTTTACACCCCCCTTTCGTGACAACTTTTACAACTAAGATCTCTTGCTCCTCGTGGGAACGAACTTGACTTCCATTATATTATTTTTAATTGAGTGGAAATTTTGAATTAATTTGATTGCACCTACGACACGCATCGCATTCAATTTTCTATAATCAATACAAACCCTCCAACCGGTTTGCACACGAGTTGGGACAAGTTCATTCTTATCATTCTCCACCACCGTCACACCCGATTTCTTTGGTACTACTTGTACCGGCTTACCCACTTGCTATCGGATATGGGGTAGATAACACCCACTTCCAAAAGCTTGAGTATCTCGTTTTTTCACAACTTCCATCATGGGAGGATTCAAACGACGTTGCGCTTCCCTAGTAGGCTTTGCATCATCCTCCAAACGAATTTTGTGCATACAAACGACAGGGCTTATACCCTTGATATCGGCAATTGTCCATCCTATGGCCGTCTTGTACTTCCTTAGCACCCTTAGAATTTTTTGCTCCTGTAATCACTAAGCTTGTTAGAAACAATCACAGGTAACTCTTCATTATCACCCAAGTACAAGTACTTAAGATGGTCGGGAAGAGGTTTCAATTCTAACTTTGGAGATTTAACAATTGAAGGTACAAGCTTTTCATCACTGCATGGTAAAGAAATAAAAGAGATATTATGAGTTTCAGGGCATCCTTGGAGTGAATTAAGATCACCAAGAGCTTCCTTGACTTCATTACCACACTCTACACCATTATCCATGGATGTAGTTAACACGGTTTCCAAAGCATCATCACCGTTTAATTCAAACATTTGTTGTGCCAATGTATCCATCACATCAATGGAGAAACAAGAGTGGGACATCGCTAGGATATCTCATCGTCTCGAAAATGTTGAAACGTATTGTTTCTCCATCAAACTCCATGGTTAGCGTTCCCCTTATCCACATCAATTATGGTTTTCGCCGTTTTCATGAAAGGACGCCCAAGAAGCAATGGAAGAGACGAGTCCGGTGCACCTTCATCCATCTCTAACACACAAAAGTCCGCTGGAAATACAAGTTGATTAACCCGCACAAGAACATCCTCAACAATACCCATTGGGTAGACATTAGAGCGATCGGCTAATTGCAATACAATTTCAGCTTTTTTAAGAGGACCAAGATCAAGTGAATTATACATTGACGCAGTGCATAACATTAACGGATGCACCTAAATCCAACATAGCTTTGTTAAAAGTTTTGTTACCAATTGTGACGGGAATGTCAAAACTACCCGGATCCTTGCACTTAAGTGGGAGTTTGTGTTGTAAGATTGCCGAGGCATTCTCCCCCCACACTAAGCACTTCATTACCTTTGAGCCTTTGTTTGTTGGTACACAAGTCCTTCAACACCTTTGCATACTTTGGAACTTGCTTGATAGCATCAATGAGTGGTATGTTCACATGGATCTTTTTTAGAACATCTAAAATCTCCTTTTATAGTTCCGCCTTCTTAGAACTTGCAAACTGCGAGGAAAAGGTAGAGGAGGAACATAAGTAGAAACCGAGTTTTAGAGTTAGAATAGGTACCTCAGAAGTTTGGAGGAGAATCCTCATTATTCTCCTCCAAAACAGGTTCCTTTGGTGTCTCCACCTTGCCTGAATCAGCAACTTCGGGTTGCACAAGTTGTGTACCGCTCCTCAACGTAATAGCATTGACACCCTCTTTTGGGTTGATAGGTTGAGAAGGGAGTTTCCCACTATTTTGCGCCTTCAATTGGTTCAACTCAATAGCCATGGAGCCCATTTGTGTTTGCAACTCCTTGATAGCACTCTTAGTCTCTTGTTGACTCTCTTTGAACATGGTAGAAATACCTTGCATAAAAGTTTGAAGCTTTGCATCAATATCCGAACCTTGATTTTGCATCGATTGTTGTGCTTGAGGTTCTTTGAAATTGTTGTGGCTGGAATTGTTGTTGTTGAGGTTGAAATCCACTTGAAGAGTTGAAAGTAGGTTGTTGAACCGCTCCTTGTTTGTTGGCATAGCTAAAATTGGGGTGATCTCTCCATCCCGGATTGTAAGTGTTTGAGTAGGGATCATACCGTCTTTGTTGATTTGGAAATATCGCATTAGCTTGCTCGTCCTCATAAGAGTGAGAGGAACTTGGTATCACCGCGGCTGCAACTTGTTGCATCATTGCCGACATGTTACCCAATTGTTGACGAAGATCCTCCACCTCGCTCACTTCATTCACCCTTCTTAGAATCACATCCGAACCACGACTCAGAAATTGTTGTGAGTTCGCTGCCATGTTTTCAATCAACTCTCTAGCTTGTTCCACCGTCTTGCTAACTAGTGCACCACCACCCGCAGCGTCAATAAGATTCATATCACTTGATTGGAGTCCTTCATAGAAGTATTAGATGATCATAGCGTCACTAAATTGGTGGTGAGGGCAGCTTGCAACCAATCTCTTGTACCGTTCCCAACATTCATATAAGGATTCTCCCACGTTTTGCTTCATCCCACAAATCTCTTTGCGAATTTGAGTAGCCTTGGATGTAGGAAAATATCTCTCCAAAAAGAGTTTCTTCAACCCATTCCATGTTGTGACACTTCCGGAGGTAAATAGTACAACCAATCCTTAGCACTATCCATTAAAGAGAAACGAAAACCTTCAACATTGCACCATCCGCCTCAACATTTGCCGGAAGCATAGCCGTGACAATGGTGTGGAAGTCCAAAAGATGTTTGTTAGGATCTTCATTCACCATGCCATGGAATTTTGGTAATTCTCTAACAACTCGGCTTTATCTCAAAACTAGAGTTTGTTTGAATACACCCCCGTTGTGTATCAAGCCTATGAGAAGCTAAGTCCTTGAGTGAACGATTTGCATCACCCATTTCTTCTTCACGTTGTCGGAAAATCTCTTCTCCTACTTCCTCCGTGTGCTCGTCCGCTGTGTCTTTACTTGGTTGGAGTATTGTTTCGGGTCTAGTAGCTATCCCGCACCTTGGATAATTCCAATCCTTAGAAGCCAGAGATTATGCACCTGCAAACAATTCTCGCAAACAAGTGAGAAACAAGACAAGACCCGAAAAGCAAAGATAAAAGCAGAAATTGTAAAAAGAAACTGAAAAAAACTTAATAACAAGCCGTATGCCTTCCTTCATAATGCGCCAAAATTTGATCGTGTGTCAACTAATCCAAAAATAATTTCACTTTCTTACACACTAAATTTAAATGAAGCACGGGGGTAAGGAAGAGTTCAGTATCCACAGAGAGGCAATTGTTGTTAAGTAATTTTCAGTTTCTAAAGTAACCCAAGGTATGTTTGTTGTTTAAGAAATAAAAGTAGTTAAGTTTTAAGTAAATAGTTTGAGAAATCAATAAGGAGAAGGTATTGGTCAAGGGATAGTATCATTCACAAACATGTATTTTCATCAATGATTAGAATTGGTATTTTAATCAGTATTTACTAAAAGTCCTAGGGATATCTTGACGCAAGTATAACCCGTTAATTCACCGTTTCATCACAACCACATTAAAAGATGCATATGTGAATTCTTCTGCCGAAAGCAACCTAAAGTGTAAAAGCACAATTAAGTTTAACTCCCTAAGAGCATTAAGTTTTATGGAATAAGACTCATCAATGCAAACGAATGTAAAAGCACTAGACGTTTTAACAAAAGTTATGATTCACTTGTGACTAATAGTATGTATCACTACAAGCACTACCCACAATTATGCTACTTAGAATCAGGGATAAACAACTTTTTCGTATTGAAAACCCTAATATAGCTCTAGAGATGAACACAAATCTGATTGATTAGGACTCAACCTAACAAGTTTTCAAATCTTATAACACTATTAATTGTGAATCACAAACAATAAATACTGAGACAAAACTAATTCATTGAATCAAAAGCATGTTTAGAAATCAACTTTTATCCCATAACCAATAAGATGTTTAGCTACTCATAGCTATGGAGTTCATCATCATCAATATTCAATAATAAAACAAGGAAGAAGAAGAACAAAACCAAACCCTAGAAGCGTAAACAAACGGCTCTCCAAAATTCCCAAGCAAAAAGATATATCATGTGTTGTAGAAAACCTCCCTTTTATAGCTTTTCTCCAACTTCTAAAATTAGGTCTAGTCTTCAAAGTCCATTAGGTGAGAATCCACCAAGCCCACAAGAAGGAGAAACCCGTAGAAAATACGCCCGAAAGTGGTCACGGAGAAGTCTGGGATTGTGGCCGGAAAGTCGCCGAAAAACTCCGGTGATCTGGCAAAGTCTCCCTTGCCACCGGTCAATGGGTCAACTCGGGTCAGCCGATCCAACTCGGCCGAGTCATCCCTGGTCAAGCACCGAGTTATTGAGTCAACGGTCTGACGGGCGAGTTAGAGAGAATCTGGGTGAGTCAGGTCAGAATCACACCCAGATCAGCTGTGTCAGGTGTAGCTGGTCTTCTTGCTAGCTGAGTCAGGCCTAGGCCTAAGCCATTTGCAAAGCCTAACCAGTGCTGCACCATCATGGTGCTGTAGCAATGCACTTCTAGCCATGATGGCCTGCAACTCATTGCTCTCACCATTCCTTGCATCAAGTTATCACGCCCCATTGCACACCCATGCTCAGCCATGAAACCTCTCGTTGCAACTACACATCAGCCGCGATTCACTCCATGCACATTCATTCGCATACACAAATAATCATCTAGGCATTGTGCACTCCCACACTCAAACCTACCGGGTCTGTAGCTTCTACTTCATCCACTCCCCGCCAATTCCGAGTAACCCATCGCCATGGCAAAACCTCATCTATAGCCAACCAATTGACTTCAATACCCGCACTTATAACAGCTCTCCATCCTATAACACTCAACGCCCCCGTGCTCCCTTTCCAACCCATTCATCCTGACTCCATTCAAGCAACACCAGCACATGCTATTGCCATCAGCATCATAACCTTGAGTTCACCAGTCCCATTAGCCTGCAACTAGAGCCAGGGCACTTGATAGCTCAGCCTGCAATTACATCACACAAAGCCCCCAGCACCAGCTTCATTCTCAATTCAGTACCATCAGTGCTTCATCCACAATCAATACCATCTGCAATGGCTTGGATTCTAGTCCACGCACCATCTGGCATTGCAGCCATCTCCATTGTAGCCCTGAATCTTGCTATCACCCATTCCACCAGAACATCAATTTCACATCTTCATATTCATAACAGCTCCAATTTGAGGTCAAAACCACCAGCTCAGGACATTGCTTTCAGCTCCACACTTCCCAGGCCAGCATCATCACCACCAGAACCAAGCAACTAAGTTCAAAACCACCACCATTCATCACCACCTGCTGCACAACTCCACCTAATTGTACCAACTACACCTGCAATTGCTCACTGCAGCTCAAACAAGTAGCAGCACTTCATACAACCTTGAGCTCATTACCACAGGCCAATCCATTACAAACCCAGGCCAATTACAAAGAACACTCGGGCTTCATCTCGACTTATCAATCAGGCCTGCTCCACCAGCAACAAGGTCTTGCACCCTCACTGTCACAACCTTCATTAGCCTTCATATGTAGCTATACTCCCTTGCAGCACAACTTACAGCCCTGCATCTCCTTGGCAGCTATAAACTCAGCACCAAGCTATCTAACTCCACCACTGCCACAGGCCAAGAACCAACAATTCAAGCCATCTCAATTCCTTGTAACTCAAACCCTGGAAATTCATGGCCAGCTGCTCCATTGCACTCACCTCCACTGCATCATCCCCATTTCCCTGAACTCTAACCTCAGCCATCTCCATTATCATCTCCAACATCAGCTGCTTCCCATCACAGATCCAGATTCAATAAAACCACAGTTTCAAGCCATTCTTCCGTACACCACTAACTCTAACATCCAACCATATAAACTCAGGCCCTAAAATCCATGAGATCAAGAGCACATCTTCACTGCCATCGACCCATGGGTAACTTAACAGCAGAATCCAACTCAAACCCTTAAATTCCCTGCTGTAATCGACCATTCATCCACAAATAACCACCTCCAATTTCTCTCGATCTTCATCTGAGCTTAATCACCTTCTTCCTGTCGACTGTGAGACCCACCATTGAAACCCATCTCTGATTTCTTCAATACTCCACAGATTTTGGCTATTAACTCAATCTTCTCAATTTCCATTTCATTCCTTGCATCAGAACAACCTAATAATCCACTCTGCTACCGAATCTTGGCTACAATCACCATTTCTGCTCTCGATCTTCTCCTCTCAAATTGATTCAGCTGCCGTTTTTGCTCCATCTCTTTTCTCAATGATTGAATGAGAAATGTTTTTCGATTGAGGGTTGTAAGAATGATCGGGGGTGGTTATATGCACTAAAGTTCATAAAGGCTAAAGGACACCCCAATGGGTACCCCATAACCTTGATTAGGTTCCAAAAAGTACTCGCTTAGAAATGATGCTTTGCCCCTTTTGCTCAATTTTGGTGATTTCTCCTTCTTTTCCTCCGCGCGACTCCGTAGTATCTATAAATCCAAAAGCACGCGTAAAGTACATAATTCATAAGAAAATAGCAAAGAAAGCATAAACTCTATATAGTAAATACGGTGTATTCTACACCTATC
>JAJJWW010002944.1:0-15477 GCA_023531295.1 Papaver armeniacum
AGGATCAATATTTGGGTGTTCTAGCTTTCACCACCTTGGGTGAGCTTGGTGATGATACTATTTATTTTTTAAGCGTTTGAAGAATTGTTTAGTTAGCAATGATGCCGGTTGTGGTTTTGGTAGTTTTATTTTTCATAGATAAGAGTTGCTATTCAAAAGGAGTTGGTGCCCAGCTTGTTGCTCACCAACTAAAGCATTGTATGTTTCGTAAAATAAAAACCATTCTTAATTCTCTTTGATATTCTTTTTTATTAATCATGATAAAATATTAACATTAATAGGATTGTATATTCTAATTGTTTCCATTCAAAAACACAACAACATCAATCAAAACGGAATTAACTTAGTATTTGATTATTTTCCTAATTAAACTCCATAAACACAATCTATAAAAGAAATTCATTAAGATGTTTTTTTTTTTCTCAATCATTGTTGCACCAAATTTGATTAAGGATATTGATTGTTCTTCAAAAATATTAATCATGTCAAATAATTATGCAAAATTAGATATTTTTTATTTATTTAGGGACTTAATGATCATCTTAATATTTTGGGCTATGTATAATAATAATCATGTAATTTTGTGGGCCATGTGTAATGATTTTAAAGATCTGTTTGGCTAGATAAAACAGTTAGTTTAAATGGGTTGTGGTTAATAAAACCATGGGCTATATTTAAAAGAAGCCAACAAAAATATCTTCAACCATTGGATTACATCTTACTTTCTTCCTTATACTTAGAAGTTAGAAGCATTAGGTGCCCTAAATACACATGTTTCAGCCGTCGGAGCATCTTCTTCTTCATTTTTCTTCTCTTCCAGATCTCAAATTTTTTATCCAACATTCTTTCTCAGCAATGGAATCTCCAAGAATTTCTTTATCTCTCACTGATCTGAACACAGTTCTCAATATTACTCTCTTGATTCATCTGAAACATGTGTATACGGTAGAAGAAGAAGATCATTCACAAGCAAAATGATTTCTCCTCTCAAAACAAAAGTTTAGCCCATGCACCTAACATTTAGTTTCACGCCTTTAGGGTTGCAATGGAAGATTTGAATCTGTTGGATACGGTAAACTCTTCGGAAAAAAAAAAAATAAATAAAAAATTGGTGGGTTACTAGTTTTTACTTGGTTTGATTTTAGGCTCATAATCTTATGTGTGTGCAGGGAAATTGCAGAAACGGATCTCCACATCTACCAGAAAATACCAATCCCAGAGAGGAGGAAAAAGGGATGGGCTTGCAAGAAGTTCAAAGGGATAAAGGATTTTTACTCTGCTGTTTCGTTTGAGGCACTTCGAATTGCATAACTGGGGAAGTCAAACCTACTTTGGAGTTGTAGAGGGAGATGGGGATTGGAACTGCATTTTGAACTGTGATCACTTATACCTCTTTGATTTGTGGATTTTGAAAACACTAGGATAAACCTGCATTTCTATATTACTTTCAGATTCTTTCTTTTTGCTGGTTCTATAATTTTGTTCTTTGATTGTAATTTTATGTCATAGTAAGTTGGGGACCTTATGCAACATTGCAAAACGAAACACTACAAGTCTAAAGTAATCGTGTAGACATACTGATATCTGCTTTCAGCGATACTGACCATTTTTGAGTGCTAATAATTTGACAGAAGACAAGGTTGTCACATACGTTTGTGCTTTGATTTTGTTGCAATAATCTTGCAAATTTGGCTGTTAAATTACATTTATGAAGTCTTGATCAGATCTACTAATAGCATAAACTTCAATTAAAATTGAAATACATGTTAAACATTAGTATATCTTGTGTATGTCCAATAAAAACCGATACAAAACCAAAATGTACTGATACAGTAAGGATCTTATCTACTTAAACCCTACTGATACAAATACGTCTCAACACATACGACAATGTGGCAAACCAAACTACACCCAAACATTATATTTAGGTATTCGTTTCCATTTCAGCAAGGGTATGATATTTTCATGAAAATATAGCTCAAGGGTAGTCGTATTTAAGTGTTTTCTGTCCCCCCACTTCTTGGTCCCCCGCACAATACTTTTACCATAGTTCAAATTTGCCTTTTCCCATCACCTGTCTTGCAAAAAGAAAAAGAAAAAAAAAAAAATCCGGTTGAACCAAAAACCACAAGCCTACACAATACTCATGGATATCTAGGATTCTAGGTATCCATTTCTGAAAGGATATGATATTCCCTAAAAATGTCTCGACCGTTGGATCATCATCCTCTATATAAATTTTCTCTTGTGCCCTAAAAAAATCAACTACCCTAATTCTCTATTCAGCCGCCGCAACATCTATTAAAACAACTTTATTCTACAGTTTTCTTCTCGACTAGATCTCAAAATTCAAGTCCAAAAATTCATCAGGGATGGATTTTCTAAGAATTTCTTTATGTCTCACTCATCTGAACACAATTCTTGCTGCTCATAATTCACTGGCATAATGATTTCTCCTCTCAATACTCAAGTTTACAAGGTCATCATACATCTTGTTTGGTATCCATTTTTGGTTTGTAATGGAAGATTTGAAATCTGTTATATTTGGTAAACTTTTATTTTTTTCTTTATTTTTCTGTTTTGTGATTAGCTTTTTAGTATGTAGTCTGTACTTTGTTCGATTTTAGGCTCATTATATATATTTTGTGCAGGGGAAGAGGACAAACGAATCTCCGACTCTTACATCCACCATGATTCTCCTCTACGGTTGTTGTGGATGGAGGAGCTGTATAGGGATGAAACGCCTCCCGTCTGAGGTGGAGCTGATGGCGGGTGCATCAGAACATGAGATTACTCGGTGAAATTAAATACGGGATAATGCTCTTTCCGCGATGCTGTTACACCAGCTATTGACTACGAGATCTCAAGTAGTTGAAATTGATAGAGCTCAATATTGTTTTATTACATTCGGTTTTCATTCAACAAACTAAAATTAAAATGTGCCGTGGCTGAAATTGATTCATTGATACTTACTTCTAACAGTTAGTCGTTGTATGTTCTTGCATGTGTTTCGACAAGTTATTTTCATAATATTCAGAGTAAGCCTGGAATTTAGTTATTTTGGTCCATTGTATGACATCATGTTATTGCGAAAAGTCCTTGTATTTAGCACTAAATTTTACCAGGTCCGTTAGCTACTTTATCGCCATTTGGGCTTTGACATAAATGTATCTTAATCACGTTAGTGTTAAGGAGTGTTAAAGAGTACTTAATAGCCCGACAATAACCACTCTATAACGACTACTTAACCAAATTTTGCACTCTATATCTAATGGGAATATTGGGGATATGCCCCAAAATCGACCGTCATCTTGGGGATATGCCTCAGGATTCCAATTTTCGGGAATATGCCCTAGCCGTCCAAAATTCCATCCAAAACCGTTAAGTAGTCAATATTCGCACACACTTACGATCACATATGCGAATTAAAAGACAGATATACGATATATTAACACCTTTACAAGGTTCGTTTAGGGAACATATTCGACGAAAAAAATCTTGAAAAAATTGAGAGAAAGTTCAGACACATTTACGGTGAATAGTCTATTTAACGGTTCCTTGACGGAAACCGTTACTTTGGGGCATATTCCCAAAAACTGGAATCCTGAGGCATATCCCCAAGATGACAGTCGATTTTGGGGCATATTCCCTATTTTCCCATATCTAATTTATGTAACAAGAATGATATTGATCCACGCTATAGCGCTAAGATATAATTGTAAACCTTATATACGTCGTGTTGCCTACTTATTTGTTCTCCATTTGTTTTCATAATTGAATGAATTTGTTGATACTAAGTAGATTTGTAACATTAAATAGAACTTACTTTTCCCTTTTGTCTTTTAGGTTTACAAAAACAACGATAAAAATGGGATCATCTTCTGTTCGAAGGTGTGATCGACCACCAAGTAAAGAAGTTGTGGATGAGATAGATGAAGATACAGTAGAAGAGAGGGATAGGGATGGACACGATGAGACTAAATATAGTCATGAAACAAAAAATGATGAGGTTGATGCCGAGAATGGTGATAAGGATGATGAAGAGATAAGTAGCTACGAACATGACAACGAGAAACGATGATAATGATGCGGAAGAGAATAATAACAAGGACGGTGATATAGTTTATAAAGGAAAAATGGTGGTTGAAGCAAGTGACCACTCCTGATTCACTGTTAAGAATTCTACGCAAATTCTCATTTAGAGTACATTAAGAATCTTCATTGTTACAAACATATTTTTTACTTTTAATGTTAAGCAAATTTGCATTTGAAACCGTAACATATAACGTTCTATGTCTTGGATGTTTTGGTCTGGTAGTTCTACTGACATATTTTCAATAGTAGTGTTCCAATCCTTCGTGATTAAATGGATGAGTTACATGCCAAGTTATACTAACATATTTTCAGTCCACCAGAGTGTCCGTGAATTTTCCAAGTCAGGGGATTTTCTTTTTCATGGTGGGTCTGGTGTATGGGAATTCAGTGAATTCTCGTCCACTAGAGTGTCCGTGAATTTTCCATGTAAGGGAAAAACAATTCACGGTGGGTCTGGTGTATGGGAATTCAGTGAATTCTCGTCCACTAGAGTGTCCGTGAATTTACTAAGTCAGGGGAAAAAAATTTCACGCTGGGTTCGATGGAATACAGTGAGTTCTCGTCCATTAGAGTGTCCGTGAATTTTAAAAGTCAGGAAAAAAAATTCACCGAGGGTCTGGATATGGGAACTTAGTGAATTCTTGTCCACCAGAGTGTCCCTGAATTCTCAAAGTCCGGGAAAAAAAGATTAAAACGAGATTAAAGATTAAAACACAAAATACAAAAAGATCAAACTTAAATAACCTTAGAATATCAAAACAAAACTAAAACTTTTAAAGTAACTCAACAAAAAAGTTTAATACTTGAATCATAATACATTCCAATTGATATCAACATGATCTTCCAGTAAATTTCCAATTGATTTTTCTAGGGTTTCAGAAGGTGTAGACAGGGAATTTTCTTCAATTTTAATAATAAATATTAAATAATAATTTTATGAACTTTGTATTTATTAACAATTAGGGTTCTAAGATTATTTTTTTTCTCATGTATATAAACTCTCGTACGAGAAAAAAAAAAACCTAAAAAAAAAAAAAAAAAAAACTAAAACGTAATTTCTGGGCTATGGATAATAATAAAAAGGTCATTTATTTTTTAATTCACTCTCTCACTTATTCACTATTTTACTAACGTAATTTCTGGGCTATGAATAATAATAAAAAGGTCAAACTTCAAATTTAAGTAAACATAAATTATTCGACCCTTCCCAATTAAATTGGCGAGTACAAACATGTCAATGAATATTGCCGTTAGGATACTTGAAGCTCTACAACAATGTTAGATTCAAAGCTAGTACAACTTTGATCCAACCAATAACACACAGGTTTTGATTCTGATGATGCTTGTTAGAGAGAAAACAGATAGAGTTTTTGATATGTTTTGAATGGAAAACAAGGACACAATTTATAGAGAGTTTAACATCTGTTGAAGATGACTCTTCATCTCCAACGAGACATCTTTTCAGAGCGAACAAACATCTCTTCCAACAATGGTGTCTGTTGGGAAAACGAAGTTTCTGTTCGGTTTTCTAACTGTCATTAGAACATTAAAACAGAAAAATTCCTAGGAGACGCTGTCTCGCACTCGCCGTAGGCCTACAAATTAAGGGTTTTTGGAAAATATCCAACATTGCCAGACTCACTTTAAATTTGAGCAATTTGTTTACTGAGATGGAAGTACTTAAAAGTGTTTTTGGCTCACAAGTGGTATCAAGTAGTAGCATCTAAAGAATGACTATCATCGCAGATGGGTGGCATTGTTTGTGGAATAAAATCAATGCTAGTTCATGACCACCTAACTAGGTACTGTCCGACAAGCATATGGATTTGAAGGAATTGGTACTCAAAAACTCTCTACATCAAATATAAGTATAGATAGTGATCCAGTTCATAATTCAATGTCATAAATTGGTTGTCTTTTTTCAAGGAAAAGAATCATGTTTATTGAATCAAGCTTAGCGGATAATTCCAAAACTACAATAAAACAACCAAGTGAGATTGGGGTATACCCAAACTAATTGGGTATACCCAATGAGACAAAATAGGGTCATTTTGAAGTAAAAGAGGTCACCCCTTAACCAAATATTTTCAAAATGGCAAAATTGCCCTCGTTTAATTAACCCTAAAATTTTGATTAGATTAATTAATTAAGTTTAAATTGATTGAATAGATTAAAACTTATGAATTTTAAGTTATGAAATTTTGTTTTTGATTGAACTTTTGTGGGATGATTTTTGATGATTTTTTTTTTTTTTTGAGAATATCTCTTGCAACGAAAATGAAGCACCAACCGAAATACTTCTAAAAAGGGGATTGTGAATCATTATATGAAATCATACTCAAAATCAAAGAATAAATCAACACTTTCAGTTCTGAAAGTATGAAAAGTCGGCAAGGTCTTCATCGTCGACCTCGCCGGCCAAAAGTGGCCGGCATGATCTTCATCGTCGACCTTGCCGACTTTTGTTTTTTGACATACAGGAGATGACATAAAAATTTTATTGGCCGGCAAGGTATTCAAAAATACCCTTCCGGCTGTTTTTGGCCGGCAAGGTATTCAAAAAATACCCCCGTAATTTGTTGAAAAATTTCGCCGCCGCCATGGCTGTTATGAAAAGTCGGCAAGATATGCATGCTATGACCTTGCCGGCCAAAAACACAGAAATCATAATTTTCGATTTCTAACCTAATATAACAATCAAATCACACAACACAATGATGGGTTTGAGTTTAAACATCATTTATAGTCTTCTTTTCGCTGTTAGAGTCAATAATTTTTTTTGAAAAATCAAAGTTGAAGATTTTTATATGGCTTTGGTTGATGGAAGATGAAGATGAAGAAGAAGAGAAGATTAAGAGTTGGTTAGTTTTTTAATTTTAGGGTTAATGAAATTAAGAAATGAGTTTATTTTGAAAATTTAATTAGTTCAAGGGTATTAAAGTAAAATCACACTTTTTAATAATGACACACCATGTCCCTGTCTCATTGGGTATTCCCCAATTAGTTTGGGTATACCCCAATCTCGCCAGGTAAAACAAGCTTCTTCAAGGAAATTTCACTATGGAAAAACAACAGCAACACGAACAGACCATAACGGGGAGTCATTAATTTACCAATTGACTTGTTCTTGACCCATACTAAATGTACAATTGCACGACTTGGCTCCTCCCATGTTTGGAAATGGAACTCTATTTTATAGAACAACTAGTAACCCACTTTGTATGACCTGTTTAGAAATATGCATCATTGCATAAGCAAACATTACAAGTCTAAAGTGATCTTGTAGACTGGTTTGTGTTTGTTTTCAGTGGTATGACTAGTTTTGACTGCTAATTTGATTGAAGACAAGATTGCTAAATACATTTCTATTTTAATCTTGCAAATTTGGTTGTTAACTTACATTTATGAATTCTTAATCAAATTTACTATCAATAGCATAAACTTTGACTAAAATTGGAATACATTTTAAACATTAGTATATCTTGTGTCAATCCAATAAAAACCGATACCAAAATCTAGTGATACATTAGTATATCTTGTATCAACACATACCGCAATGTGGGTGGCAAACCAAACTACACCAAAAAAACACAGCTACCATCTACCTTAATGGTATCTATTTCCTCTAAATATGTTTCGACCGATTGGATCGTCATTTATATAGTTTTCTCTTGTGCCCTAAAAAATGAACTATTCTCTATTCAGCCGTGGGAACATCTACAAAATAACCTTCTTCTTCATTTTCCTTCTTGTCCAGATCTCAAAATTTTATCTTGCTCTTAAGGATCTCAAAACAAAACCTATTAAAATTAGAAGAAGATAACCTTATCTTGCTCTTAATGATCTTGATCTTGTGTCCAAACACTACAAGTATAAAATAATCGTGTAGACTGATTGTGTCATATGACAAACGTTTACATATGGCAATATGAGAAACCAAACTGCACCTGGTTGAACCAAACATTGCAAGCCAACCCAATATCCTAATGGGTATCTAGGTATCCATTTCTCTAAGGGTATTTATTGCCCTCTCAGACCGTTGGATCATCATCTATATATAGATTTCTCTTGCACCCTAAAAATATGAGCTACCATAAGTATATATTCAGCCGTCGGAAGACCTACAAAATCACTTTATTTTTTTCACTTTTCTCCATATCCAGATCTCGATAATCCTCTGTCCAAATTTCTTTCAACAATGGATTCTTCAAAATTTTTGTTATCCCTCACTGACCTGAACACAATTCTTACAACTTGTCTCCTTATTCCACCTAAAGTTCCAGAAGAAAAAGATAACCTTATAATGCTGCTGACAATTCACTAGCATAATGATTTCTCCTCTCAAAACTCAAGTTTATTTCTTGATCTTATCGTTGTCTTAGGAAGATCTGTAGTATGTTGTATTTGGTAAACCCCCTTTATATATTATTTTTTTGATGTTTTTAGTTTTTAATTTGTTTAGGCTCATATTTTTTTTTTTAATGTGCAGGGAAAGGGGTCTAACGGATCTCAAACTCTTCCGGATTCATCAAACCGAAAGAAGAGTAATCTCCATGACTCTCCACTGTTACTGTTGTGAATGAGCTGCATGTGGATGAAATTCACTAGAGATGGCATCAGAATTACTCAGTGAAATTAAATACTGGATCATGTTGCAATATAAATTGGATTGTGATTTCAAAATAATTAACTTGAATAGGGGAATTCAACTCTGCTGATACATATGAGACGCTGGGCAGAGGGAGATCAGGAATTGGAGTCCAAACATGATCACTTGTACCTCTTTGATTTTGTGATATTTTGAAAACAACTTAAATTTTGGAGATCAGGAATTGGAGTCCAAATTCTTTCTTTTTAATGAATTCTATAAATTTTGTTATCTGATTTGCAATTTATAAATCCAAGTAAGGAACCTGTTGATTTGAGGTCGGTGGTCTTATGCTTGAATTTGCTTATGAAAGTCCCAAAGACCGTTAACTCAAAATGAGAGCTCAATTTTCAAAATATGGTTTTGGTTGATGCATATGAGGCTTGATTAAAATCATTAACATACATGTGTCATGTTCTTATTCTTTTTGGGGTACTGTTATAGAACAAATGCACCACATAACAAGAACGTATAGGATACTCCTATGTCGGAGTGAATCAAAACTCCGATTTTCACTCCTACTCTCTAATTCCTGAGCCTCCCATTTTAATGAATGATGATGAGGAAAACGCTTCTAGTGTTGATGATTTTAATCTTGTATATACTTACTAGAATTTGTTAATGAGCCGTGAGGTGATCTTGATTTTCAGCGGGAACTGGATCGACCTCATAGGGAGTTAATATTTGTCACCATGGCCTTTTCATCGCGACCTTTGTTTATAAATTTGATGTTGTGTCAGTTTATACTTTGATCCTTCTGTATAGAGTGACCCATATGTGTGCGCCACTAGTTGTGCTAAATATGTTTGCAAATGAGCCTTGTATAGAACAACTGACCTACCGTGTCCAAATTTTAACAGCTAGGGCATCACCACTGGCATCAGTACTTCTTCGAGGAGAATCATCGGGGTTTGAGGTGAGCCATGGTTTGTTAACTGTAACTGCAATAATAGTTTGCGTCTTTTGCATTAAAACATACGGTTTGTTAACTGTAACTGCAACAATAGTTTGGGTATTGGGCATGAAAACGGTTTGTTAACTATGGTTACTGCATCTCAATTGGGGAGTCGAAGTTAAGTGTTTCATGTGAAATGCTTCTTGTATTTACATATATTGTTATTATCAGAGTATGTCATCGTTTGGATTAATATTGTGTTCACAAATCACCTTTTTTCCATAATCAGAATTCTATTTTTTTGGGGGTAACAATAATCAGAATTCATTTCAGAGGTACATTCATATATATAAGCATCCCTACCACTTTCAAAAACAATTCTACATTCATATATATAAGCATCCCTACACTATCAAGCCAAGCCTATATCCTAATGGATATCTAGGTATCCATTTCTGAAAGGTTATGATATTCCCTAAATTGTCTCGACCGTTGGATCATCATCTATATCGTTTTCTTTTGTGCCCTAAAAATCTGAGCTACCCAAATACTAGTATATATTTCTTCAGCCGTCGGACCAAAATCATTTTCTTGTTCATTTATCTTCTCGTCTCCTCTAGATCTCAATATTCCTCTGTCCAAATTGTTTATGTAACGATGGATTGTCCAGTAATTTCTTTATCTCTAACTGATCCGAACACAATTCTTACTAGTATTACTCTCCTGATTCATCTGAAACTACCAGAAGAAAATGAAGATGAAACCTTATCTTCTTATTGATGATTCTCCAGCATAATGATATTTCCTCTCAAACACACAAATTTCTTCCCTATACTATTTGGTGCTCTTGATTATGTGGAGGATTTGAAATCGGTTGTACTTGGTAAAATTCTTTAATTTTTGTTTTTTTTGTTTTTATTTTGTTTTACACGGATTTTAGTTTGAATCAATCGACTTAGGTTATTGAAGGAAACCAAGTGCAACAAATTCATAACCCCATTAGGTTATTGAAGGAAATAGAACATGTATTGTTGAAGTAATTACTGCACTATCATGTATCAATAGTATCAACTTGGGTGAATCTTTAACTTTTTCAAGCCCAAAAATATAGATGTACAGCCGATTGACTTTGTCAATAAAAGTTAATGGAATTTTCATGTCGATGAGCAAATAAAGTAAGAAAAATGGATTCTCTTACTAGGGGTTATGATTGCAAGAAATCAACTCTGCTGTTACATATGTTGGACACTAGGCCTTGTACAACTGGGGAAGTCAGTCTTGCAGTTCTGCATTACTATACCTAAAACCATCAAAGGACTAATGCAACACTTGTCACAAAGCTAGCGGAAGAAAATCAGGACCTAAACTACAAATGGCTCTCCTAATATCATTAGTACTTGAGAAACACGAGTACAAAAAATTTCCTCCATGTAATTGTTATACGACTCAGTGGTTCTAATCACAATATAGCTCTCTCTGTCAGTTGTTACTCCATACTTTTCTACTCTCTCTATACCAATCATACAACATCCAATTTGGCAAAAATAATGATCGATTAACAAAAAGGTTTCTCTTAAATATAGCCCACATATTTATTAACCATAACTCAAAAAATTTAAGTTAAAATGAAAACCCAAACTTCTACTATCATTAAACTTAAATTCTTCTTCCTAATCAAAATCAAAATAAACCCTAATTTTTTTTGGATAAAACTTCATCATATTTCTGATTAGTTATATTTGTTCTTTCATTTATAATTCTCATATACAATTATAAACCTTAATTCTTACTTTTCCCCAAAAATAAAATAAATCTTAATTCTTAATTCTCTTTGATATTCTTTTTTATTAATCATGATAAAATATTAACATTAATAGGATTGTATATTCTAATTGTTCCATTCAAAAACACAACAACATCAATCAAAACGGAATTAACTTAGTATTTGATTATTTTCCTAATTAAAACTCCATAAACACAATCTATAAAAGAAATTCATTAAGATGTTTTTTTTTCTCAATCATTGTTGCACCAAATTTGATTGAGGATATGGATTGTTCTTCAAAAACATTAATCATGTCAAATAATTATGCAAAATTAGATATTTTTTATTTATTTAGGGACCTAATGATCATCTTAATATTTTGGGCTATGTATAATAATAATCATGTAATTTTGTGGGCTATGTGTAATGATTTTAAAGATCTGTTTGGCTAGATAAAACAGTTATTTTAAATGGGTTATGGTTAATAAAACCATGGGCTATATTTAAAAGAAGCCAACAAAAATATCTTTAACCGATGGATTACATCTTACTTTCTTCCTTATACTTAGAAGTTAGAAGCATTAGGTGCCCTAAATACACATGTTTCAGCCGTCGGAGCATCTTCTTCTTCATTTTTCTTCTCTTCCAGATCTGAAATTTTTTATCCAACATTCTTTCTCAGCAATGGAATCTCCAAGAATTTCTTTATCTCTCACTGATCTGAACACAGTTCTCACTACTACTACTCTCTTGATTCATCTGAAACTGGTAGAAGAAAAAGATCTTGCTGCTGATAATTCACAAGCAAAATGATTTCTCCTCTCAAAACACAAGTTTAGCCCATGCACCTGACATTTAGTTTCCTGACACCTTTAGGGTTGCTTTTATGCTCATAATCTTATGTGTGTGCAGGGAAATTGGAGAAACGGATCTCCACATCTACCATAAAAGACCAATCACAAAGAAGAGGAAAAAGGGCTGTTAAGGAGATGGGGAAATGGAATAGCAGTTCACTTTACTTTTTCATTTTGTGGAATTGGCAACACAAATAAACTTGCAGTTCTTTATTACTTTCAGATTCCTTGTTTTTACTCGGTTCTACAAATTTTCATTCTCCGATTTGCAAATTTAGATCAACATAAGTAATTTGCATTTTTATTACTTATTCTTTTGCTCGGAAGTTGGATCTGTACTGTATTTGCACACGGCTGTTTAGGAATTCACATTTTATTCTTTTGCACGGAAGTTTGAATCTGTATGGTATCTGCACCCGTTAATGGAACATGTCTTTCATTTTCACGGAAGTTGAATCTGTAATTGGTTTGCACCCGGTAATTGATGAAGCCGCTTTGCTTGGCCAGATGAGTACTGTGTGGAAACACCTTGTGCTGTTCTGACTTCTGAGTTTGAAACTGGAGCCTGGAGCCGTCAGAAAAGGGCATCATATATAGGGATCTGGAGGAGAAAATCCTCACTACTGTTTTTTAATAGTCTTTTCATAAAACTTTTACTGATAAGGTTCAGATAATTGTGCTTAGCCAAAAATCTAAAAACGTGAGTCGTATTCAAGTGTTTTTGTGGAATCTACTCAGAAGAGTTCATGCGTAAAATATGTATCTACATGTACTGTTATCAGATTTGTCATCATTTTGGATAATGTGTTCAAAAAACTGTATGCCAATAATGATATCAATATAACACCATGTTCATGTCAATATAGTAATTTAAATTTTGGATTAATAGCCAAGATGTCGTATAAAACAGTTGCTGAAATGGTCATTATCAATGAACTGAAAAGTTCAATAATCGTTAGGGCGTGGAAACCAAATGGTCTAGATTTCCTAATCTAGACCTTGACCGACCTACCAACATGAACTACCTCCCGTTTATGCCATCAAGCTGAATAAATTCACAAAGATTACTCCGTAAAATTAAATATCGGATCAACCTTGCTCTGGAGCTTGCAGTTCAAAGTGACCTCTTAACTTATTAAATATCATAAATAAACCTTTCGGATTCTTTATTTTTACTTAGTTCGATGAATTTTTCGATTTTTGATCAATATGTAAGTAAGATCTACCCCATCTGTTGATTTTGTAAGTTGGTTGCATATGAACAGAACACTTGATAAAAGTGATTAGCATACATGTACCACATGCTTATTCTTTTGCACCGAAGTTGAATCTGTATTGTATTTACACCCAGCAATTGATGCTGCCGTTGTTTCTCGGCCAAATGAGTATTGTGGCCTGGGAAACACCTTGCTTTTATGAGTTTGAAACCGGAATAGATCCAGCTACCATCACAAAAGGACACCTTAGAGTTGTGCAGAGAGAAAATCGCTCACCATTTGGTGTCAAGAACTGTTTAGCGAAATTTGTTCTAATTTGAAACTTTTACGGTCACAACTTTTCACTGGCTTATGCTTAGCCAACCTCACCCCAAAAATTCGGGAAACGTACGGAACGAGCAAATTTCGAATGATTCGACGAATTGCTAACTAGGGATAGACTTTACCCCACTTCATTTTGAGCCCAGGTGAAACCTTTTGAACCTAGGTAAAAATTTTCAAGCCCCTCCTTGTTTAAAATTTTTCAGGCAAAAGTAAATGTCTAAAAGAAGATGGATTTGCACGGGGGACGTGGGTGTTAGGCACCCTTACGGGTACTTAGAGATTAAAGTTAGACAAAAAGCTGTGATTATAAGTATTGGGGAGAACATAAATGGCGGCGAAGTTATGTCTGTATCCTAGTTAGCAATTCGGCATTCTCAAATTCCGAACCGATACGTGGCGAAGTTATGTTCGTATCCTAGTTAGCAATTCGGCGTTCACGAATTCCGAACCGATACACGAATTATACGCTTCTGCACCTAACTCCGAACAATACGCGAATTATACGCGTATGCACCTAACTCCGAACCTAATAAGCGTGCAATATGAGGTATCCGAACAATCCGCGAACTATTCGCGGATCCGTGTCCGAATCAGGCACGGAGCCATTAAGGATCTAGTGGGGACAATATATGATTCCACATTAGATATAGTTTTAGTACACAAGAGAACTAATTCACGAGGAAGTTCAAAAAAATAGTTAACAAAATATGATTCCACATTCTACCCTTAACTGCCGGTAGCTTTGTGTGGTCTGCATTTAATTATGTTGTGAGTGTATAGTAATAATGGGGCATTACTGATGAAGCTCCGTGTATTACTGTTAAATTCAAGTATCGGACCTAATTCAAAGACAAACCAACAAATGCAAATTCTTATTTTTACATTTTTAAATGCAAAACATATTAGAATTTAACAAGTACAACGAGTTCACAACCCAAAATATAGTATAGGAAAGGTGAAAAAATTTTGCGGCCTTCGGACGCCTAGCCGAATTTAAATTATGAATGTCAATGTATAACTTTGTCCCCCTAACCAAAAGTTCTAGCTCCGTCCCCGGGTCCGAAAAATTCGCCCGTCGGATTCTGGGTGAGAGAAGAAAACTAGGATTTGAACCTGAGTCACAGGGTTCACCGGAACTGAACACCTAACCACTGTGCCAAGAACTGATTTTTGTTAAACAGTTCATATATTTTTCCTATAATGATTTTTACTTCACATTAAATATACTTTCACACCCCACAAACCAAACATATGTATATAAATTAGTCATTTATAATTATAAATACTTATTAATTCATTATATATGTTTGGCGAATTTTGTATGCCGAACTCATATCTCGAAAACGAATTATACATTTACGTATGCCATTCCGAATCACAAACTGGTGACCGGATTTTTGTGCGAATTTGACTTCTACAAATCTAAATAATACACGCACGTTTACCGTTCCGTACGTGTACTGAATACCGAATTGCTAACTAGGGTCCGTATTGTATTTGCACCCGTTCAGCTATTGTATTTTGGAAAATGGGTCATTTGTCCAAAAAAAATTAAAACACGGTTCAAATGGACGAGTAAAAAATTTTATGGGTGAAATGGATAAAAAAAAATAGCAAGGATGAAACGGGATTCATCCCGGCTTAAACTTAAAAAATAGCAAGGATGAAACTGGATAAAG
>JAJJWW010002945.1:0-341721 GCA_023531295.1 Papaver armeniacum
AAATATGTATAATTTGATAGTCATGTTTATATTCGTTGCGTAGGTGTTTTAAAATGCTTTTCAACGGTATAAAGTTTATAAAAAACCATGGTATAGTTTAAGAGATAAATCGTTTCTAAATTTTACTAATTATTGCCATAAGGGTATAATTGTAAAAAATACTTAAATATACTCCACTTTCCTCCTTGCCTTAAAATTTGTGCAAACTACAAGTAGCTCATCTAATTAGGGACGGAGGGAGTATTATTTATGCAGGTCATTCATCGCAAAGAAGAAAATAAGAGACAATATGAGAGTTATTCAACAAAAAACATAATATTTCTTCCAAAAAAGTGCACTTCATAAAGAAATAAAAAACATCATATGCAAGAAGTTATGAAGATCAAGAAACTAAAAGAAATGAAATTACAAAAGAAGTTCATTTCTCAACATTAATTCTTTCATCTTCAACAATTTTATCAGCTTCACCAACTTCCGCACTTTTGCCAGTTGTTGAATTCACGCCAGAACTCCCTTCACCTGGATTATTATTGACATCTTCATTGTTTGTTGGGATCACCTTTTCATTAGCGAGATCTTCGCCGCTATATTCATAGTCACTATCAGGAGAATTAGGCATTTCATCATCCTCAACTTCAAGAGGTTCGATGAGATCTGTGGTCAAGAGATTTGGACAATAAGACATCATTCAAAAGAACTTGACTTTGAGATGAAATTGGCGAAGAAGTGCCTTCGATGATTTCTACTCTGGATATCTTTGGAGTAACTGAGGTAATCAAATCTCCTTTCGGCCCGATAACGAGAACGAGCGAGAGTAGTGGCAAGAATCGCATTTTCTTTGCTAATCTTGGCATAGCTAGCCTCCAAAGTAGAAAGGAGTAACGAAGATCTTTCTCATTCTCGCAAAATGAAGAATAACGAGTTATACAAATAAAGAATTCATAAAACAAAAGGATATCATAAGAAAACTAGACAAAGAAAAAAAACAGGTGAGGCAGTCAAATTTTATGACTACCTTCCTTTTTGCGAGATAAGATGTTGGGTCAAAGCCAAGCAACTACTCTCCAAATGATCCATGGCACTATCAAAATTATCTCCAACAAGACCTTTTAATCGAGAATGCAAAATCTTTTCGTTAGAAACAAGTAAGGTATTCTCCTTAGCAAGGGAGGAGTAGGATTCTTTTAACTTGGAATATTGATCCTTGAGTTGGCTTGTTTTCACACTTAAAGTTATTCTACCACGAATAAGCTTATCCCTCTCGTGATAGCTTCTTTGAGTTTACTTCTCAAGAAACAAGAGAGATTGTTCTTGTTCATTACATATTTTTTGACAAACATCAAGTTGTTGCGAACAAATCACCACCTTATTTAACAAAACTCGCTTCTCTTGAGATAGAGTTCCATTCTCATCTGATAAAGTTTCCAACTCCAAATTAGATTTAGCCAAAGAATAAGAGAGATGAGATAATTCATTACTTAACGAGTCTTGCTTCTGAACTAAGTGAGAATTCTCTTTGGAAAGGTTATCTATTTGATCAACAGAGTACGAATGAAGATTATCTAGTTGGTTATATTGCTCCATCCAAGCATCTCTATCCATTCGAGTTTCTTCAACGACAAATTCCAACTGATATATCTCCATTTTTCGCTTCTGGTTTAAAGCTTAAAAGGCGAACAAGGTTTTTTTTTTTTTTTTTTTTTTTAAAAAAAAAATGGAGAGCGTAATACCTTTTAGTTCTTCGTTCTTCTTGAAGATTATCGCGATCCAATGAAACGTTTTGAAGTTTATGATTCTCAAGATGGAGAGTGTCACACTTCGCAGTCATATCTTGAAGATTATTCTTCAGCACTTGATTTTCTTGTTCTAAAGATATTTGCGACATCCTGTCAGAACTAAAGTATTTACTCAAAGATTCGCAAACACTAGACTTGATGGGATCAATGGAGGTCTTCTTGGCATCATTCATGATATCTGATAAAACTTTGAAAGCTACATCTATTCCCTCCAGATTTTCTTTAGTAAGGGGAATAGACTCAGAAGAAGAGGTAGTGATGACAGAAGAGAGGAGAGTTGAATCATCTTTGGTCATAGGAATGTCATGAGAAGAGGAAACCCGCTGAAGGTCAATGACTGGGGGTGAGGCAGAAGCATTGATAATAGAAGAAGAGAAGGGTTCATCTTGAGGGACTTCATTTATAGAAAATTCAGGTATAGGACGAAAATCGGCGACATTTTCAGAGATAACCAAAGTAGAATTATCTTACGAAGATATCGCAGGAGGTGTTGGTTTATCCTGTGAAGATATCACAGAAGGTATTGGTTTATCATTCGAAGATATCGCCAGAGGAGTTTTGAGCTTGAATAAGAGGAAAGGAAAGAAGATTCAACATTTTAGAACGGCGAGGTTTCTTGGGGATCTATCAATATTTTTGTCATCCTGCGAATCACAAGTCAAATAAGAAACAGAGGCAACAATATTGTTATTAGAAGAATAAGTGTTTCTTAATACCTTGTTATTCGCAGCTTCCTTTTAGTAACAAACGATTTTCGGTTGCGAGCCCACGGGAACATTAGGGTTTAGAACTATGAACTTGGTGTTAGATTTATTCTTGAAACAATGACACGGGAATCATTAGAGAAAGAATAACGTTAGGATAAAACAATTTCGATAGAAGAGATCAATCACAAAAAGATCAATTTTGGCAAAATTAACAAACCTTGATGGCTCAATAGAAACAAAGAGCTTGAAAGATGATGAGAAACGATGGCAGAGAGACAATAGCGGGAAGACGATGAAGAATTGCAGAAAGAAAAATAGCAGTAAAAAGTTGCAGAAGATGAAGAAGATGAAATAAAAGAAAGGAAACATCCTCACGGAGAATCTCTCCTTAAATAGACAAAGAAAAAGTGACCGGTTAACATTAAATGTACTTAGGTAAAAAGGGAAGATTTTGACACGTGTAAGCGATTACGCCTAATTCACGGAATCTCAGCGGTAGATTGATGGAAAGAAATGAATAGTTGCGGCGGTTTGAAAATAATAATTCTCATGACATTCTCTTCGCGAGAAGACATGAGAAGAGGCAAGATGTAGGATCGAATATCGCAACACCAATACCTCACAAATTCATAAACGTCACATAGCGAAGGCGTCGCGAGATGAATAAAATAAATGACGCAATGGATGACGACAGCCAAAACACAAGAAAGGTGTGAAGACCTAGCGAGATCTAGGAGTGTGGCGAGATTATACATTTGTACACTTGCGACACTTCGCAAATCATTCCCGAAAATAAAGGACAAACTTTTAGTCATCCATTATGTAACACCCTATATAAAGAGCCGAACATGCCTATTGAGAGGGAGATCTTTTTCGAGTGTTGGGCAAGTCATTAAGAGAGAGAAAGTTTATAGTGATTTTAATTTCTTTAGCTCTTTTCCATTTTATCTTATAAACATTCAAGAAATTAATCAACAAAAATTATAATTGTTCATCTTCAATGGTTTGATTGTGTGGATTCTTGTGAGGGGTGTAGTGTAGGATTTCCAGCAACTACAATGGGAGAGTCTGCACAGTCAGAGCAACGGATGAACAACATAGAGAAGGTAGTACAACGAATGGCAGCAGTGATTATTCCTACTTATGAAGAAGAGTCTGAACAGGTGAATGTTGTGTTCCCTAATCGTGAGGCCAAGGTATGATCCCTACTCTAATAGTTACAATCCAGTTGGAAAGATCACCCAAATTTCGATTCGCAAATCGGAAGTGAGCTCCTAATCCTTATGGGCGACAGAGTGGTTTTCAACAACCACAGTTCCGACCACAACCTCCACCTCAGCCTCAACAACAGACTCAGAGTTCTAATTTAGAGGAGATGATTAAAATGATGATGCAAAAGCAAGATGCAAATGCTCAGCGTCAAGATACAACTCTGCAGAAGCAAGATATGGCTATAAAGGACTTGCAAACTCAAATTGGACAATTGGCTACTGATAAGCACGCAAATGCGACACTTTTATACCCACATTTATACTAGCTAGGTCTCGATATTTTGCTAATAATATTGTTTTAGGCATTTTGTAGGTGATACAAGCAATTCTGATCACCCGGAAGATAAATAGCAGAATTGGAAGCAATATAGGAGTTTGCGACTCACGAAACCAGAGAAGCCAGCTAGAGCTTAGTACTAATGGGTTAGTGGGATGGAAAGTCACAAGTTCATTTTGCCGCACCACTAGCCATTCACGGCTACAGAGCAAGGCAGCGAACCAAGGGAATTGCCTTTATGTATTAAGAAAAGTGAGACGTGGCCAACTCTAAACCATATCTCGTTTGTGGGTTGGGAAATGTTGAGCATCTTGTACTGTGTGAAAGAAGGGGATATAACATCGTTTTCCATTCATTGTAAGAGAAAAAGAAATCTCCATTTCTTATCAAGATGATGATATTCTTATGGCGAGGAAAGAGATCCAAGCAGCCGTTGTTACCATATGTTTACGGTGTTGGTCTGATTAATGTCTGCAAGTAGGGGTTCGGTTTATTGAAGTGTAGAGACTGGATTCAAACAAGAAGTAACGACAAGATTAAGCAACAGATTGTGTTTTTTTTTTAAGTAAACTGAGATAAGGTTTGTTTGGTGCAGTTTCAGTGTAATTGAGAAATGAAATTGGGGTTCGATTGATTGAAGCAGTGGTGGTCGAATTCAGGGTTCTTTTGGACTTAACTCAAATGGGTCTAATTGAATTTCTGAGACGTAGAATGAAGATGAAATCATGAAGAAGTAGGCGAAGTTTCAAGACTGAAACTCAGTTGCATACGGGATTTGACAGCAATAATATGGCCTGAATTTGGGATTTCTGGTGCAAACTGAAATTCGTTGTTCTTGAGAGAATTAGGGCAGGAAGTGATCGAGATGATTGTAATTGGAGGAAGATGCTTACAAGTCCAGATTGGGTTTGATCTGAATTTCAATGGCTACTGGTTATTAATGGTGGTTTCTACATCAAGAAGGTGAAGGAATTAGGAGATGGGATTAAGATGGAATCAGGGAAGAAGGATAATGCTCATGGCTGCCGTTTCGTCTTTGTCTGTCTTCAGATGAAAGGCGGCATCCGTTCATATCAGTCGAGCTGGTGTTGTACTAGTAATTGGCGATGATGGAAATGTATATAGGAGTGCAACAAGCCATTGAAGGGAGCTGGATAAACAGTTGAGAGAGTGGTTCAGCTGAAGTGGATTGGTTGTGAACTGGTGCAAGTTTTGGTAGAGTTGGAAGAACGGTGATGGGGTCAGGTTCTTGGCAATTTGGCATGGGTTGAATATGGACTCATTTGGAGATTGAAACAAGTTTGAAGAACTAATGTTACTGCCTTGTTTACTGCCATTGATCCATGGCTCTGTATCAAGAAATATGAAGGGGTTTAGAGCAAGATGGAAACAAGGCTTGGCGGATGGATAGAACGACAGCAACAACATATGAGTGCAGGTGCTGGTGCTGTCTATACCTCGGATTGGTTTGGTCTAAAATGGCATTGCTCGTGTTGGATGTCTGTGAGAAGTGGCAGGCATGAGAACAAATGGAGTTGATGGTTTGAATGACCAGTTAACATGAATACACTAGAACGGACAGAGTTTGGTGTTGTAGCGGAGTTTGGAGAAAGGTGCTATGGCTGGAGTTGTGTTTTATTGCCTGGATTGGGCCTGGCAACTACAGTAGGATCCAGACTGGATTTTCTTCATCAGTTATAAATAGCAGAGAGATAGAGAATTTAGGGAGGCCGTTTTTACAGGGAAGAAACTAGGGTTTGAGTTTTCTTACTTTTGCGATGCTTAGTTTATTTTCTCTATCAATTTCTATGGCTTTTGAGAAAGCCATGATTTTCTAAGCCATTGTTAGGGTGAAAGGATGAACTTGTAGGCTAGATTATTTATGTTTTGAACAAGACTTTCTTTAAATCAAAAGCTTAAATATATGTTTGAGTATCTCATTTTGGTTGATTGTTCTTATAAATCTTTTCATGTTTTATGCCAAGTATACTACATAGGTAAGTTATAGAGCAATCCCATTGAGACCTGATTGATATTAGAGTTATGAACATTCTTCTACTTTGTATGCCATGTATACATAGTGATTCGGGGTTCTACTTTTAGGTCGAGATCAAACAATCCTTAGTCGATTATCAAGAATTCTTAATGACATATCTTCCATGTTTAAATAGCCAGGTGTTGCAACTTTACATGAGTAAAAATAGACTCTTGCGAAAGAACATAAGTAAAACCTTGCCTATGATGGATTCCCGGATCCTTAATCTTTTCTCATCTTTCTTGACACTTCAACAGTTTTTGTTTACATTCAATTTATTTGTTTATTTTTCCGTAGTATAAAGTTCTGAAAATTTCCACTTGAATTGATTTTGATTAGAAAATTAGTTGTATTAGTTAGAAGTAGTTTACACTCCTCGTGGGAACGAACCACATTTGCTATTGTCTATAATTTGGACACCGTGCACTTGCGATAAAACAAAGTCGGTTCTCCGACCCATCAAGTTTTTGGCGCCGCTGCCGGGGAGTGGTTGCAAAATACTCCCTTATTGATATCATCAATTTTCTAGCCATAGTTTTGGTACATAGTGTATTTTTATTTTTATTTTCTTTTTAGTTCCTTTTCATATTTTTCTTTTAGAATTTTCTTTTCAGGTACTCTTTTTGCGGTGATGATTTTTAATCGAGAGGATAGGTCCAGGACTCTCGGAGAATACAGGTATGGACCACAATATCAGGAGATTCGGGAACAAAATCGTCTCAGGTATGAAAATTCTTATCAGCATCACTACAAAACTGATGAATATTCACATGAGTACCAAATTTACCATCGGGATGATTTGTCACATGCTGAAATTTTCAACAAGAACATAGCTGATTTGGAAAGACGATTAGAGTTACTAGAAAAACAGAGATCATATGAAAATAATAGTCTAGTTTATAGTAACTTGTGTTCCAGAAAATACTTTGATTATTCACATATGTATCAAACCCAATACAATGGGGATAATTATTTGCATGAGGTAGATGAACAACCTTTGAATTGGCAGAAAAATGAGGTTTCCGACAATTGGAATTTGAGCTTGGAAGATAGCTTAAGGATGTTAACCCATAATACATTACAAATTAGTCGAGAAACTTCTCACCTTCAACAGACCACTCAAAAAGCCTTAGAAAACCTTGAATATCAAGTAGGTCAAATGACTAGACAGTTGGAGGAGGAACAAAGTTGGTTCCCAAACCAGTCTCAATCCCAATCTAATTGTACCTCAGAGTATATTGATTATTCTTCTGAGGAAGAAACTGATGATGATCTTCTTGTAGAAGTTTTGAGTGGAAGTGAGAATACCCAAGACTCTCAAAAGTCAGATAATTATGATGTAGAAGACCCTGCATATTTAGAGGATGCTATTGTTGAGTGTAATGACTCAAAGGCGATAGATGTTCATAATGAGAAACCTTCTACTCATGATATTGTTGCTGCACTATGCGCAACTTTTGCTGATTCATCTTGTGATTCTACGAATGTTTTTGTGAATGTTGAGCAGTTGATCTTTGGTCGGTATTGCATTTCTTTGATTCTAAAGATCCCATTATGCATGAAACTATTGCTGCAGTAGGTCCATTTTTCGTTGATCCATCTAATAGTTCTCAAGATGCATGTATGAATGTGGAGCCATTTGATACATGGAAATTAACTTGGATTGCTGATTTTGAACCACTCTCCACGTGTTTAGCCCATTTTGTAGACTCCGATAACCCTTTGCTAATGGAAAAAATACGATTTAGTCCAAACTCTCATCCAAATATACTAGTTAGTCCACACCCATTCAACTAGGTACAAATTAGTCCTTTATTAATTTGAAATCCATTAATAATAATATTTACAATTTAGTCCAAATATTTTCAGTCTAGTCCATGGTGACTTATGATGACGTCACTAATTTTAAATAATATACAAATAATTTTAAAATGATTTATCTTTCGAACCTCTCATCCAAAATTCACAAACTTTATATATTCGGAAAGCTCTTTCCGAGAGCTACAAAAAGAGTACCCATATGACTATATAATTTTTATTTTAAAAAAATCTTAGTTTACATTGGTGTACAAACACAAACACTACAAAAATCCAAAAAATCCAAAGACAAGACAAGGTGTACCAGTTTGTACACCACATACATTTTTCCACCTTAGCATCACTAAGGAACATGCTATTAAAATCTAACACATAGCAAGTTCCTAAACACATAGTAAGTATGCTATTCAAATCCAGAAAAGCGTCCATCTACAGAACCTGTCCATTGTTCTTCTCTACTTTCTTAAGATCCCTCGAAAATTACCTACACACATAGCAAGCATGCTATTAAAATCACCTCATGATATCGAAAAACAATAACTTAGGGTTTCATCAAGAATTAGTTTTTTTATTTTTTATTTTTGAGAGAGCACAATGATGTACAATTATGTACAAACCTACAAAACTCTAACATTCATACCCACAAAACAGACCATATATTACAATGATGTGTAGCTATGTACGCACATAAAAAAAAATCCAACTAATCCAACATCCATACACACAAAACTGGTCATATATAATATTGAGATTGTACAATGGTGTACACACCTACAAAAAATCAACAAATCCAACATACATACCCACAAAAAAAAGACCATAAAATCATGAGAGAGCATAATGGTGTACAACAATATACATGCTTACAAAAATCCGTCATCTATACTCACAAAACATGCATATAGTGTTGAGATAGCACAGTGGTGTACAACTATGTGCACACCTATAAAAAATTTAAAACAAACAAACATCCATACCCACAAACAACTCATATATATTGCTGAGATTGTACATGGTGTACAACTATGTACACACCTACAAAAACCAAAAAAAAATTTTAGCATACATACCAAAAAAATCCATAAAATAATGAGAGAGTATAACGGTGTACAACTATGTACACACCTACAAAAATTCCAACACCTGTACACATTAGTGCTTTCTCTAATATTTGGTTTGTATACATAAAATATAAGTGCACTCTATGTACACACCACTAAGCCCTTTGATGCTTATAAGTCACTAAATTTTACTACCTAACTAAGACTTGGTGTGATGATACCCGACATTGGAAGAATTCTATGTTTATTGTGTATAGAAAAGTCTAAATGAAAGTACTAGTTTATTAGATTTCAGGTTCATAATCAATGCAGAAATGAAGTGCACGAATTACAAGTACGTCTGATAAACTAGTGCACTAAAAAGTACACTGCGCATAACGGGTGTACAAACAAGTGCACCTTGTACATCGGGTATAATAAAAAAAAATGCACATAAAGATTCTACCAGTCTTTAACCTTTCAAAAAAAATATCTTCACAGATTTCACAAGGAATAAATGGATAGATGTGGACCTCAAGGATATAATATCCTCATTTTTTAATATCATGTAATTCACATTCACAGTAAGAAAATCAAATGATACAAATATCAAAAGCATGATACCTACCATCAAATAGCCTGTATTATCCCATCATACATAATGCTAGCGTTTTCAGTCATAGTTGTATCATGTGAACTTGACGCCTGTCCACCTCCTTTTTCTTCTGCATCCCTTGCAGCAGCGTCCTGTCTTTCCCTCTCTTCCTCCATCGAAGCTCTAAGAGAAAGAGCAAGGTGTACAAGCATATACACCTGGTATAACAAGCACAAAAAGAATAAGTGCACTTTTATATGCACCAATCTAACTAGTGTACAAGAAAATACAACGGTTAATTCTTACGTACAATTATGTACACTATTATATGCTCATTCATGTTGTGCCTTATAATGGGAACTTAAGATTCAGTAAATCTTAGCTAAAAAGTGAAAGAAGAAATTTGTATCAAACTGAGTGAGCATGGTTTACCTTCATCTGGGTCCTTCTATTCTAAAACCATACTTAATCTGGCAAGGTTCGAGACCTAAATCTCTACTTAATTGCGTCCTTTGTTTCTCATCTGGACGAGGACAATCCTTAAAAATACTATACACCAAAAAAACAAAAACATAAAATGAAAGTAAGTGTTTAGAACTCAAATTGGTTAAGTAATCATCAGTAACTCCAATCAACAGAAACAAAGAACCTTGGAAGGTAAAAACGAAAAACAACATAGATTTGGTTTTTGGAAATGTATTAAAAAAAAGTTTGGTAGCAAGAAAACAAAATAAAGGCATCAACTAAACCAGTATGAAGCAAACAACGAATTAATAAACAAAATGATACACCATTACCTGATCTTCCTTGGAAGCCCTGCCTATGACCTTGCCAGATCCATCGTATATAGTGCGTGTTAACCTGTCATCACCAATCAAAAATTTATAAAAACAGTAAGTTGATCAAAAGTCCATAAGCTAAGACCAGGAGAGCTACCTAGGATCAAAAGGTGTACAACTATGTATATATTAGAAATCAACATGTGTACAATTACATACACATTAAGAATTCAATAACAAAAGGCCACTCTGGTGAAAACTTAATTAACCCATTACAGTTTCCATAAAAAAACCTGAAGAAAAAAAGGCTACAACTAAGACTGTTAAAAAAAGTTTAGCTGTTTCGAAAACAGGTGTACTAAAAAGTACACTGCTTACAACTGGTGTAGTAAAAAGTACACCTCGTACAACCGGAACAATAAAACCAATGCACATAAGAATTCTACCAGATTATCTTCACAACTTTCTTCTTCATCGAAAAAATTGTCTATTTCTTTATGAATCTCATCTAAAATCGTACCTCTCAGATCTAATCTAAAAAATAATAATAACAATAAAAAAAGATTTATAATTTCAAATCAGGAATGTTAATCAAAAGAAATCTTTAGTTTAGTCATATAAAAACCCTAAAAAAAATTAATCGAAATTCTATTTTGAAAATGGTAAACCTAATAACTCCAAATTGAATGTTCAAGATATAGAAAAGTGATAAGAGAAGATGAAACTTATCTTCATAATCATTTTGGGTGACGAAAATCTTTAGATTCAATTGTTCATGATTATGCTCATCAATTTTTCATCACTGGTTTCAAGTAGATCTCCAAAAACAAGCGTTGTTGATGATAATTTTTAGGTTTTTCGGGCTTATTTCAAATCAAATCGAGATGAATCGAATGTTTCTGAATCTCCAGCTTGAAATCTCCTCTCTGCGTCTCCCTTTCATTTCTCTAATCTGATTTTTCTCTTCCAAAACTATTGTAACATATTATTATGATTCAAGGACATTTCGGGTACCAAAAATAATCGGATCGGTGGAGTAAAGGACCAACTCGTCCATATTTGGACTGAACTGTTTGAGGCGGGAAATTTTTGGACTAGAGAGTACTAGGCCTAAGATGAGTGGACTAAAGCGTCCCAAGCCCAATAACTTTGGGACTAAACGTCAATTTCTACTTTGCTAATTGATATTGTCAATGCATTTGATTCTTCGATGGGTAATATAGGTAACTTAACAACGGAAGTCATTTCCGCGGATCTAGGCCCATATTTAGGGGTTATTTCTTTTGATGAACTTGCACCACGAGACACATGTTTAAATCATTTTGAGTGTGATGCTCCGATGCCTATTGTAAGTTTTAGTGCACTGCTTCTTTCGATTTCTAGTGAAGATAGTTTGTCCACTGAAAATATTTCAGCTGAACTTGAACCAGATTTAGAGTCTGCACTCCGATTACACACCATTGAACAATCTGTATTTGTTGGTGTGAATAATTTACTTGTCCCGACAGAGTATGGCATGATTATTATGGATTTTTTTGAACATGGAATGGGTTTTCGCATATGCTTAGCTGATTATAGTCTTCGCAGGCTCTTATTTGCAGCTAACCTGATATGTTGGGTTGATCCCCAACTTTTCAGACTTTACATATATGCTTGGCAGGTTGCTGTTTTGTATCACCTTCACTTTGTTTGAGATTACTTGCTGCGCGCAATCTGGGAAACAATTATCATTTGCTTCATGGGAGTCAACCCATCAGATTTTTTTTCCTTTACTCTTATCTTTTATTTTTATTTGTTTGCTATTGATTCTTCCCATCTTAAACTTTACGTTGGATGACTCAATTACATTGAGGACAATGTAATGTTTAAGTGTGGGGGAGTGGGTAACACTCAAATTTTTATAGGTTTCACTTTCGTTAAGAATTCTCAAAAAAAAAAAAAATGCACAACATGACCAGCTGTTGAGCGGGTCTTAAAATTTTTCTTTTGTATAACATGACCAGCTGTTGAGTGGGTCATTTTGATTTTCAGTCTCGCTGTTTAGCAAACTTCTTTAATCCATTGTTTAGTGGTTTCGTCTGGCTGTTTAGCAGACTTCTTTAAGCCATTGTTTAGTGGTTTCGTCTAGCTATTTAGCAGACTTCTCTAAACCACTATTTAGTGGTCCGTCTCGCTGTTTAGCAGACGTCTCTCCATATCCAGCCGTGTAGCGGATATAATTTGTTCTTGTTTTGCTCGGGACTAGCAAAATGTAAGTGTAGGGGATTTGATAAGAACGCAAGTGCGACACTTTTATACCCACATTTATACTAGCTAGGTCTCGATATTTTGTTAATAATATTTTTTAGGCATTTTGTAGGTGATACAAGCAATTCTGATCACCCGGAAGATAAATAGCAGAATTGGAAGCAATATAGGAGTTTGCGACTCACGACACCAGAGAAGCCAGCTAGAGCTTAGTACTAAGTAGAAATTGACGTTTAGTCCCAAAGTTACTGGGCTTGGGACACTTTAGTCCACCCGTCTTAGGCCTAGTACTCTCTAGTCCAAAAAAGCCCCGCCTCCAACAATTTAGTCCAAATATGGACGAGTTAGTCCAAAAATACACCGATTCATGAATATCTCGGATTTTCACAGTACCAAAATTACCCTTTCAGAATTTCCATATACGAACAATTTTTTTTCGAATGTAATGTGGATCTAAGATTTCAAATTAGACGAAATTGAGAAAGATCGAGAGAAAGGGAGAGATAAACAAAGATATAGAGAGATTTTGGAGGATTAAGTTGTTTCTTCATCAGATTATTTTGATCTCAGGTTAGTTTTTCATCGTTAATCTTTTGTTTTACTTCTTCAATTCTGTGACTGTGTTATTTATTTTTAATGCATGGTATGAAATCGATTCGATTTGTTATCTTTTGTTAGATCTTTTTGATTTTCTTTTTTTTAGTTTTGATTTTTGTTATAATTGAGTTTTGATTTTCATGCAATTCTGATTTCATTTTCATTTCTTCTTCATAAATTTGTTGCTCTTTGTTAGTTTTTCGATTTTGAGATCTACATATTCATGATTAAGATGTTTTTGTTCTCTTCATATAAGTTTTTTATAACACGACCAAAGTTATTAATGGCGATTAATTGATAGATTGATTGATTTCTTCTGTTTTTGATTAAACAAAATGTGTACTTTCTTGTATACTGTATATATGGTTATTTTAAGATTGATTCGAAGGATAAATTCTATGATATGTTCAAATGTGATTCATATATATTTGCTTTTAAGTCTCTGTGTTAGTGGATTCTATATTAAGAAATTTCAGATGTGATTCAGATTTTTCTTGAGCTACCTCTGTTATTATATATGATTTTTTTAGATCTCTCGATCTCTTCATTTGTGTGCTTTTATAACGCGTTTGATTTTATTTCATGATTTCTAATTGATAGAGTTTCTGATATCTTTTTATGGTGATATAAAATGTGTACTTTATACACTGTATATGTTCTCTATATATGTATTTATAATACTCAAGGTATCAACCATGTCTAAGAAGGTTGTATACATATTGTACCATGTTTAAATGCATAGGTTGTTTTGTTTGAATCAACACTCTATTTTTGTTATTTTTCTGTAGATGTGTACATACTTGTACATTATACTAGCATGCTTTCGGATGAATGCATGGCATGTTTTGTGGTTATGGATGCTAGAATTTGTTATTTTTTTCTGTGGATGTGTACATGTTTGTACACTAAAATTCTCTATAATGAACATATAACATGTCATGTGGTATGTGGTATGAATGCTAAAATTTGCTAGGTTTTTATATAGGTGCACAATTTTTTGTATGCTAGTATATATGCTCTTTCTATGAAGGGATGGCATGTCCTATGGGTATGATGCTATAATTGGTTATTTTTTTGTGGAGTTGTACATGTTTGTACTCTAGTATGTGTTTCAATTTATATAGCATATACAAGGACTTTAATATACACCATATATGTTTTTTTTTTTGTAATATGTAGGGTCTGAACCAAGTCTGAGCAGGATGTGTATGCTTTTTTTGAATCATGGTGAGTATTCATCCATATTTTGGGAGATGCGTACACATTTATATATTAAAACTTACGTGTGATGAATGCATCGGTTATTTTGTTTGAATTAATGCTATATTTTTGTTATTTTTCTGTAGATGTGTACATAATTATACGCTAGTATGCTCTCTCATAATTTTATGTTTTGCGAGTATGGATGTTGGATTATTTGCTTTTTTAAAGGTGTGTACATAGTTGTACACCATTGTGCTGTGTCATTATTATATGGCATGCTTTAGGGGTATGGATGTTGGATTTCTATAGGTGTGTAAATAGTCGTACACCATTATGCTCTCTCATAATTTTATGATCTGTTTTGTGGGTGTGGATGTTTGATTAGTTAGATTTTTGTATAATTCTACATGTTTATATACTAGTATGCTTTGTGATGAATTGATTGCATGTCCTGCAAGTATGTACGCTAGAGTTTATAATGTTTCTATATAGGTTTACATATTTGTACACTTGTATGCTCTGTAATGATTATTTTGAAGTTCATTTTTAACTTTAAGATTTTCGGGATCATATTTTTTGGGTGTATATAGTTGTACACATGTTAATGTTAATGTGTACAGAGTTGTACATATTTTTGACTTTATGAATGGTATTACTAGGGTGCGTGAATCATTTGGTCGCAGTTAATGAAGACGGTTGGACATGAATACGACGAAGAGATGATTACCTCTTGATTATTCCATTCATAAATGGTGGATGTCACTAGGGTAAGTTAATTTCTTTACCTTTGCAATTGAGCTTGAAACCTTATTTTGAGCATAGTTAACCCTAGTAATGATGTGGATGATATTTGGGTCGATAATATGTCACACTTTAGACTCATTGGGTATTATTTGAATTTATATGTATGTATAAATTTAGGGACTTATAAGCTCAAAATAATTTTATTTAATATGGGTAGTGATATTGTTGCTTAGGTACACGATTCAAGTTGTACGTGTGTATATGATTGTGCACGTTGTCCGGTCTCATTTATATATGGCATTTCTATGGGTATGGATGAGCACAGGTTGACTGTTTTAAAGATGTGCATAGTTCTGCAACTAAGTGTACATAGTTGTACACATGATTTTTCTTAATGTATATATATTTATACACATGTTTATTGTTTTTGAATCTGCGCATAGTTTTGTAACATTATATTCTTTTTTCCCCAAATCATTTCATTCGTGCATATGTTTTATATCCAGGTTGAAGATTATCATGTTGATGTCTATGAGACGGGCAAAAGATCTTATAGGTAGAATCATTAGTCACATATCCAGGACTCCATTTGGAAGACGAAGAAATCAACGCATCAAAATTGCTAGAGATAAGTAAAGAAGACCTATGATGTGCACTGAGTGATTTACTTGCACCTTCCTTGATGATTTATTACCATTCTTGCTTACGACTTTGTACTTTTTTTTCTCATGTAAACTGTTACGATGAATGTTACTATCTTATTTATTTTAAGAATTTAGATTGGTTTTTACTTCAGTACATGTGTCTTTATTTATGCAAGTATGAATAATTTTATAACATGTCAGTACATATTCAACATCATGTACACTTTGATTTTCTAACCTGTCAGTAGATGTGCACCATCATGTACAACATTCTGTACACATGAAAAAAGATTACTTATAATAAACCATATATATCTGGAAAAAAAAATCTGCATTCAAAACATCTATATTCAAACTAATAATAAGATTAATTCAAGGTTTTACAAGTAATAATAGTTGTTTAAGAAAGTTAAGAAACATAGTTGTTAAAAGTTTAAGAAAGTTACAAACAACTTAAGCAGGTTTTAAACATAAATCAAGTTTTTTATCTCTTACTCGCACGCCAATCTTGGTATTATTTATCTTGTGTGATATTCTACAGTTTGGCAGGACCACCGACAGGTTTCTGCAGGTTCTGATGCTACCATCTCCAACAAGTATATACACACCTACAAAAATCAGACAAATCCAACTTCAAAAACTATGAAACATTTCATATATCCATGAGATAGCTTACCAGTGTACTAGCATGTATACCATGACATCCATACTTCGAAAATTATAGAACCCGTGACATCCATACCCACAAAAAGTTCATATATCCATGACATAACATACTAGTGTGCAAGTATGTACACACCTACAAAAATCTTAAAACCAATATTCATATTCGCACAAGAAAGTTCATATGTCCATGACATGATACTAGCAGTGAACATGTATGTACACACCTATAGAAATGACATAATCTAACATTCAAAACCACAGAACATGTCATACTCCCATGACATGATACATCAGTGTACAAGTATGTACACACCTCCATAACTTTAACAAATCAAACATACATGCTCATACAAAACATGCCATCTGTTCATGACATGATACAACAGTGCATAAGTATGTACACACCTATAGAAATGAAAAAAATCCAACATTTAAAACCACAAAACAGATCATATGCCCATAACATGATACAATGGCATACAAGTATGTATACTCCTAAAGATAACATGCACATCGACGAAATAACCCACACATCCTTGAGCTGTCATATATGTATACAACCACAACTAATTTAAGTAAAATAGAATTCATACTCACATGTTTTCGTACAAATCTGTATACAACTGCAAAAAATCTAACAAAAATAACATCCATGTCCACATAACAGTTCATACACCCCTGAAATAATATCTTGTATACAAATATATACACTACCACAACAAAACTAACAAAAACAACATTCATGCCCACAGAACAGTCCATGCATCCGTGAAATAAAACGCATATTCTTCTTATATTTTCTCTCTCTCACTACTACAAATATTCTTCCCGCCCTACGTGACCCCACTTTTCCACTCATCCTTTCCCTCCCCCATAAGAGTCAGTCTTTAAAACATAACAAGTTTATTGAAAGATTTGATTTTGAATAAAGATGAAACAATATATGTGTACTTATATATACACCAGTAATCGAACTGTTCAAAGATTTGATTTTGAATAAAGATTTGATTATGAAGATGAAACAACATATGTGTACTTATATGTACACCAGCAACATAAGTGATGGGAAAACAAGTTTAAAACACACACACACAACTGGCGATATGAAGTGAAACAACATGTCGGTGCACAATTATGTACATTAGTAAAACAAGTAATGGGAAAAAAGGTTCGAACCACACAAAACAGGCCGTATGAAGATGAAACAGCACACTGGTGGACAGATAAGTACACTAGTAACACGAGTGATGGGGAAAGAGCTTCAAAACACACACAACCGGCCATATGAAGATGAAACAACATGCTGGTGCATAATTATGTACACTAATAACACAAGTGATGGGAAAAAGGCTTTAAAACACACACAACCAGCCATATGAAGATGAAACAGCATGCTGGTGCACAGTTATGTACACTAATAACACAAGTGATGGGAAAAAGGCTTCAAAACACACAAAACATGCCATATGAAGATGAAACAGCACACCAGTGTACTGTTATGTACACTAGTAACACAATTGATGGGAAAAAAGCTTCAAAACACACACACACGTCGTATAAAATGAAACAACATGTTGGTGTACAATTTTGTACACTAGTAACACAAATGACGAGAAAAAAGCTTCAAAACACACACAACTGGTCATATGAAGATGAAACATCATGCTGGTGCACAGATCTGTACACTAGTAACATAAGTGATGGGAAAAAAGCTTTAAAACACAAAAATAAGACCAATATTTGTTACCTTTTCCTTTCTTAACTGGTGATGACTTTGAAGTTTTTGATGTCTTCTTATATGGTGATGATTTTGCAGTTTTTTTACTACAGTTGATATTGAAACTGCTGCATTCTTTTCAGATTTTGATCTCGTCTCAGGACCTGGTGATTTTGAAATTTCTTGTTCTTCAATTGATGTTGTATCTTCCGATAGTTCTTCTACTTTCCTCCTTTGAACTGGTTTTTCCCAATCACAATGTTGTTACTTCTACTGCAATCATCAACGATTATGATTGTTTAGGGTTTGATTATGAAGATTTAGGGTTTGATTATGAAAATTTAGGGTTTCGATTTGGGTTTTCTCAGTTAGGTTACAGTTTTTCTTTCTTCTCTTTGTTTTCTCTGATCTTCTTTTTTCTTCTCTCTGCTAAATGAAATAATTTATTTTTCCATTTTTAATTTCAGTTTTTTTGTTTTGAACGAACGTGTCGCATTCACCCTTAATGTGTCAGTTGCAAACTGTTTTCATTCGACGTACGTGTGCTTTATGAAACGCGTGCGAAGGATAGCAGCGTCTTTACACAAATTTTGGACTAATTTGTACCTAGTCATCTAGGACTGGACTAATCTGTATATTTTGAGGCATTTTTGGACGAAACCGTTTTTTTCCCCTAATACTAATGGGTTAGTGGGCTGGCAAGTCACCAGTTCATTTTGCCGCACCACTAGCCATTCACGGCTACAGAGCAAGGAAACGAACCAAGGGAATTGCCTTTGTGTATTAAGAAAAGAGAGACGTGGCCAACTTTAAACCATATCTCGTTTGTGGGTTGGGAAATGTTGAGCATATTGTACTGTGTGAAAGAAGGGGGATAGAACAGCATTTTCCATTCATTGTAAGAGCAAAATAAATCTCCATTTCTTATCAAGCTGATGATATTCTTATGGCGAGGAAAGAGATCTAAGCATCCGTTGTTACCATATGTGTACGGTGTTGGTCTGATTAATGTCTGCAAGTAGGGGTTCGGTTTATTGAAGTATAGAGACTGGATTCAGCCAAGAAGTAACGAGAAGATTAAGCAACATATTGTGGGTTTTTTTTGAAGTTAACTGAGATAAGGTTTGTTTGGTGCTGTTTCAGTATAATTGAGAAATGAAATTGGGGTTCGATTGATTGAAGCAGTGGTGGTTGAATTCAGGGTTTTTTTGGACTTAACTCAAATGGGTCTAATTGATTTTCTAAGACATAGAATGAAGATGAAATCATGAAGAAGTAGGCGAAGTTTCAAGACTGAAACTCAGTTGCAGACGGGATTTGACAGCAACAATATGGCATGAATTTGGGATTTCTGGTGCAAACTGAAATTCGTTGTTCTTGAGAGAATTAGGGCATGAAGTGGTCGAGCTGATTGTAATTGGAGGAAGATGCTTACAAGTCCAGATTGGGTTTGATCTGAATTTCGATGGCTACTAGTTATTAATGGTTATTTCTACATCAAGAAGGTGAAGGAATTAGGAGATGGGATTAAGATGGAATCAAGGAAGAAGGATAATGCTCATGGCTGTCGTTTCGTCTTTGTCTGTCTTCGGATGAAGGCGGCATCAGTTCATATCAGTCGAGCTGGTGTTGTACTAGCAATTGGCGATGATGGAAATGTACAGAGGAGTGCAACAAGCCATTGAACGGAGCTGGATAAACAGTTGAGAGAGTGGTTCAGCTGGAGTGGATTGGTTGTGAACTGGTGCAAGTTTTGGTAGAGTTGGAAAAACGGTGCTGGGGTCAGGTTCTTGGCAATTTGGCATGGGTTGAACATGGAATCATTTGGAGATTGAAACAAGTTTGAAGAACAGATGTTACTGCCTTGTTTACTGCCATTGATCCATGGCTCTGTATCAAGAAATATGAAGGGGTTTAGAGCAAGATGGAAAGAAGGCTTGGCGAATGGATAGAACGACAACAACAAAAGATGAGTGCAGGTGCTGGTATTGTGTATACCTCGGATTGGTTTGGTCTAAAATGGTGTTGCTCGGGTTGGCTGTCTGTGAGAAGTGGCAGGCATGTGAACAAATGGAGTTGATGGTTTGAATGACATGGAATGATCAGTTAACATGAATACACTAGAACGAACAGAGTTTGGTGCTGTAGCGGAGTTTGGAGGAAGGTGTTATGGATGGAGTTGTGTTTTATTGCCTGGTGTTGATGGTGGATTTTAGTTTAGGGCTAAAATTATGAAACCGATATTTTTATGCGCTGACATCCTGCAAAGGATAAAGCCATTCGATAAGTGATGAGTACCTCTTCACTTTATTTATTTGAAGCAATTCAATAAATACACAAAATTTGCCCAGAATGGTGCGCGCAACAGCAATCCCAAATATTCTATGAATTTTATTAGCATTAACAATTAATGCATGATTTGCCTAGTATTTTCCATGTGTTTATGGGTGAAAACTATTTCTCCCGGTTTTGGTAATTTGGGATGTGTGGATGAGAAATGAGTCTAAACCTTAAACAAATGCACTGCGCGGTGAGTGCTTGTAGATTCGAGAGATCAATCGTGCAAGTCCGGCCTAAACCAAGAAATGGCCGTTCCGGACTTGTTTCGGTCACAAAGTGAAGGAGATGGGGTTGATCTTAGGGAGGGAAGCGAAGAAGGTGTTGAGAATGTGAAGGTGTTGGCTATGAATGACTTGTATCAGAAAGCTGAACTGGCTTGCATGGTGTAAGCTATCAGTTCCGGTGCTTGAATACGATTGTATCAACACTTGCCTCTGTTGTCTGGACTTTTTCTTGTTTAAAAAAATAGGATGGAGAACCTATTTATACAAGTCTTTTAGCCTAACCTTCGTATCTCGTGGGAAGTGGAGAAAGTGGAGTGATGGATTAGTGGAGTAATGTGTTAGTGTCACACGCCCAGGCTTGCCCACTTCTCCCATCATCACTTAACCGTCCATGACTTCCTGACACGCTCTTGTGATGGCGCGTTGTGCGCTGCACGCTGTAAACCGCCACACCAATACCCCAGTATGTATCCCCCAGTTTGTGACATGATTGATGTCTGGAATGTGTGGGTCGTGGGACCCACAAAAGGTAGCATGTAATGCTAAATTGAATAACTGCGTTATTCGGGAGGTCGATACTTGTGAAGTATCGTGTGTATTCTATCTGGTAGTCTTGCATCATGGTGTGGTAAAGTGACGGGTGGTGATCACCAAGACACCTTGCGACCAATTAACTCGACCGGGGTTGTATAACCAAGCCGGTGAAGTTGGACGGACGAGATGATCTTTGAGACACTCATCTGCGACCGTTGATGGAATTAGGGTTTTAGAAGAGGTGCGCAAGCATCCCTCTTCAGCCTGGTCGAATCCAAGCTTGGGATACGATTTTGGCCAGGCCGATCGTACATGCGTGTAGACGGCATGACAGTGTAGGCGCCCATACCCCATTATCTCACAAGTGTGATCTGGACCACTCAATTCGTCCGGCAAAGTCGAGTGGTCGAGATCAGTTTGCGACAGAAAACGAGTGCAAACAAAAGCCGCGCATCGTGCCAACTTCGGGCGTGCGTTCCAAGATGACCAATCTTGGTCGGTCTTGGCCGATCGGTCTGGCGTGTAGGTGATAGGATGGTGTTCACGCCTATACCTGACTGTCCCATGAAAAAGTGATCTAAGCCACTCAAATCGTCCGGCGAAGTTGAGCGGTCAAGATTAGTTTGCAATTGGGAAGTGTAACCACGCTAGTTTGGTCGGACGATTTGGGATAACCAGGCATGGTATGCCTTGGCCGACCAGGTGAGGGGATAGATGGGTCCACGGTGGTCATGTTGGTATGACCGGATCTGCGCTAATCTAATCTTGGACCCTCCATTCGTGTTTTAGGAGAAGATGGACGCTCGTGATGCTCATAAAACCATAATTTTGGGTTTCACGTCCGTGCGTCATGCTCCATTCGGGCGTACGGGTGGGATGACCAACCATGGTTGGTCTGGACCGATTGGTCAGGTATGTAGGCTGGCCCACGGTGATTGTGTTGATATACTCTGGGCCTTTTGAATCTACATCTACACCCTCCATCTATACCTGCGAAGATGGATGGTTGAGACTATTTTGTGACACATGTAATGTGCCGCAAACCCTAATTTAGGGTTTTCCGCCCATACCGCTCTGGTTTGGACGTTTTGGAAAGCTATGCCAATCTGGACGCCGACCATGCGGGGTCCGCGTTGGTTCGGCAGCGAATATTCCATACCTGCTTGGGGGTTATTGAATTGATCTGGGCCATCCAATCATGCTTGTGAAGTTGGATTATCGAGATCATTTCCATACTGATACGGACAGTCCGGATGCTCAATCGGGCTAGTATAACACACCGAGAGTTGCTCAATCGGGCTAGTATAACACACCGAGAGTTGCAGCCTGTACGGGTATTTCGTACATGCTTTCATTATAATGCTTGATAATGAGTACAGGAAATACAAGGCTGCTTACGCATTAATTAATAATGCTATAAATTCAAAGGGTATATGGGATTGTTGCTACATGCTCCAACCTGGATGAATTTCGTGTATTTAATTCACATAATGGGATTGTTGTCACATGCTCCATTCTAGGTGAATTAGTAAAGTGAAGAAGTATTCAACACTTATTAATGGCTTTATCTTTTACAAGATGTTAGCGCATAATTTTCTGGCTTTTACAATTTTAACCTTAAATGAAAATCCACCATCAACATTAAGTCCCCTGCCTAGCACGTAATGATTACACTATTGTGGGGTAGGCATAAGATGGTGACATATACAAGCATAAGAAGCCAAGATAAAGGAAGTCTACCTGGAGGGATTCTGACCAATCGTAGGCAATCCTCCATACGTGCGTGACCACGGGCCTTGATGGACCGGCTTCCTCCCTTAGGTGTTTGAGTTAGGGATAAGATTCTTCTTCTACTGGGATTCCGGACGTGGGTGATTACACACTGCTGGTTGAATCGTTTGTGTATCTAGATGCTCTTCTGATTCTTGATTAGGGCTCAAAAGAAAGCCTGACTTGGTCGGTGTCGAATCCCCATATATCGGGCGCCGTAATCGTTTTAGGGTTTCCTCAGCATATATGCAGGTGTAGATATTTTGAACCACTTTTACGATTTTACAATATGACTTTCTCGCAGAAACTCCGTTTCCTCATCATGTCGAACACCAGTGGATCGTCTTCTTCATACCATCCAGGATCTTCCGTTAAACGTGCACGACTGCGTCGAGCTTCATGATGAATCCCCGCTCGTGTTCTCCGAGTCAAGAAGATTATACCGGTTCGTCTCTTTTTCCTTTTCGAACAATTGCTTGTTCTTCATAATGATCAGGTGAATAATCCTCTCATTCTTGCAGAGATATCCTAGGAACATGTGTGACGGTTATCGATGATGACGACTTAAACAGTCCTCTTCCTTCAAAATCAAACACGCCTACCCCTGTGGACCTCGAAGATGCTAATCTGGGTATCTCATCTTATGAATACCCCAATGCAGGTTTTTCATTCGATGTTCGCATGAAATGTTTATCCTCCAGCTACCGACATGTCGGTGGATTCTTAGTGCGGAAGGAGTTTGTGCCTTTGTACACAAAGTTATGGAGAAAGTATGGCCATATCGCAACCAGGAATGTGGTCTAAGACTTTGTTCATCTGCTCTCGGTCACCGCGGTAAACTGCCTTCTTCCCATGATTGCCGAGATGGAGAATATTTCTATCCGCAACATTGCTAGAATCAAGCCTCGAAAAATAGGAGAATATGGTATCTACTGCGAATCCATGGAGTTCAACGTGGGATGGTTGGGCTGCGTCTTGATATCATCAAGGTCGATCGAGCGGGCATCCTCGTGAATGTTGTTCTGCTGCGAAAGCTATCTTGGAAGAGGAGAAGGCTCTGGCTGCGAGAATCAAAGGAGGTAGAGCGGGGTGCATACGGGACTTGAAGAAAAAGACGAGAAAGATATCAAGCTAGGCTGGAGATGATGCTCTCAAGGAACTATAATCTTCTAGATGGCCTCTTCTAAGTCGTATTCAATTTGTATTCCCTTATTGTTTATGTCAAAGTTTCTTGAACGTCTTTGCGAGAATAAATTGCATTGGTTTTTGATTGGTGAAACGGGTTTTTCATTGATGCATCTCGAATATAATTGATGATTCAAACATGTAATGAAAATAAATTCTGTATTGTTGATGGAGCGAGATAGTGGTCGGGCATGATATGCCTTGAGCCACTTTCCATTGATGATTTGCTTCCAATTTGCCTCCGTCCACCTTAATGATCTTGTAGTAGCTTGATATTGTAAGCCTTGGTGACTGTGTAAGGACCTTCCCATTTTGGTGAGAACTTTGGTGCGTACATGTCTTGTTGGATGTGTTTGGCCGTTTTCAAAACCAAATCTCCCACTTTGAAAACACGTGATTTCACAGTTTTGTTGTACGCCCTGGAAATTCTATTCCTGTACACCTGAGTGCGTTCTTCTGCTTTGTTTCTTCTGAAATCCAAAGTGTCTAACTCCGTTACTCTAGAGTTAGAGGCTTCAGCCTCATTCTAGTGGATCCCGGTTGCCGCTGCAATCCTGGCTGATGGGATTTTGATCTCTGCTGGGAGAATTGCATCCGCTCCGTAAACAAGTGAGTATGGGGAAACTCCAATGGAGCTTCTGGGTGATGTCCGGTATGCCCATAGCGCCATTGGTAACTGGTCATGCCATTCCCTAGGATTATCGTGTACTGTTTGACTGATGATCTGGATCAATGTCTTGTTGGTACTTTCAGCTTGTCTGTTCCCTTGAGGATAGTAGATGGTGGAGAAGACCTGTTTAATGCCATACTCTTCAAGTAACTCTCGTACCCGTTTATTGGCGAAGGGAGTGCCATTATCAGTGATGATATGCTTAGGCACACCAAAACGACAAATAATATGTTCTTTAATTAAAGCCGCAATTGTTGCTCCTGTAGTCCCTCACAGGGGAATGGCTTCTACCCATTTGGTGAAGTATTCTGTCGCAGTTATGATGTACTCGTGCTGCTTTGATGATGGAGGGTTGATTTTCCCGATAATGTCCAGTCCCCAGCTGTAAAATGGCCATGGACTGCTTATCAAGTGCAGAGGGGTGGAAGGCGCATGAACAAGGTTACCATGAATTTGGCATTTATGACAACTTTGAACAAAAGCGGCTGCGTCATCCTCCATGGTCGACCAATAGTATTTCTCGTGTATATGGAGAAACAGTTTCCTCTTCCCTTGATGTTCTCCTTCGTGTGTCTCCTTAAGCATGACTGGGACTTCTTCCCCAGCCAGGCATCGTAGTAGATCACCTTCGAAGCTCTTGCGATACAGGATCCCTTCGTGCAATACGAACCGCTTGGACTTTTGCTTTATCTTGATAGCATCATTTTGATTGGAAGGAGTTGTTCCGTCACGGAGATAACTAATGTATGGCTCTCTCCAGTCCCCAGTGTGGTTCACGTTAAAATTTTCCAATTGATGTGGCGGTGCTTGGCAATTTGAGCAGGACTTCTGAAGTAGTATGGATTGAGTCTCCATCTCTGGCCAGTAATAGCCCAGGCGTTGAAGTCGTCGGTAAAGCGTTATCACCAGTGATTGTCCACAAATTTCGTTGTGAACATGACTGTTTGTAGTTGTGCTTCGTCATCCCCAAGACATCTTGACAGGGAACCATCCGGGTTCCGATAATCTGACATACCATGAAGCATGAAGAATTTCTGCAGGGTTTTAAGACTGACCTTTCCTTGGGAGAGTGAGCTGTTGAGCTCTTGAATGATCGGAGTTCGCCAATCGTCGGTCTTGGTGTCTTTGTATTGTGATAACCATGTCGATTCTATGGTTCTCCTCTTTACTATCAGGGTTTCTTCCGAACCTTTGAACTTCAATTTAGAAGCCAGTGTTGCTAGACAATCGGCGTGTTTGTTGTTGCTGCGACCGACATGGGTTATGGTTGCATCGGAAAAATAGTTCAGTAACCTTTGTGCTTCTGATCGATATGGAGCTAGCGTTACTTCCTTGATGCGTATACCCCATTCATCTGATTCACCAGTAACTTGGAGTCACCTCTTATCTCCAGACGCGTGACTCCTGCTTGCTTGGCTATTGACAGCCCTATGAGGAAGGCTTCATACTCTGCTGAGTTGTTAGTGCATTCGAAGTCCAGCTTGAAGGAGTGTGAGAATACTTCCCCAGTTGGAGATATTAATACCACGCCCGCTCCTCCAGTATTACTGCTAGGGGTAGCAGAGCCATCAAAATACAAAAGCCACACTTCTTCTTCCAAAATAGAGATGTCTGGAAATTCTCCAAGAAGATCCTCGTGGAGCCCTGTAGTGTCTTATCCAGGGAATGCTGCTAGTAAGTCCTCTACTGCTTGACCCTTGATAGCTCTAGGTGACGTACATGTTATGTCCAGCTCTGACATTTGGAGAAGCCACTTGCCTGTCCTTCCCGTCAAGACTGGCTTTGAAAGTAAAAACTTTGCAGGGTCAGATTTAGACACGAGTATCACCTTGTTGGATAGTAGGTAATGCCTAAACTTCTGAATGGAATGGATCAAAGCTAAACATGCTTTCTTTGCTTTGGGATATCTGAGTTCAACATCTCTTAATATTCGGCTGAAATAGTATATGGGACGTTCGATTCCCTCGTCGTCTTCCTGAGCGAGTAGAGCCCCTACGGCGGTGTCACTGAAGGCAGTGTAGAGATATAGCGGCTTCCCTTGTGCAGGAGACTTCATGATGGCTGGAGATGACAGTATTCGTTGAATCTTTCGAAAAGCTTCCTGCTGGGTTGCGGTCCAAACGAAGCTGGCTCCTTTCTTCAATAAGGGGGTGAATGAGGCGGTAAGTTGGGCTAGACCAGGTATAAAACGTCGAATGTAGTTTACCTTGCCCATGAAACTCTGGAGCTCCTTCACAGTTCGTGGGGGCGGAATTGTGAGGATAGCCTGAGTCTTGGATGGGTCTACCTTGATCCCTTATGGAGTTACTTGGAATCCCAGAAATTTACCTGAAGAGACAACGAAAGCGCATTTCAAAGGATTCATCTTCAATTTGTATTCTCGACACCTCTCAAACACTTGCCGTAAGACACTGGTGTGATCTGCTCGAGCCCTTGACTTGACCACGATATCATCTACATAGTCTTCTACTTGTTTATGAATCATGTCGTGGAAGATTGCCGCCATAGCACGTTGATACGTTGCGCCGACGTTCTTTAAACCGAATGGCATAACAGTATAGTAAAAATTGCCAAGAGGGGTTCGGAAGGCTGTCTTACTTGCATCGTGCTCATACATCCTTATCTGGTTGTATCCGCTGTAACCATCCATGAAGGAAAACATGCCGTTTCCGCTAGTGGCGTCTACTAACATGTCGATGTTAGGCAGAGGAAAGTCGTCCTTGGGGCAGCACTTGTTCAAGTCTCTGAAATCCACGCAGCACCAAATTTGTCCGTTTTTCTTCTTTATTGGGACCACATTAGCTAACCAGGTCGGATGATGAATAGGTCTGATGAAGCCAGCATCTAGTAACTTCTGAATTTCGTTCTTGATTTGTTCTTCTACTTCATGTCTGAATTGCCTCGGAGATTGCTTGATTGGCTTGGATCCGGGTATGACATGTAGGTGATGGGTGACCAATTTTTCATCTAGACCGGGCATTTCCTCGTATGTCCAGGCGAACACATCTTGGTACTCCTTGAGTAGTTGAACAAGACTCGTACGTTCGTCTGTGGATAGAGTCGAACTGATAGAGACCGGCCTGGGAGATTCTTCATTCCCGATGTTAATAGTCTCGAGCTCGTCAGTCGTGGAATTGGTTCCATCTTGTAGTTGTCGCGGGGCATCCAATACCTCCTCTTGTATTTCGTCGTTCCTGCAACATTCAATTGGGCGGAGAGACTGGGTGCCAGTCTCTCCTGCTAATTGCTAACAGCGGCGCCGGTATATTGTCTTCCCCTTCTAGTCACGTTTCGCCTCAAAAGTGCGTTCCCTTTTGGTGTGAACGTGGGTTGAAGCTTCACTAGATAAAGATGGATGCCTCGTCAGAGAAGGCGTGTCGTGGTGCTTGGAATTTAGTGATGCAAGTCGGTCTTCTTCCTGGATTGAAGCCCACGTGGGTAGTGGGGTGCACAGGACTTTGTCTGATCTTCCCTGCTGTTTATGGGTGAAAACTATTCCTGCCGGATTTGGTAATTTGGGGTGTGTGGATGAGGAATGAATCTAAACCCTAAACAAATACACTGCGCGGTGAGTGCTTGTAGATTCGGAAATCAATCTGTCCAAGTCCGGCCTAAACCAAGAAATGGCCGTTCCATACTTGTTTCGGTCACAAAGTGAAGGAGATGGGGTTGATCTTAGGGAGGGAAGCGAAGAAGGTGTTGAGATTGTGAAGGTGTTGGATTGCTAATGACTTGTAACAGAAAGTTGAACCGGCTTACAGGATGCAAGCTATCAGTTCCGGTGTTTTGTATTAACATTTGGTTTCTGTTTTTGTCTGGACTTGCTTTGTTGTTTTTCTCCCTCTTTTTTGAAAATAGGAAGGAGAACCTATTTATACAAGTCATTTGAGCCTTATTCACGTCTCTCGTGGGAAGTGGAGGAAGTGGAGTGATGGAGTAGTGGAGGTGTGTGTTGGTGTTACACGACCAGTCTTTCCCACTTCTCCTGTCATCTCTAACCGTCCATGACTTCCTGACACGTTCTTGTGATGGCGCGTTGCACGCTGTAAACCGCCAGACCAATACCCCAGTATGTATACCCCAGTTTGTGACATGATTGATGTCTGGAATATGTGGATCGTGGATCCACAAAATGTAGCATGTAATGCTAAATTGAATAATTGCGTTATTCAGGAAGTTGATACTTGTGAAGTATCATGTGTATTTTATGCAGGTACTGCATCATGGTGTGGTAGAGTGACGGGTGGTGATCACCATGACGTCTCACTGACCAGATTAACTCCCCGACCATGGTTGTATAACCAAGCCGGTGAAGTTGGACGGATGAGATGATCTTTGAGACACTCATCTGCGACCGTTGGTGGAATTAGGGTTTTAGAAGAGGTGCGCAAGCATCCCTCTTCAGCCTGGTCGAATCCCAGCTTGGGATATGACTTTGTCCAGGCCGACCGTACATGCGTGTAGACGGCATGACGGTGTAGGCGCCTATACCCATTACCTCACGAAAGTATGATCTGGGCCACTCAATTTGTCCGGTGAAGTTGAATGGTCGAGATCAATTTGTGACAGAAAACCAGTGCCGCAATAGCCGCGCGTCATGCCCACTTCGGGCGCACGTTCCAAGGTGACCAATCTTGGTCGGTCTTGGCCGATCGGTCTGGTGTGAAGGTGGTAGGCTGGTGTTCACGCCTATACCTGAATATCCCATGAAAACGTGATCTGGGCCACTCAAATCGTCCAGCGAAGTTGAGCGGTTGAGATCAGTTTGCGGCTTGGGAGGTGTGACCACGCTAGTTTGGGCGCGCGTCTTGGAACAACCAGGCATGATATGCCTTGGACGATTGTGTGAGGGGATAGATGGGTCCACGGTGGTCATGCTGGTATGGCCGGACCTGCTTAATCTAATCTTGGACCCTCCATTCGTGTCGGAGAAGATGGACGCTCGTGATACTCAAAACCCTAATTTTGGGTTTCAAGGCCGTGCGATCATGCTTTATTCGGCGTATGAATTGGGATAACCAACCATGGTTGGTCCTGACCGATTGGTCAGGTATGTAGGCGGCCCCACGGTGATTGTGTTGACATGCTCTGGGCCCTTTGAATCTACATCTACACCCTCCATCTATACCTGCGAAGATGGATGGTTGAGACTGTTTTGCGACACATGTAATATGCCGCAAACCCTAATTTAGGGTTTTCCGCCCATACTGCTATGGTTTGGACATTTTGGCAAGCTAGGCCAATCTCTTGGGAGGCCGACCATGCGGGGTCCGCATTGGTTCGGCAGTGGATATTCCATACCTGCTTGGGGGTGATGGAATTGATCTGGGTCATCCAATCATGCTTGTGGAGTTGGATGATTGTGATCATATCCGGACTGATACGGTCAGTCCGGATGCTCAATCGGGCTAGTATAACACACCGAGAGGGGCTCAATCGGGCTAGTATAACACACCGAGAGTCGGCTGTACGGGTATTTCGTACATGGTTTCATTATAATGCTTGGAAGTTCGTGTTGCTCTGTAAGAGCAACACTCGATCATCATGCCGCACCGATAATGAGTACATGAAATACAAGGCCGATTGCGCATTAATTAATAATGCTAGAAATTCACAGGGTATATGGGATTGTTGCTACATGCTCCATCCTGGATGAATTTCATGTATTCACAGAATGGGATTGTTGCCACATGCTCCATTCTAAGTGAATTAAGTGAGGGAGTATCCAACACTTATCAATGGCTTTATCTTTTACAAGATGTCATCGCATAATTTTATGGCTTTTACAATTTTAACCTTAAATGAAATTCCACCATCAACATTAAGTCCCCTGCCTAGCACATAATGGTTACACTATTGTGGGGTAGGCATGAGATGGTGACAAATTTTGTACATCGAAATGACCAAGCTAAGGTGAATATATATTTACCGGATAGGCCGACATCGTCAGGCGTTGCCCTGGAACTGGTTGGTCCTGATCGAGGTTGTGAAGGAAGTAGGACTTGATCTGGTGAGTTGCTTTGGTTCCCCTTGTGTATATCCGAGCTTGGTCCCTTTCTTGGGTTAGGTGTACTCCTTTTCATCACACACAGCTTTCCTCAGATGTATCTGATAAGCATCGTTGATTGATATCCCGAATTGGTAACCTTTATAGGTGGTAAGTAAAGACTTCTTTTCTCCTGGGATTCTTTCGACTTGCGAGATTATAAAGAATCATCTCACGCAGTCATTTATTCTATATCTCAGGTACTGCTTCGCACTTATTTGATCTCCTGATTGACTAATCGATTGATTGATTGGTGATTTTTTTTTTTTTTTTTTGTGCTCATAACCTCTTCTCCTTTGCAGTTTATCATGGAAGCGGTGGACGATCATTTTGTCGCTTCTCCAAAAAGAAGCTTCGAAGTTGACAAGCCCGAAACCCATGCGCATGAAGAAGTAATGGCTAAGATCGATCTTCCACTTCGTGAAGTCGGACGTGCTATACAGGGGATATCTATCCTGCACCTGCGTATTGCTAGGGGACGCATCTGTGCGCTTTCAGCTGCGATTGACATGGAGGAGCGGTGGAGGCGCGAGGAAGCGTTGCAAGTACTGGTAAGCGCAAGGGCAGAGAGATATGAAGCGCGGTTTAAGAGGCGGAGGGTTGAGCATAAACAACCTCTGAATGAAGATAAGTGTGATTACCCAATCCAGGACGGCGTGATAATTCTTGACTCCGACACAGAGGAACCTGAACATCTGAAAGCAATCGGTACGACTCCTAATGTTGATGCGCTCTTTAATGCTCCCGCTGATGATGTTGGGATGGAGTGCGCTGCTGCGGAGATGTCTGATGCAGAGGTTGAGGTAGATTCGAAGGGAGGAGCATCAACAGGTGATGGCGCTGAAGCAGAACCTGACAGTGGTGCGGGCGATGTCGATCCTCTTGACGACTAAAACCTCTTTTCTTCTCTTTCCGCTTTCCAAGTATATTCCGCATATTTGAACATCTTCCTTGTACTCAGTGGCAGCCGAGTTCAAGTTTTTCTTGATTGTTTGAATAAAGGTTTTTTTTTTTTTTTTTTATAACCCTTTGTCAAGACTGGAACTGAACCTTCTCAGGCGCAAGGGTGCGCCTTCACACGTAATTCTTTGTGATAAAAGAAATAATGATATAATGGTATATCCACGGACCTGTGTTCCTGATGCAAGATCTTCCTGGCCTTGCTGGGGCAGATAGCTCAAATCATTTTCCTTTTGTGCACACATTCTATTTCCTTCTTCCCATGAGATGTTTGCTTAGGGTTTCCTTTCTTGCTCTAGTGGGTTGATTTAGGCTGACTCAAGACTTTGTGTTTTTAGAGGTAGGGAGGTTCTCAGATGGAAATAATGCTTCAATTAAATTGAAAATTGAAACCCTAACTATGAATGCAAGTATTGCAATCATGTTCTGGGGGAATTACAAATATGACATGAAATTGTAAAAGGAAACACGCTGGAAAAAATAGCACAGCGTTTTAAAGGGTGGAGGACGCTGGAAAGTGGTAGCACGGCGTCTTAAGTTCGGTAGGGTTTGAGCCATTTTGAGTGAATTGTTATGCCTTCTAGTTTATCAGCGTTGATGAGCTTGCAGTAGCCGCCTAGGATAACATCTGCTACTAGGTACGGTTCATCTTCTCTTTCGGTGGGTGAGTCAGGTGGAGTGGTCATTTTCACCGTCATGCTCCCAACCTTGAATGTAGTCGTCTTCGTCACCAGGTCTCCAATTCCAAATGGGTTTGGGCGTGCAGATACTTGGACCTTGGCCTTATCTTCTTTGACCAAGACAGCCTCTACGCTCTTGATAAAACGTTTGAAAGGGCCGGCTTCCCATTCATATCTCCTAGCCGGGGTTGGTTTGTTGGTTGGAGCCAGTCCCCAGGACTTGTCAGAATGAGGGGCGGTAGGTTGCAAAGAGAGTTGCGCGATGAGACTTACTTGAGATCGGAACCTTTCAATGTATGCTGACAGGCTCTCTCCGGGAAGTCGTGTCACGTTGGCAAGTTGCTGGTGCGGCACCAGACAGCCATCAGGTCCAGAAGGCGTGTTGGAGATTCTTTCAGGTATCGAAACCGGTAGAGGACAGCTTTCTAGTATTGCTTTGTTGTCATGCATCCAAGAGCGTCCTAGGATCATGTCGTAGTTGGGATGATCTTTGACTATGTAGAACTTTGTTTGTGTCGAGGCATCACCCAATTTGACTTCAAGATCGATATATCCATATGCATCTCCGAGTTCTCCTTCCGAATCTTTAACCACAGTTGGGTGACGAGTAGCTTCCTGCTTTGAAATCTTGGCCGCTCTCAAGGTCTTGACAGTAATGATGTTAAATTCGGAAGCCGTATCAATCAACGCGCTATCGAACTCAATGTCTCTCAAACGAGTGACAGTTAGGAGTCCCCAGTCTCCCTTGCCCGCGTCCTTTAGGAAAGGCTGGGGTTCCTGGACTGCTTCTGGATACAAACGCCTGCCTGACACAACGTGGTTGAGGGCCGTAAATATGTCTTGACGTTGCCCTTTGGAGAAGTACAGGATTTCACACAAGTGTTCCATCATAGATTGTACAGTCTTGCGAACGGAATCCCCAGAAATCATGCAGTTCCTGATAGGGAGAGGGTCTCTACGAACACCTTCGTTTCCAAGATGGAGTTCCACTGTCTCTATCTTTTCCCTGAATATTTGTTTCAACCTGTTACAAACTTTGGTTGGATGATGTACGAATCTGTGGTAGCAACAGTATTTGGGATCTGCCATGTCTTTCTCAGTTGGAGGACGCATGATAGGAGACAGCTTGACGGCATCGTCTTGGATCCATGCTTCCAAGAGTTCTATCACTTCATTCATGGGGAAAGGAAAAACTGTATCTTCGGTGTCTTGTGCAGGAGCTTTGTCCGCTCCTTTCCGAGACGAAGTCTTGTGTGCCGGGGATGTCCGCTTGGTTTGTTGTTCCATCACTGGAGCTTTCCTTTTTTCTCCTCCGCCCACTACACTCACAGAAGGACCAGTGTTTTATTGCTTGTTCGTGAGGCGCCTGCTCCCTCGACTTTCACGTGCATCTTCACTTCGAACAACTCTGGTTCTTTCTAGCAACGCTGGTGCAGTTGTTGCTGAACGTTTGGCAGCTTCATGGAGTTCAGAGAACGTTTGAAAGCCCAGATTCTCTAACAGAGCGCGGTATATGGGTATCATCCCGTTGATGCACAACTCCACCAATTGTCGTTCGGTGACATTCGGTTCGTGACAATCCAGCGCTTGGGTTCTGAACCTTTTGAAGAAGTCGTTAGGATGCTCGTTGTTCCGCTGAAGAATTCTTCCTAGATCTGAAAAGGTGATTTGTTCAGACACGAAGAAATACTTTCTGTAGAAAGTACTGACCATCTCGCTCCAATTGGATATGCTGTTAGTCGTGATGTTGTTGTACCAGGTGTACGCCCTCCCCGTAAGTGATTTCGAGAATTCTTTCGGGCGCGAGAACATGATTGTATTCATGTTCCCCAAGGATTCAAGAATCGAGAGACGTGTTCACGAGCATTACCGGTGAGTCGTAGAGAGGGAGCTGGGAGAGGTGTAACCTCTTGGAAGAGGAATTCGTTGTACATCTTGAGGGTACGGTGGCTGATGTTGGTGTACATACGTTCGGTCCCCTTTTCCTCGATTTTGGAGAAGTCGTTCCAGATCCTCACGTGTAATGAAGTTGGAAGGCTGGTCCCTCTCCCTTTGGCGCTCAGGAGCAACACGAGTTTCTTCATTCATGTGGGTCCGAGTGGAAACGCCTGCTCCGGGTGTATTGAATGCATCTCTTGCCGACTCCAAGGGTTGCCGTGAATCTTGCGGCAATCGTTCGGTCAAAGTCTTAAGGAAAGTGAGTACCTCTTTCTGAGTTGCGGCCATATCCGTTTGAGTCTTAGCAAGAACTTCTTGCTTCTCCATCAAGTCTGCAATGGTAATAGACGGTGTCCCTCCTCTTGTGCCTCCGGCTCCTCGTCCTGATGAAGGAGTGAAAGTTGTTGCTCTGGTAACTACCGGAGGTGTTACACTTGAGGAGATGCCGAAGTTTGCGGTTGCTCTGGCTCTGGTGATGGGAGGTGTTACATTTACTGGAATATTTTCTGCTACACTGGTGCTGATGGTAGAAGTGACGACTCCACGAGATGTATTGACCATGGTGGCTCCACTGACAGGTACTTCGACACCAGGATTGTTATCCATACTAGCTCCATCAGAATTGATTGCTGATCCAGACCTTAATTCCACCATCTTGAAATGAATTGTTGATTGAATTGATTCTAAGATCTACCCTTTTTGAAATTGATAAAATTGAATCGAATTTGAAGAAATTGACTTTACAACCGAGAGGTTAACGTCCCACCGTGATCGCCAATTGTTTATGGGTGAAAACTATTCCTGCCGGATTTGGTAATTTGGGGTGTTTGGATTAGGAATGAATCTAAACCCTAAACAAATGCACTGCGCGGTGAGTGCTTGTAGATTCGGAAATCAATCTGTGCAAGTCCGGCCTAAACCAAGAAATGGCCGTTCCAGACTTGTTTCGGTCACAAAGTGAAGGAGATGGGGTTGATCTTAGGGAGGGAAGCGAAGAAGGTGTTGAGATTGTGAAGGTGTTGGCTTGCTTATGACTTGTAACAGAAAGCTGAACCGGCTTACAGGATGCAAGCTATCAGTTCCGGTGTTTTGTATTAACACTTGGTTTCTGTTTTTGTCTGGACTTGCTCTGTTGTTTTTCTCCCTCTTTTTTGAAAATAGGAAGGAGAACCTATTTATACAAGTCATTTGAGCCTTATTCACGTCTCTCGTGGAAAGTGGAGGAAGTGGAGTGATGGAGTAGTGGAGGTGTGTGTTGGTGTTACACGACCAGTCTTGCCCACTTCTCCTGTCATCTCTAACCGTCCATGACTTCCTGACACGTTCTTGTGATGGCGCGTTGCACGCCGCACGCTGTAAACCGCCAGACCAATACCCCAGTATGTATCCCCCAGTTTGTGACATGATTGATGTCTGGAATATGTGGATCGTGGATCCACAAAAGGTAGCATGTAATGCTAAATTGAATAACTGCGTTATTCAGGAAGTTGATACTTATAAAGTATCATGTGTATTTTATGCAGGTACTGCATCATGGTGTGGTAGAGTGACGGGTGGTGATCACCATGACATCTCATTGACCAGTTAACTCCTGACCAGGGTTGTATAACCAAGCCGGTGAAGTTGGACGGACGAGATGATCTTTGAGACACTCATCTGCGACCGTTGGTGGAATTAGGGTTTTAGAAGAGGTGCGCAAGCATCCCTCTTCATCCTGGTCGAATCCCAGCTTGGGATATGAATTTGGCCAGGCCGACCATACATGCGTGTAGACGGCATGACGGTGTAGGCGCCTATACCCATTACCTCACGAAAGTATGATCTGGGCCACTCAATTCGTCCGGTGAAGTTGAATGGTCGAGATCAATTTGTGATAGAAAACCAGTGCCACAATAGCCGCGCGTCATGCCCACCGGGCGCACGTTCCAAGGTGACCAATCTTGGTCGGTCTTGGCCGATCGGTCAGTGTGAAGGTGGTAGGCTGGTGTTCATGCCTATACACGAATATCCCATGAAAACGTGATTTGGGCCACTCAAATCGTCGGCGAAGTTGAGCGGTTGAGATCGGTTGCGGCTTGGGAGGTGTGACCACGCTAGTTTGGGCGCGCGTCTTGGAACAACCAGGCATGATATGCCTTGGCCGATCGGGTGAGGGGATAGATGGGTCCACGGTGGTCATCTTTGGTATGGCCGGACTTGCTTAATCTAATCTTGGACCCTCCATTCGTGCTTAGGAGAAGATGGACGCTCGTGATACTCAAAACCCTAATTTTGGGTTTCAAGGCCGTGCGACCATGCTTTATTCGGCGTATGAATTGGGATAACCAACCATGGTTGGTCTGACCGATTGGTCGGTATGTATGTAGGCGGGCCCACGATGATTGTGTTGACATGCTCTGGGCCCTTTGAATCTACATCTACACCCTCCATCTATACCTGCGAAGATGGATGGTTGAGACTGTTTTGCGACACATGTAATATGCCGCAAACCCTAATTTAGGGTTTTCCGCCCATCCGCTCTGGTTTGGACGTTTTGGCAAGCTAGGCCAATCTCTGGGAGGTCGACCATGCGGGGTCGCGTTGGTTGGCGAGTGGATATTCCATACCGCTTGGGGGTGATGGAATTGATATGGGTCATCCAATCATGCTTGTGGAGTTGGATGATTGTGATCATATCCGACTGATACTGGTCGGTCAGGATGCTTAATCGGGCTAGTATAACACACCGAGGGGCTCAATCGGGCTAGTATAACACACCGAGAGTCAGCCTGTACGGGTATTTCGTACATGGTTTCATTATAATGGTTGGAGGTTCGTGTTGCTCTGTAAGAGCAACACTCAGTCGTCATGCCGCACTGATAATGAGTACAGGAAATACAAGGCCGATTGCGCATTAATTAATAATGCTATAAATTCACAGGGTATATGGGATTGTTGCTACATGCTCCATCCTGGATGAATTTCATGTATTCACAGAATGGGATTGTTGCCACATGCTCCATTCTAAGTGAATTAAGTGAGGGAGTATCCAACACTTATCAATGGCTTTATCTCTTACAAGATGTTAGCGCATAATTTTCTGGCTTTTACAATTTTAACCTTAAATGAACTTCCACCATCAACACTTGCGAAGTATCTTTTGGCTCGAACAGCTCCACTCCGCATATTGGTGCGTACGGAGACAAGGATGCAGGAATACGGATGACTTCCTCATTTAGCATGGTCTTCAGGCACTGGTGATACGTTGAAGGAATGACCTTGTTGTCGTGAAGCCACGGTCTCCCCAGTATCATATGGTAGTCCCGGCTCCTTTTCTATGACTTCAAACTTTGCTCTTGGTGAACGGGTCCTCTTGATAAATTGATTGACATACCCGTATGTCTTTGGTCTGATTTCCTTCGAAGTCCGTCATCGTGGTGGGCTGTCGTACAATCTTGCATGGGCTAACCTTGGCTGTCTTGAGAGTCTTGAGAGTAATCACGTTCGAAGATGCTCCTGTGTCGACGAGGGCCCTCCTGAACTCTGAACCCTTGATGTGAGCGGTAACATGTAGGGCCCGGTTGTGACCTTCCTCTGCCATCATGTCGTCTTCTGTGAATGTAACATTATTTACGAGATGTTTCCGATGCGATTAAGACTTACGGGACGAGAATGAGTCAGGTGTACGTCCAGAGCTATTTTATTAACTGCAGCAAACATCTCTGCCCGTTGATTCTTCGAGAGGTGCAAGAGTTCACACAAGCTTTCCACTAGAGACGCCACTTCCTGATCCACTGGCCTCTGGTTCGTAGTAAAACTATTGATCTGAGGGGAACTAGTCCCCGGTGTAAAGGTCTCCCGAACGCTCATATTTGATGTCATCTTGATGAGGAGATCAAGTATGCCGTTTAGCGCTTCTTTGATTAGATCCATGTTCTTCGTGTGAATCTCCTGTACCCGTGCTAGTTCGCTTAATGTTGGGAATCTCCTGATCATGCCGTCAGATACGCCGTTAGGAGGAGGGGTATCTCCGTTGGAGGAACCATTAGGATTTGATACCGTCGAGGTGGTCCTAAGACCAACCATCTCGAAATTGAATAAATGGTATTGAAGAAATTGACTTTACAACCGAGAGATTAACCTCCCACTGTGGTCGCCAATTATTTATGGGTGAAAACTATTTCTGCAGGTTTTGGTAATTTGGGATGTGTGGATGAGAAATGAGTCTAAACCTTAAACAAATGCACTGCGCGGTGAGTACTTGTAGATTCGAGAGATCAATCTGTGCAAGTCCGGCCTAAACCAAGAAATGGTCGTTCCAGACTTGTTTCGGTCACAAAGTGAAGGAGATGGGGTTGATCTTAGGGAGGAAAGCGAAGAAGGTGTTGAGAATGTGAAGGTGTTGGCTATGAATGACTTGTATCAGAAAGCTGAACTGGCTTGCAGGGTGTAAGCTATCAGTTCCGGTGCATGAATACGATTGTATCAACACTTGCCTCTATTGTCTGGATTTGTTCTTGTTTAAAAAAATAGGATGGAGAACCTATTTATACAAGTCTTTTAGCCTAACGTTCGTATCTTGTGGGAAGTGGAGAAAGTGGAGTGATGGAGTAGTGGAGTAATGTGTTAGTGTCACACGACCAGGCTTGCCCACTTCTCCCATCATCACTTAACCATCCATGACTTCCTGACACGCTCTTGTGATGGCGCGTTGTGCGCTGCTATGTAGCCGTAAACCGCCACACCAATACCCCAGTATGTATCCCCCAGTTTGTGACATGATTGATGTCTGGAATGTGTGGGTCGTGGGACCCACAAAAGGTAGCATGTAATGATAAATTGAATAACTGCGTTATTCAGGAGGTCGATACTTGTGAAGTATCGTGTGTATTCTATGCAGGTACTACATCATGGTGTGGTAAAGTGATGGGTGGTGATCACCAAGACGCCTTACTGACCAATTAACTCCTTACCAGGGTTGTATAACCAAGCCGGTGAAGTTGGACGGACGAGATGATCTTTGAGACACTCATCTGCGACCGTTGATGGAATTAGGGTTTTAGAAGAGGTGCGCAAGCATCCCTCTTCAGCCTGGTCGAATCCAAGCTTGGGATACGATTTTGGCCAGGCCGGTCGTACATGCGTGTAGACGGCATGACGGTGTAGGCGCCCATACCCCATTATCTCACGAAAGTGTGATCTGGACCACTCAATTCGTCCGGCAAAGTCGAGTAGTCGAGATCAGTTTGCGACATAAAACGAGTGCAAACAAAAGCCGCGCATCGTGCCAACTTCGGGCGCGCGTTCCAAGACGACCAATCTTGGTCGGTCTTGGCCGATCGGTCTGGCGTGTAGGTGATAGGCTGGTGTTCACGCCTATACCTGACTGTCCCATGAAAACGTGATCTAAGCCACTCAAATCGTCCGGCGAAGTTGAGCGGTCAATATTAGTTTGCAATTGGGAAGTGTAACCACGCTAGTTTGGGCGGACGATTTGGGATAACCAGGCATGGTATGCCTTGGCCGACCAGGTGAGGGGATAGATGGGTCCACGGTGGTCATGTTGGTATGACCGGACCTGCTTAATCTAATCTTGGACCCTCCATTCGTGCCGGAGAAGATGGACGCTCGTGATGCTCATAAAACCATAATTTTGGGTTTCACGGCCATGCGTCATGCTCCATTTGGGCGTACTAATTGGGATGACCAATCATGGTTGGTCCTGACCGATTGGTCAGGTATGTAGGCGGGCCCACGGTGATTGTGTTGACATGCTCTGGGCCTTTTGAGTCTACATCTACACCCTCCATCTATACCTGCGAAGATGGATGGTTGAGACTGTTTTGTGACACATGTAATGTGCCGCAAACCCTAACTTAGGGTTTTCCGCCCATACCGCTCTGGTTTGGACGTTTTGGCAAGCTATGCCAATCTTTTGGGGAGGCCGGCCATGCGGGGTCCGCGTTGGTTCGACAGCGAATATTCCATACCGCTTGGGGTTATGGAATTGATCCGGGGCCATCCAATCATGCTTTGGTGAAGTTGGATGATCGATATCATTTCCAGACTTATACGGACAGTCCGGATGCTCAATCGGGCTAGTATAACACACCGAGAGTTGCTCAATCGGGCTAGTATAACACACCGAGAGTTGCAGCCTGTACGGGTATTTCGTACATGCTTTCATTATAATATTTGGAGGTTCGTGTTGCTCTGCTGAGAGCAACACTCAGTCGTCATGCCGCAGCGATAATGGGCACGGGAAATACAAGGTCGCGTTTACGCATTAATTAATAATGCTATAAATTCACAGGGTATATGGGATTGTTGCTACATGCTCCAACCTGGATGAATTTCGTGTATTTAATTCATAGAATGGGATTGTTGTCACATGCTCCATTCTAGGTGAATTAGTAAAGTGAAGAAGTATTCAACACTTATTAATGGCTTTATCTTTTACAAGATGTTAGCGCATAATTTTCTGGCTTTTACAATTTTAACCTTAAATGAAAATCCACCATCAATACCATGCTGTGTTCTCAGCCAAACTCTCATCATTGACATTACATGACGACTGCGTTCTCACTCTCAGCAGAGTAGCATGAATCTCCGTGCCAATATTGAGACATGCATGAAATACCCACACGGGCTACATCACTCTCTGACAGAGAGTCTCGCATCGACGCGCTTTGGTTAGCCGATCGAGCATGCTTAATTTCCTTACGGAAAATATAGACTGTCCATGTCAGTCTCAGAAACGGTCACGGCCACACGAGTTGGCCGCACAATTTAACAAGCCTAGCCGAACCCTGGAAAAAATAGGCGATTGTCATGATGACCACCGGCGGGTCCACTTATGCCCTAGCCGGTCGGCCATCACACAAACATCTCCTAGCATCATCAAACGCCAACCCTAAGTAGGGTGGTCGTGCTGCTTTGTGAAGGTTTCGATCGAACATAGACTGTTCAGGGCAGTCTTAAAACAATCACGACCGTCCAACTTCACCATCCTGGTTGGACGGATTAGATCATTCCATGAATGATTAGGGAAGCGCTAACACACACGTTGGCGGGCCCACTCTCCCCATACCCAATCGGTTTCTCACGGTGAAGCCATGGAGCAGTAAAAACGTTTGCTCAAACCATGGCAGACGTGATGCTTCTAAGGGTCGCGTAATTCTAAAAGCGTCTTAAATTGATCACAACCATCCAACTTAGCCAGTCTATTTGGATGGCTTAGATCGAACTTAGGACCATCAGGAAGGTGCACATATGTTCACCGTTAGCCCAATGTGGGCCCCACACGGTCGGTCCTCCCAAAGGGGAAGCGTGGCTTGCCAAACCTTTTGTCCAAAGTTGTGCACGCGTGACTGATACAAAACCCTAATTAGGAATTACGACATTACATATATGTCGCAGTTTGATCATGACCATCCATCTTCGCCAGCTCGGATGGAGGGTTTAGATATAAACTTAGGAGGTCCAGAGAGCATCAACATGATCACCGTGGGCCCACCTGCGCATGTAACCGGTCGGCCAAGGTGGACCATGGCCAGGCGCCTCAAAACGCGCGCCCAAAGATGGCATACCGTGGCCCCATAAAATCCTTTGCGGCAATGGATTCTTGTCGCAAATCGATCACGGCCACTTACCTTTGCCAGACAAATTGAGTGGCCTAGATTGCACCTCCGCGAGAAAGAGTGGCATGGACTTGTACAACGGCAAGTCGTCTACACGCGTGCTTGGTCGGTCCCACCAAAAACTTTGTCCATGCTTGATTTCGGTCAAGCTAAAGAGTGATGCTTGCGCACCTCTTTAAAACCCTATAATCCATCAACGGTCGCAAACATGTGCCGCGGATCATCTCGTCCGTCCAACTTTGCCAGATTGGTCGGACAGCCTAGGCTAAGAGTTAAACGGCCAATGAGGCACCTTGGTGATCACCGTCTGTCACTCTTCCACATGGAGTGATCGGCCAAGGGATGGCCCGCCCATACGGCCTCCAAACGATCACTCGAAGATGGTTGGACGTGCAGCTATTTTAAGACGCTTAATCCACGACTTACTCCGTTAAGATTTAAAACAACGATGCTTCATACATATTAATTGTATTCGATGCATTACACACATAAAGTATACACGATATTTCATGAATATCGATTTCCTAAATAACTTAGTTATTTAACCTAACATCATCACGTGTTATTTCCTGCGGGTCCCACGACTCGACCTACTCACTCGAGACATCAAACATGTCACAAACTGGGGGATACTTACTGGGGTATTGGTCTGGCGGTTTACAACGTGCAGCGTGCAACGCGCCATTACAAGAACGTTTCAGGAGGCATGGATGGTTAACGATGATGAGGGAAGTGGGCAAAGGCGTGATCGTGTGACAATCACCCACACACGACCCCACTACTCCATCACTCCACTTCCTCCAGTTCCTACGAGATGAAGGGTTGCGCTCAATGACTTGTATAAATAAGTCTTTCACTTATTTCCAAAACAAGACAGACAAACACAGAAAAAACCAAGTGTTGTCATCAGTATCCAGAAATCACCATTCTGATACAAGTCATAAACAGCCAACACCTTCACAATCTCAACACCGTATTCGCTTCCCTCCCTAAGATCAACCCCATCTCATTCACTTTGTGACCGAAGCAAGTCTGGAATGGCCATTTCTTGGTTTAGGCCAGAATTGTACAGATTGATCTCTCGAATCAAAAGCACTCACGTGCAGTGTATTTGTTTAGGGTTTAGATTCATTTCTCATCCACACACCCAAAATTACCGAAACCAGCAGAAATAGTTTTCACCCATAAAAAAATTGGCGACCACAGTGGGAGATTAATCTCTCGGTTGCAATATCAATTTCTAAATTCCCAATTTCATTTTTCAATTCCAATTTCATGATGGTAGAACTCAGGTCAGGATCAGCAATCAATTCCGATGGAGCTAGCGCTGGCAACACTCTCGGTGTCGATGTCCCTGTCAGTGGAGCTGCCGTGCAGAATGTGAGCAATACATCTCGTGGAGCCGCCTCCTTTACCACCAACACTAGCGGAGCGGGAGAGATTCCAGTAAGCGTGACACCCCCTATCACCAGAGCCACAACAACCACAAACCCCGGCATTTATTCAAGTGTAACGCCTCCAGTCGTCACTAGAGAAACTGCCACTCCTCCGTCAGGACGAGGGATTTGAGGAACAAGAGGAGGATAACCCCCTATTACCATTGTGGATTTAATGGAAAGGCAGGAAGTTCTTACTAGAGCCCAAACGGATATGGCTGCAACTCAGAAGGAGGTACTTACTTTTCTCAAAAATTTAACCGAATAATTGCCGCAAGAGTCACGACAGCCCCTGGAGCCAACAAGGAACGTGTTCAGTACACCCGGAGCAGGCATTTCAACGGCGCGGGCCCACATGGATGAAGAAGCTCATAATGCTCCTGAACGCCCAAGAGAAAGGGACCAGTCATCCAACTTTATTACACGTGAGGACCTGGAGCGACTCCTTCGAAACCGGGGCAAAGGAAATCATGCGGACATGCACCAGCATCAACCACCATACCCTCAGGATGTACAACGGATTCCCCTTCCAAGAGGATACACCTCTCCTCAGTTTCCCCTTTATGATGGTATTGGTAACGCTCGTGAACACATCTCCCGATTTTTGGAATCTTTAGGGGAACACGAATATAATCATGTTCTCCGCCTGAAAGAGTTCTCAAAGTCACTTACTGGAAGAGCGTACACCTGGTACAACAACATCGCACCTAAAAGCATATCCAATTGGAGCGAGATGGTCAGTGCCTTCTACAGAAAGTATTTCTTCGTGTCTGAGCAGATCACCTTTTCAGACTTAGGAAGAATTTTTCAACGAAACAATGAACATCCAAACGACTTCGTTAAGAGGTTCAGGATTCAAGCGTTGGATTGTCATGATCCGAATGTCATCGAGCGCCAATTGGTGGAGTCATGCATCAACGGAATGGTGCCCATATACCGTGCTTTGTTGGAGAATCTAGGCTTTCAAACATTTTCCGAGCTCCATGAAGCCGCTAAGCGTTCAGCCACAACGGCCTCAGCATTGTTGGAAAGAACCACAATTGTTCGAAACGAAGATGCATGTGAGAGTCGAGGAAGCAGACGTCTCATTAACAAGCAATATAACGTCGGTCTTTATGTGAGTGTGGTGGGCGAAGGAGGAAAAAGGAAATCTCTGGCAGCAGAACAACAACCTAAACGTGCAACACCGGCGCAGACAACTCCATCCCAAAAGAACACAGACAAAACTCATGTGCAAGAAGCTGTAGATGCGGTCCCGGACTTCCCCTTTCCCATGAATGAAGTCATAGAGCTCTTGGAAGCGTGGATTCAAGACAACACGATCAAGCTACCACCTATCAAACGTCCGCCGACTGAGGAAGAAATGGAAAATCCCAAGTACTGCCGCTACCATCGTCCATCACCCAACCAGTGATTGAAACAGATTGAAGTGCATTTTCAGAGAAAATGTAGAAGCAGCGGAACTCCAATTAGGAAACGAAGGTGTTCATAGATATCCTCTTCCTATTAGGAGCTGCATGATTTCCGGGGATTCTGTTCACAAGACTGTACATCATATGATGGAGCGTTTAAGTGAAATCTTATATTTCTCCAAGGCGCAGCGTCAAGATATATTTGTATCCCTCAATCGCATTGTGTCAGGTAGGCATTTGTATCCAGAAAAGGAAACACTTTCGGAACCTCAATCTTTCCTGGAAGATGCAACCGACCAGGGGAACTGGGGACTCTTGACCATCACTTGTTTGAAGGATGTATAGTTCAATAGCACATTGATTGATGCAGCCTTCGAATTCAACATCATCACTGTCAAAACTCTGAAAACCGCTAAGATTTCAAAATAAGAAGCTTTTCGCAGCCCAACCGTAATCAGGAATTCAGAAGGAGAGTTCGTAGACGCCTATGGGTACATCAATCTCGAAGTTAAGATGGGTGATGCTCTGAAACACGCTAAATTTTACATTTTCAAGGAGTATTCGAATTATGATATGATTTTTGGACGCTCATGGATACACGACAACAAAGCGAAGCTAGGAGTATGCCCTTTGTCGATTTCAATACCTGAAAGAATTTCCAACAAGCCGTCCAATCCCGAAGATTACCTATTATCGTATCAACAACTTGTAAATGTGGCACAACTTCCTGGAGAAAGCCCGTCAGCATACCTTAAAAGGTTCCGAGCCCAAGTAAGTCTCATTGAACAACCCCTTTTGCAAACAATCACTCCTCTTCCGGCTCGGGGACTCGTTTCAATCAACAACCTGACCGCCATTAAGAGGTGTGGGTGGGATGCCGGTCCTTTCAAGCGCTTTTCCAAAAACTTAGAGGCTGTTTCAATCAAAGGCAACACGTCACAAGGAGTTGTACCAAGTCCGAAATCGTTTCGAATTGGAGATATGGTAGTGAAAGGTGACCACATTTCAAGTTGGAAACGTAGCAGTGAAGATGACCGCTCAACTTGGTTTGCCAACAGCAAAGGAGGATGAACCGTACCTGGTGGCAGATATCATCCTAGGCGGCTATTGCAAGATCATCAACGCTGACAAGATTGAGGGAGTGACGATCCACTCACGATGGCTTAAACCCTACAATACCTAAAAAAACGTTGTGCTACCCTTTTCTCCAGCGTTATCCGTGATGATTCCTCCAACAATTTCCCTTTCCATGCAATGTTTGTAATTCCTCCAAAATGATTGCACTACTTGCATTCATAATTATTAGGGTTCCAATTTCTCAATTAATCAAAGAATTATTTCCTTATAGAAATTTCCTCACCCCCTGGGCGTGACACAAAATTCTGAGTCAAGCCTGAGTCATCATCATTACCCACCAGATTAAACCAGAGAACCCTAAAAGGGAAACATTTCATACCTTCGTTGGAGGAATAGAATATGTGCAGAGAAAAAGGGGAAAGCGTGAGCAGTCTACTCAAACAAGAAGGAATCACGCGGGCTTCATGTCAGGAAGACAGGCAGGTTCGTGGTGTCTTATTATAGCATTAATTTTTCATCACAAGAATAACGTGCAATCACATGAAGACGCATCACTGCCTATACGCACATAGAATATTCTAATGTAGTCTTGCCTCGAAACTATGTAAATAAAAGCCTTATTTAAACGAGCAAACGAAAACGAAGAAAACCTTAAACTCAGCCGACGCTGAGTATAAGGAGAAAGTGCTCACAAACTACGGGAAAATACTCGTCCAAGAAAAGAAAAGAAAAGAAAAGGAAACAGGGAGATCTAGTCATCAAGGGGATCAACCGCGCCTTCACCACCGTCAGAGCCTACTTCAACATCGTCGTGATAGGCTACCAATGATTTCTCCTTTGGGTCCACCTCAACTTCTTTTTCGGATATTTCGACGTCAGCAACGTTCTCCGCTTCAACATCCTCAGTAGGAACATCTTCCGTATCTTCCTCAAGGGCCACTGCAGCATTGGAGATTGTGCTGACAACCTTTGGGCGCTCGGGTTCATCCGTATCAGAGTCGAGGATTATCACGCCATCTTGGATCATATTATCACGCTTATCTTCACTCGGAGGCCGTTCATATTCAATCATTCGCCTCTTTAGCTGTGCTGCAAACCTCTCTTGCGCTCACCGGTGATTGCGATGCTTCATCATGCCTCTGTTTTTCCTCCCTGTCGATTGAAGCCAAAAGAGTTTGAGTGCGTTTTCGAGCGATGCGCAGATGCAGAATGGACATGCGCAGTACGGCTTGATCAACCTCGCGAAGCGGAAGATCAATTTTAGCCATCACCTCCTCGAACGCATCGGCCTCAGGTTTGTTGACTTCAAAGCTTCTTTTCGGAGAGGTACCAGAGTAATCATCACCAATAGCCTCCATGAGATTCTGCAGGAAGAGGTTATGATTATATCAACATATTAAAAAAAAAATCATCATGATCAATCGGAAGATCAAGTCGTGTAGTAAGCATGGAGCAATACCGGGAACAGAGAAGGAAACAATTCTGCGATGGGAGAAGTCTCTGAGTCTTCTCTATATTTCACAAGTTAACAAGATCCCGGGAAGAAAAGGAGTCTCCACTTTCCGTCTACAAAGTCTACAGATGAGGGATAGCAATTAGCGGATGTTTATCGATCTGAATATTTGAGGGCAGCTGTCGTGCAATAAGAAGAAACGCCCAAGGAACGAGCCAGATTCTATCCTGGTAACAGGCACTGAAACCTTTCCCGTGAATTTATTTTTTAACTATCACCATCTAATGCCTACCCCGCAATAGTGCAACCATTACGTGCTAGGCAGGGGACTTAATGTTGATGGTGGATTTTAGTTCAGGGCTAAAATTATGAAACCAGTATTTATATGCGCTGACATCCTGCAAAGGATAAAGCCATTCGATAAGTGATGAGTACCTCTTCACTTTATTTGTTTGAATCAATTCAATAAATACACAAAATTCACCCAGAATGGTGCGCGTAACAACAATCCCAAATATTCTGTGAATTTTATTAGCATTAACAATTAATGCATGATTTGCCTAGTATTTTCCATGCTGTGTTCTCAGCCGAACTCTCATCATTGACATGACATGACGACTGAGTTCTCACTCTCAGCAGAGTAGCATGAATCTCCGTGCCAATATTGAGACATGCATGAAATACCCACACGGGCTACATCACTATCTGACAGAGAGTCTCGCATCGACGCGCTTTGGTTAGCCGATCGAGCATGCTTGATTTCCTTAAGGAAAATCTAGACTTTCCATGTCAGTCTCAGAAACGGTCACGAACACACGAGTTGGCCGTACAATTTAACAAGCCTAGCCGAACCCTGACAAAAATAGGCTATTGTCATGATGACCACCGGCGGGTCCACTTATGCCCTAGCCGGTCGGCCATCACACGAAACCTCCTAGTATCATCAAACGCCAACCCTAAGTAGGGTGGTCGTGCTGCTTTGTGAAGGTTTCGATCGAACATAGACTGTTCAGGGCAGTCTTAAAACAATCACGACTGTCCAACTTCACCAGCCTGGTTGGACGAATTAGATCGTTCCATGAATGATTAGGGAAGCGCTAACACACACGTTTGCGGGCCCACTCTCCCCATACCCGATCGGTTTCTCACGGTGAAGCCATGGAGCAGTAAAAACGTTTGCTCAAACCATGGCAGACGTGATGCTTCTAAGGGTCGCGGAATTCTATAAACGTCTTAAATTGATCACAACCATCCAACTTAGCCACTCTATTTGGATGGCTTAGATCGAACTTAGGACCATCAGGAAGGTGCACATATGTTCACCGTTAGCTCAACGTGGGCCCCACACGGTCGGTCCTCCCAAAGGGGAAGCGTGGCTTGCCAAACCGTTGGCCAAAGTTGCGCACGCGTGACTGATCCAAAACCCTAATTAGGGTTTGCGGCATTACATATATGTCGCAGTTTGATCATGGCCATCCATCTTCGCCAGCTCGGATGGAGCATCAACATGATCACCGTGGGCCCACCTGCGCATGTAACCGGTCGGCCAAGGTGGACCATGGCCATGTGCCTCAAAACGCGCGCCCAAAGATGGCATGCCGTGACCCCCTAAAATCCTTTGCGGCAATAGATTCCTGTCGCAAATCGATCACGACCACTCACCTTTGCCAAACAAATTGAGTGGCCTAGATTGCACCTCCGCGAGAAAGAGTGGCATGGACTTGTACACCGGCAATCTGTTTACACGCGTGCTCGGTCGGTCCCATCAAAAACTTTGTTCATGCTTGATTTCGGTCAAGCTAAAGAGTGATGCTTGCGCACCTCTTTAAAACCCTAAATCCATCAATGGTCGCAAACATGTGCCGCAGATCATTTCGTCCGTCCAACTTTGCCAGCTTGGTTGGACAACCTAGGCTAAGAGTTAAACGGCCAATGAGGCACCTTGGTGATCACCGTCCATCACTCTTCCACTTGGTGTGATCGGCCAAGGGATGGCCCGCCCATACGGCCTCCAAACGATCACTCGAAGATGGTTGGACGTGCAGCTATTTTAAGACGCTTAATCTGCGACTTACTCCGTTAAGCTTTAAATCAGCGATGCTTCATACATATTAATTATGTTCGATGCATTACACGCATAAAGTATACACGATATTTCATGAATATCGATTTCCTAAATAACTTAGTTATTTAACCTAATAGCATCACGTGCTATTTCCTGCGGGTCCCATGACTCGACCCACTCACTCGAGACATCAAACATGTCACAAACTGGGGGATAATTACTGGGGTATTGGTCTGGCGGTTTACAACGTGCAGCGTGCAACGCGCCATTACAAGAACGTGTCAGGAGGCATGGACGGTTAACGATGATGAGGGAAGTGGGCAAAGGCGTGATCGTGTGACAATCACCCACACACGACCCCACTAATCCATCACTCCACTTCCTCCACTTCCTACGAGATAAAGGGTTGCGCTCAATGACTTGTATAAATAGGTCTTTCACCTATGTCCAAAACAAGACAGACAAACACAGAAAAAACCAAGTGTTGTCATTAGTATGTAGAAATCACCATTCTGATACAAGTCATAAATAGCCAACACCTTCACAATCTCAACACCTTCTTCGCTTCCCTCTCTAAGATCAACCACATCTCCTTCACTTTGTGACCGAAGCAATTCTGGAACGGCCATTTCTTGGTTTGGGCCAGAATTGTACAGATTGATCTCTCGAATCAAAAGAACTCACGTGCAGTGTATTTGTTTAGGGTTTAGATTCATTTCTCATCCACATACCCAAAATTATCGAAACCAGCAGAAATAGTTTTCACCTGGATTTGGCATGGCAACTATAGTCGGGTCCAAACTTGATTTTTTTCATCAGTTATTGATAGGGTGTAGAATACATCCTATTTACTATCTATTGTTTATGCTTTCTTTGCTATTTTTCTTGTAAATTATGTATTTTACGCTTGTTTTGAGTTTTATAGCTACTATGGAGTCGCACGAACGAAAAGAAGAAGAAATCACCCAATTTGAGAAAAAGGACAAAATTGTCATCTCATGGGCAAACACTATCGGGAGCCGAATCAAAGTTAAGGGGCAACTCTCTTTTGGAGGAGTACTAAAGCCAGGCCCAGTCAAGGTTAAGGGGGGTTGCTATCAGGGTATCCCTTATCATCTACCATTGGGTGTATTTAACGGGTCCTATCTGTGGGGTGTACCTATCCATTTCGCCCCAACCCTAAATTGAGAGAAACTCGTCTCTCATTCTTCATTTCATTACATCTCTGAAATTGAGAAGGAAAAGGCTGCGCTGTCTATTAATTAGAGAGAGATCGAACTCGGGAATCGAAGATGAAGAAATAGGTAGGGAGAGAAGAATTAATGAACTTGGTAAAGAGATGGAATCGAGAAGTACATAGAGTTCATGTTTGAATCTCTGCAATTGAAGAGTTGAAGATACAGGGAGAAGAAATTGTGGCCGGAGATGGAACTGGATTGGGTTAGAGTTTCGTTGTGAAGATTCAGATTGAGAATTGATGTTGCTGAGGAGAAGAATCATGAAGAAATCGATGTTGTTGGTGTTGATTAGAGATGGGTATTGAAGAGAAATTGCAGCTGCATGATGAATTGTTGGTGGAGCAATTGGTTAGGGTTTGAGGACTCAGAATTGATAAATGAATTGAAGATGGGTTCGACCTGTGAGAGATGTAGATGTTGTTGATGTTCTTGAGAATTCGAGACATCAGAAGTGGGTTATGTGTATTGAACTGTGGTTGATTGAACTGAAAGAATTGTTGGTGATTCTGTTAAAAAGACATGGAATGAAGGGAAGATAAAGAACAACAGCTGCTTGAGAGGAAATGGCAGAAATTGATAGGTTCTGAACCAGATCGAGAAGAGCTGGGTTTTTAAGCTTGAATCTTCAACTAATGCTGCTGTGTCAAGAATGGTGGTTGAAGTAGCTGTTGTGGATATTGGGAAGAGCTGAGATGGGTGGCATCTGAGGTTCGACAACAGAGAAGCAGAGATGTTGATGATGTCGTGAATGAGATGATAGTAAATTGTTAAGGGTTTGCTGTTGCCGTTGAGGCTAGCAGTGAAGAAATTGAAATGTTCTTGCAGACGAAATCGAGAGAACAATGGACTGAAATAAGCTGTTTGAAGCAGAAGTTGTGCAAGAATGAAGCTGTTGATTGCACTTAGATGTATGTTAGGATTGTCACAGGGAATGGAGCTAAAAATGGCCTGAAATCGTCCTGAGAATCGTCGTAAAAACCGAGGAAACTCTGTCCATTTCTCTGATCTGGCGAGTCGACTCGGAGCCGGCGGTGATCGATCCAGACGAGTCCGATGACCGATCCAGTGCTTGACTCATCTGAGTAAGACCCAGTAAGACCACTTAGGCGAAGCTAACTTGGCTGACTCTCTCCTTCCTTGACCCGTTGACTAACTGAAGACCGTCAGTTTGACCGTTATCTTTAACAGAATCATGACGGAATATTCCGTCTACAGAGAAGAAGATTTCAGGTGACTGGCGGTGACTTTTCCGGCCAATTTCCGGCCATAATACCAGTTTTCCGGCGGACCAATATGTGCAGAATTTTGTGAAGAGTATTCTAGACTCATGGGTGTGAAGACTTGGATTTGGAATTGGATGGAGAATTTGGTTCAAATTTGGAAAGAGAAGATGGAGGATTTGAGAAAGACTTGAACTTGGAAATTGAATTATTATGGAATGAGGATTCTATTCCTTGGAAGATTTGGAGAACATTGAAGCCTATAAATAGAGAAGTTCTCTACACACTTTTACACACCTTTTTACACACACAACACTTCTCTTTTCTTTATTCTTTGTGTGAACTCCTTAACATGAGTAGCTAATTTTCTTATTGATTGAGGATGAATTCCTAGTTCTTAACATTGTTTGAGTTTTGTTTTAAATCTACTTTGAAGTTTTTCACATGATTATCGTTTGTTTTTACTAATAGGAATGTTTATTCATTCATTCATGATTGATAGATTGTTTAGAGTGCACGCTAAATTGATTTGTTAATTCAACCTAAATCTAGTATAAGTTAGGGAATACGTAATCGTTCTCGACACTTTACACAAGTAGAAAACACGAGACCTTGCGGAGGGATTCCGTGGAGCGATTGTGTGTAAAAACAACGCTAGAAAGTGGACCAAGCGAACCGAGTTTAACTACTAGTACTAAACCTAAATTCATGAATCTTAATGCATTCGGGGAATTACATCTTGTAAGCGAACCTCAAGGTGGTTCTTTTGAATAGAATCTGATAACTAAGCGGACTTGTTACTCAGTGAAATAAGGGATTTTTGGGGTTAGCTAAGCGAACCTGCTATCCTACGGTTGGTGATAATCTGTGACTAATAACATGTGGATGAAAAACATAACTTGAATCATTGTTTTGCAACGAAGAAAGATTCCTTGATCTTGTCTCTTTTATTGATTTCAACTTTATCTTTTAATTGTTTTGTTTACTTTCTTTTGCTTTACACCCCCCTTTTTGTGACAATTTTTACAACTAGAATCTCTTGCTCCTCGTGGGAACGAACTTGACTACACTATATTACTTGTTAATTAGGTGGAAAAATATTAATTAATTTGTTGTGGTTACGACACGCATCAAATTTTGGCGCCGTTGCCGGGGAGCAGCGGATGATTTTAGTTGTTTTTATTTTTCTTTTTGCTTTATTCTTGCTTTGTTAGATTCTATATCGTATCTAACTTAGTTTTTGAGAATCTTATTTCAGGTGCCAGTTTTCCATGTATGGTGGACAAGAGCAAGCATATTACAACAACAACAGATCTTGATGAAGAAATTAGATGCAGAACACATGCTAATTATGATGTATAAGGCAGTTGAAGATGAAACTGGATGAAGTTGAGCCAGTGATGTAGAAATTGAACATATGAGTTTAAATTTTAGGTAATCTATACATAGAATGGGAGATTACCAGCAGAGACTTGAATTGAATCAGTTGAGGTAAATGAATCCATCTCCAAACGAAAAACGGTAATCAAAAGCATCAAGAGCTCAAGTAATTCAACCAAATTTCAAATCCAAAAATCATACTTAATCCTGTTTGTCGACGTAACAGGGGTATCAAACCAAATCAAAACCCTAATTCCTACCAGAAAACACCATTAATGGAGGTGGATGAAGAAAAATTACCTACTGATGTTGTTGATGTAGATAGAAACACATAGATCCGTCAAATTAGTCGCAAATCTGAGATGATTCAATCAAATCGGCCTTCGAATTTCGATTTACAATAGCAGAAGCAGAAGATGAAGGATTAATGGTGGTGATGATTGTTGAAGATGGAAGTAATGGTGGTTTTGATGAAGAAACAGGCTAGGATTGGTACCCTCAAAAATTGATTTCTGAGTCTGATACCATAGTAACATTAAGAAACCTCATGTCTACATTGCTTACGGTTTAAATCAATTGATTATAAGAAAGATAATGAAATACAGATACAGGACAAGAGTTTATACGTTGATGTCTCCGTTTACCTCCTCATGCTGCTTTCATTTTGGCTACTGCAGCAACAATATTGGCCAACATGATTTATTTCGAGTCTATGTGCGAGTGGCTGTGTGTGCAAGCTCAAGTCGCCTCTTCAAGCCCCCTTGAGCTTGAGGGAGGGTAATAACATGTATGTAAGTGTCCGAGTGACTGTGTGTGGTGTAGGTTGTGAGTGTGTGTAGCACGTGTGAGTGCAAGAGAGAATATAATCGATAGAGAGTATAAACTCTTGTCATGTATCTGTATTTCATTATCTTTCTTATAATCAATTGATTTAAACCGTAAGCAATGTAGACATGAGGATTCTTAATGTTACTACCCATCACTGCCAATGGCAACAAACTCGAGCTCCTTCTCAGCATCATCCTCATCGCCATCACTGCATCGTTCACCAACAACAGCAACCAACTTTATCCGTCGATCATCATTGCCTCAGTAAAACCCGAGCATCACTACCATTAATGGAAGCAACCAAAACTCCTCATCGTTTCACGTTCAGATCTTCTCCTTCCCTGAGGTTGGTAGTAGCCATCTCAAAATCGACCAGTAAAACCTAACTGCAACTTACTATCTCTACTGCTCCATTTATCTCATCTCACTGAGCCATTTTCACAGCAACCTCAGTCTTCATCGTATCTCACTGTGTCAGCAGCAACTCATTTCATACTTCGATAATGGCAGAAGCCCATAAGTGAGAATCACTGATTCATTAATGTTGGTTCAATGACCCAACAACAACAACTAGCTTCACCGCCAACGTCCATCTCTGCGACAACATCACAATGGCAGCAGCAGCATCATTCTTTCTCGATAATGATCAACAACACCACGTTTTTCCCTATCCAGCCAAACACACACTCTCGACCAGAATAGTCTCTCTGAATATGAGCTCGTCGACCTGTGAAGGAAGAAGTGGTGCGCTCCCACTGTCAGTCTTATGGGACTGACAGTTCAATTTACTGAATACCCTCTGAGCGGCTGCCTTAAGTAAATTAGGCAGGCGCCTTCATAAATTCTGTGCTTTAACAACTTTGGCTCGCTTCGAACACCCGTAAAATCTTCATACGACATCGGAATAACTCCATTCTTTCGCCATTGCCTTCGTCTTTTCGTCCTCTTCAAGATGATACAAACTCTCCTAGATATGAACGAGCTCCACTTGGTCTTTCGCCCTTCTCCGCTTGCGGTTAACTTCTTTTATTGCACAATTAAGTGCCAATTCGCTTCTTTTGGATGATTCACCTAGCAAAATATAAATAAAACAAAACGAACGTAATATACAATACTTTTGCAAGAAAGTAAGCAATTACTAGCATGGATTCGACACTAAATATATGCAAAATATGCACTTAAAAAATTCCCCCATACTTGGCTTTTGCTAGTCCTCGAGCAAACTATCTAAAATACAACAACTCCATATCGTCGAGAAAACGGATGCACTTAGCTAATGCAACATGCCTTTAAACCCCTAGGTGTCCCTAATGGACGAGTTATAGTCTCGTGAGGGCTTACAAGAGGTATACCCACAAAACCTACTTTTCCAACTTACTATTCTCCAGAAATGATAACATCCAACGCACTAAGAAGACATAGAGATTCTGCACACTAGTCATAAGAAGTTAGACATATATATATATATATATATATATATATATATGAACACAATCTCATCCTTAAAAGTTGAGAGAGAAATAACCATCCCTTATCGAAAGAATCCGGGTTCGAAAGTAATCATAAGTCTCGACTCTGCCTCACCAGAAAGGGTTTTATGAAGTTGCTCTCAATAATAAACAACTTTTTATGGGTCACACATGTGTCCAGGTAGGAGTGAAGACAGAGTCATGTGACACGTTGAATAGTAGGAAGGAAAAACCCTCCGAATTGTTTTGAAAACCCACATCTTTTATCATTTTGAAAACCCTTTATTTATTTTTCTGACGATCTCTAAGAAAGGAAATCAACCACTTAACGAAGGTGGGAATATGCTTACTTACCTCGTTATCCGTTCGACGCGCAATTAGCACCACTCTCACAACATCCATAGAAACTTCTTCTTTCTTCAATCCTTGTCTTCATCTTCGTCTTCGGTCTTCAACTCTTGAACTTCATAGAATCTTGACAATGTAACTCTTTTTCTTCAAATCCTTGTTGCTTGAAACTTCGTTATAAATATTCCTTCTTTCCATTGGCTTTATTGAAAGAACAAAACTAAAAACAAACCACAATATGATACAACAAATTTTTCTTGTCTTTTTTTTTTTTTTTTTTAGTCTTTTTTTTTTCTTTTCACCTTTTTTTTATATATGAGACAAGAAAAATAAATTAGGTACAAAATGAAAACAAAACAAAATAATAAAACTAGTAATGAACCTAAAGAATTTTCTCTTGTCTATATTTTTTTTTTCTTTTCTTTCATTTTTTTTTTTCATTTTTTTTTTTTGAAGATAAGAGAAAATAAAACAAATACAAATAAATATAAAATAAAATTTCAAGTACAAAGGCCATGGTGTAAGTACTTTACCGCTTCATTCTTCACAACTTGTATGTCTTGATATCATAAACTTCTTGAACTCTCATCTTATAATTCTCGCTCTTGTACATAAGTCTTCAACATGTAGAAATTCTGCTCCTTGTCTTGTTGCTTTACTTGAATATGAAATCTGCTCATTTCTGTATTGTTGCCTGTAAACCTTAAACGTCTTCAACTTTCCTTGTAGATTTTGATGTCACTCCTCTTGTTGATGATGATGTGTTTCTATGGACCTGTTGGTGTAGAGAGAGATAAAGTGGATGGTGCTAACTGCGAACAAGATTACAAGTAGTATGTAAGTTAGCAATTCGATGTCACCATCATGATTGATAAAATAGCACTCAAGAGATCAAAGTAGTGCTTATATTGGTGGGAGATTGGGTAGCTCACCATTCTACCCTAACTGCGAACAAGATTACAAGAATTAACGTGATTGATAAAACGGTGACACACACTCAAAAGAAATCTCCTTAGTCATTTATAAAGAAATCTGGTCTGGTGCCTCACATGATGTAACAATAGGTAGTCTCTACTGGGATCACAGTTCTACTACTGAATTCATTTTGCACCTCATTTGCCACTGGCATGGTTAAATCCAACTTTAACTCTCAAACAAGCAAGAAACCCGATCAAGTTCTCTGTCATCTTTAAGTTCAGTCACTCTTGTGAGAATTTCGATGTAATCTTAGCGACATGTATACTATGTGACTCTAAACTAACTACAAGTTGGAGTTTTTCATGCAATTATGTACAAAAAATTGAAAAATCTATATGCAAAATACTCCCCCACACTTAAACTTCACATTGTCCTCAATGTGTAAAACTGAAAATTCTGAATTCTGACGTAACAGCAGATAAAACGCAAAAACTGTGCAAATTGGTAAAGAATTTGGAAAACCTTCATTTCACAAAAGTTGTTCATATACGTGTTTTCTACACAGTGTCAAAAGGGAACAGTGTTTCGATAAACGGTCTGACAGTTATGGTCTATGGACTGAACTACGCGCAGTCTGAATTTTTCTGACAAAAAGGTATTCGTCATAATTCTCTTCTAAGATAGATTCCGGACTCAATGAAATTAAACATGGGGATGAAAATAAGATATGAAAACAATAAAAACAAAAAATAAAAGGGTTTAAGATACAAAACCAATGGGTTGCGCTTGGTTTAAAGTCGTCAGCCCGACTTGGCATTCTCCTTACTACTCCTCCACAGGGAGTAAATCTTGAAATCTAATTGCGTCCACCTTCTCAGTAGAGAAGTTTTCGTAATATGGCTTCAATCTATGGCCGTTGACCTTGGATGTTATCCCGGTTTTACTACTAGTAATCTCAACTGCACCATGAGGAAAAACATTAGTAACAACAAAAGGTCCAATCCATCGGGACCTTAGCTTACCAGGAAATAAATGAAGACGAGAATTAAATAAAAGAAATTTTTGTCCCACAACAAAACTCTTTCGAGAAATCATCTTGTCATGGAAAAGTTTAGTCTTTTCCTTGTATATACGGGCACTCTCGTAAGCATCGTTACGTATCTCCTCTAGCTCATTGATTTGTAGTTGCCTTTGTTTTCCCGCTTTGTCATACTCCATGTTGCACATCTTTACCTCCCATAATGCCTTATGCTCTAGTTCAACTGGGAGATGACAAGCTTTTCCATAAACTAATCGATATGGATACATACCAATTGGTGTCTTGTATGTCGTTCTATACGCCCAAAGTGCATCGTTGAGTCTATAACTCCAATCCTTCCGTGTAGTGTTAACGGTTTTCTCAAGGATGGACTTAATCTCACGATTAGAAATTTTAGCTTGCCCACTAGTTTGTGGGTGATACGGCGTACCAATCTTGTGTGAAATGTTGTACTTCTTGAGGAGAGCATGGAAGGATTTCTTGAAGTGCGAGCCTCCATCACTGATAACCACTCTTAGTGTACCATGTCTAGAGAAAATGTATTCCTTCAAAAACTCACAAACAATTTGGGAATCATTAGTAGGGGTGGCTTTAGCTTCCACCCATTTAGAAACATAATCCACAGCAAGAAGTATATAAAATTTTCCATTCGAATTAACAAAAGGACCCATAAAATCAATGCCCCGCACATCAAAAATCTCGACAGTGAGAATAGGATTGAGTGGCATTTGATTTCGAGCACCTAGATTGCCCTTTCGTTGACATCTATCACAAGATTTGTAAAAATCATATGCATCCTCAAATAGGGTAGGCCAATAAAAGCCACTCTCAAGGACTTTGAGAGCGGTACGTTTTGCACCAAAGTGACCACCACAAGCATAAGAATGACAAAAACATAGAGTTTGGTACGCATCTGCGGATAATTTGATCAACACCATATTTCCACAAGTAGGGCTCATCCCACACATACTGCTTGTCTATTTTCTTAAGCTTTAGCTTTTGAAAAGTAGAATTGTACTAGGTACTTGACTTGTAACCAAATAGTTCACTATATCAGCGTACCAAGGTGTTGATTCTTCAATCGAGAAAAGTTGTTCATCTGGAAAACGATCCTGTAATGGGAGTTCTTCTTCGAAAACAACAAGTCTACTAAGATGATCAACAACTGTATTCTCAACACCTTTCTTATCTCTGATTTCCATATTTAATTCTTGTAGCAAAAGAATCCAACGTATGAGTCTTGGCTTAGCCTCCTTCTTGTTCAATAGGTACCGTAGTGCTGCATGATCAGAATATACAATCACATTGGCACCCACCAAATAAGCTCTAAATTTTTCCAATGCAAATACTATAGCTAGCAACTCCTTCTCAGTAGTAGAATATTTTATTTGAGCATTGTTTAGGGTCCTTGATGCATAATAAATCACATGTGACCTCTTGTCTACTTTTTGACCCAAAACAGCTCCGCCTGCATTATTTTCCATGTGGTCATAGCACCTTGGATTATTCACCTCACATACGAAACAAAAATAAAAAACACCATTGAAGATGAACTGAATTATTCGAAGGTAATGAAAAGGAGAAGAACAACAGGTTGCACATTTAACATATATGCAAACTGAACACTACGTTGCATACTGAATGTATACAAGCTCAACAAAAATAACTTCAATCTGTACTTAATGTAGCTCATCAACTCCAGTTCGATGTCCAATTGCATAAACACCATTAAAAATGCAAGATACTTCAACACATATGTGAGGACTGCCTTGAAGTAAGATATGAGACCAACAACTTCTCAACCTTCTACTGAATCCAATCAGTGAAATGACTTTAAGTTTTCGCCCTAACTAGACCTTGGTGTAGCAGACTAGAACACGCTCAGATTCTCATGGCATCAAGGAACAAGAACAGCAGATCTTGATGAAGAAATTAGATGCAAAACACATGCTAATTATGATGTATAAGGCAGTTGAAGATGAAACTGGATGTAGTTGAGCCAGTGATGTAGAAATTGAACATATGAGTTTAAATTTTAGGTAATCTATACATAGAATGGGAGATTACCAGCAGAGACTTGAATTGAATCAGTTGAGGTAAATGAATCCATCTCCAAACGAAAAACGGTAACCAAAAGCATCAAGAGCTCAAGTAATTCAACCAAATTTCAAATCCAAAAATCATACTTAATCCTGTTTGTCGACGTAACATGGGTATCAAACCAAATCAAAACCCTAATTCCTACCAGAAAACACCATTAATGGAGGTGGATGAAGAAAAATTACCTACTGATGTTGTTGATGTAAATAGAAACACATAGATCCGTCAAATTAGTCGCAAATCTGAGATGATTCAATCAAATCGGCCTTCAAATTTCGATTTACAATAGCAGAAGCAGAAGATGAAGGATTAATGGTGGTGATGATTGTTGAAGATGGAAGTAATGGTGGTTTTGATGAAGAAACAGGCTAGGATTGGTACCCTCAGAAATTGATTTCTAAGTCTGATACCATAGTAACATTAAGAAACCTCATGTCTACATTGCTTACGGTTTAAATCAATTGATTATAAGAAAGATAATGAAATACAGATACAGGACAAGAGTTTATACTCTCTATCGACTCTATTCTCTCTTGCACTCACACGTGCTGCACACAGTCACAACCTACACCACATACAGTCACTCGCACACTTACATACATGTTATTAATGGGAAGGGTTGGTCGCCGGTAGAATGATGTTGTTGTTGATAGTAACGGAGGAAGCTCGAGAATGTGGATTAAAGAGAAAAGTGCTGCTGTGATTGAAGTTGTACGTATAGTTGTTGGCAGTAATGATGGGAGGCGGTTAAGATGATTCTCGATGGAACACAACTGAAGAAAGTCGATCAAAAATCTGCTGCCAGCGATGAAGAACAGAGCATGGAAGAGACGGCGGAGAAGAGAGTATAATGGTGATGCTGAGGTCTGTTGTTTACTCGGTGGAGAATGAAAGAAGGAAAGAGTGCTGAAGCTGGTGATCGAGTTGTAGAAATCCAGAAAAAAATTCTTTTCACGGAGACCCTGGTATACGCGAGAGTTATCAGCTTGAGTTGAAAATCCAGGTAAAAATATTTTTCATGGCGACAAGAGTGTCCGTGATTTTGATCGGAGAAAAATGAAAACTCAGGGGAAATTATTTCTCACGGAGGTGAGAGCATCTGAGGAAACTACGAACGAAAATTGAAAATCCAGGGAGAAAGAATTTTCACGGAGACTCATGTATCCGTGGGAATAAAGGGAATGGGCTGTCAGTTCCACAGAACTGACAAGCCAAGAACAGTAACGGGCTGGGCCTTTCCAGCTATGACCGCGAGCTCACTTGGCTGGATAGCCATATTCTTTCCACAACCAAGACTTGGGCATGAGCCGTTATTGAGAATTAGGAAACGTTTTGGCAAGTTGGCATATTATTTTGACCGGGATTTGATACACGGGCGCACCTATATTTGGATACCTATATAAGAGACTCTTCTAATATTTTTGAGGATATATCATATCTTATAATCTTTAATCAAGTCATTGGAGAGGGGAACACAAGAGAAGAAAATCTAGGGTTTTGGAGCAATTCATCACCGTAACTATTTCCTTACCATTTTATCATATGAAACTCATGGGTTTTGTTAGTACCATGAGTAGCTAAACTTCTTAGTGATTGGGGATGAATTCTAAGTTTTAGACATGATTTGAGTTATTATATAAATCTATTTTGAAGTTCTTCACATGATTATTGATTGTTTATACTAATTAGAATATTTATGATTGATTGATAGATTGTTTAGGTGTCCAACTGAATTAATTTGTTGATTAAATCAAATGCTAGTATTGAGTTAGGAGATAAGTAATAGTCGAATAATTCATACAAAAGTAGAGAACACAAGACCTTGCAGAGGGATTCTGTGTGGCGATTGTGTGTATAAACAACACTAGAAAGTGGACCTTGAGCTAAGAGTCTAACTACTAGGATTAACCTATAATTCACAAATAAAGCATTCAGACAAATTACACCTTGAGTGAGCTACTACTAGGTGGTTTTGACGAATAGAATCTGGTATTGGAGAGCTTCCGTACTCAGTGATATAAGGAATTTAGGGGATGACACTGAGCTAGCTGTTATTCCACTGTTGGTAATAATTTGTGATTAATTGTATTAATGGATGAATATAATAACTTGATGACGGTTTAGTAACGAAGAAGGATTCCCTGATCATATTTCTCTCTATTGCTTGCAAACTTTATTACTTTCAATTGCTTTGTTATTTACTTTGTTCTAAAATCTTAAACAAACCCCCCATTGTGACACTTTTTGACAACTAAAACTCCCTGCTCTTCGTGGGAACGAATCTTATTTGCTACTATATTATTCATTAGTAAAGTAGAATATAAGTGAATTAATTTGTGCACCTACGACACGCATTAATGGTTTACGGATCATTACATAAAGGGGAGTGGTTTTCATTGTGAGATGAAGTATTGACTAAGGTAAGGGGGAGTGGTTTTCATTGTGAGATGAAGTATTGACTAAGGGGGAGTGATACATATCACCGTAGTATTATTGTCAAAGTTGTGATACAATTGAACTTTGATGTTGTGTAATAATACTATGATGGGTCCACAATAAGTACAGGATGAGCACACACATTGTTGAAGAACCAAGGAAATCAAGCATGTTGGATTTTGGAGCTGTAATGCTTTTAACAAGTACAATCCATATGTAAAATGGTTTTGTCACTAAAATTGACAAAGGGGGAGGTTGTTAGAGCATTGGTCGGTTGAACCCACTAGCGTTGGTATGTCAAGTTAGTTGTCAATTTTAGTTGACAAAATGCATTCTTGATTTAGTATACTAAAGATAGTTTCGGACTAGATTAGGTCTAAAAAGAACTACTCTTAAGGATGAAGACTGCAGATTACAAGAAGGCATCAACAAGGACTTCATCAACAAAGGTATGAGTTAATTGATTTCATTTGGATTCTTGTTCAATTCTGCCTTTCTAATCTATCCAAACAAATGCTCACTCTATGGAACAATTCCTATGACGGTAAATGTACATTTATGTATATATACTAGAGGTTATTTGTGCCATTACTTTTGTGACAATAACCTTTATCCATGGAAAGTTTCTCATGTTATAGTGAATGAGCTTACGAATTGAACGAACCAAGAATCACTCAATTCCGAGTTATAATGATGAAGTTATGAGTGATTTATTAAAGTAACAGTTATAAGTGTTGTTGTAACTGTTATAGTTCGTTAGTAGGAAACGATCCATGGACTACTTGTAACAGTTCACGAACTTGGGCCCAATTACGTGACTAGAAGTCTTTTTTAGTCAAATTGGTGATGTTTCCTTATCTAGGCAAGATGGCTATTAATCCAAACATATTTGATTACCATATTAAAGTGTTTGTTATAACTTTAAATTCCTGCCTAGCTAAGTTAAAATGTGATTTATTCACATAAATACAATATTTGCTAATTAATTATTTTTTAATTATTTTGGCAAGAGTTGTAACTTAGGAAAGACTCCCAAAATTAGGAGATTCTTGAAAAAGGAAAATAGCTTTGCTTAGTTTTCAAGCTATGTTTCACTATAAATAAGGGTTCGTGAGTGTTACACGTTTTTCATCCCCTTTGGAAAATTGGTGTAAGCTCATAAGGTTGTTTTCCATGTCTTCTGTTCTTCGTGAACAAGAGTGAGATAAAGTCTTTGTATTGGGGATCACAAAGCCGAGATGGATTAATCTTCGTGATTGATTATACAACTTGTAATCTAGGTTTTTCACCTCTTGTCTATTCTAAGGTTTTCTCTTCTGATATAAAAGCATTCAAGAGTTGTTGATCATAAACCCTAGGTTTTGATAGATTTCAGTTTCCGATCGTATACCAACTTTTGTTAGTCGAAATCGGAAGCTTGAAAGAAAACTTCGATTAAGGCATCTCGTAAAAATCCTTAAGTTTTAAACAATATATCTCTAGATTTATTCTAGTTGTTCTTGTTGTAGAATAATTAGGTTTCTCTTCCTTTATTGAAGAGTATAATAATCCCTAATCTACAAGTTTGTTTTGATATTACTTTTACCTAGTAATTGTGTTATCAAAATAAATACAAGATTTCCAAAACCTTGATTCACATCTAAAGGGAAATCAAACCGGTGTTTTGTTCAAACAAAATATCGAATCGTATCAATCGTATTGTTGTATCTTCTAAAGAGAGCCTTGGGTTCTGCTAGAACATTTACGAGAAGAATTCCTAAAGACAATCGGTTTTGTGCTAGGAGTTCTATTTGTGCTGAATCAGTTATTACATCTAGTCCGAATAGGTAGTAGGAAATTGGTGTAACAACTTATAATCAGTGTGTGTTAATTCTGGACTAGGTCCCTGGGTTTTTCTGCATTTGCGGTTTCCTCGTTCTGGTGTATTTGTTATTTCTTTTCCGCATTATATTTTATTTATATAATTGAAATAATACAGGTTGTACGTTAATCAATCATAGTTGTTAAATCCGACCTTGTTTGTTGGATAAGACTTGATTGATCTTGAACACTTGATTTTGTTATATTCACATTGTTAGACCAGTCCGGACTAACCCTATTTCAAGTGGACACCATGTTGAAATATTCCTTTAATGATTGTTGCTTAAAGAGGTTTATACACGGTGGATATTGAATAGGTTGTGATTAACACAAAAGATTTTGGTTCAAGAACTTCACACTATAATCAGGTTTACGGACTTGCTTCTGTTTAACCATTGATTGTGTTGAGTAAGAGATAAACTCTTTAGTATTATTCTTTGATTGAGTTTTCACTCTCGGAATATTATTAAGGTTTAGTCCATACAAATTGCTAAGAGAAATATTGGGTGTGGTTGTTAGACTCCCGCTTTTTCAGTTACAGTTGGTATCGATTTTCAATTACCAACCGTAAATAACCTTGGAACTCAGAGATTTAGCGAGGTCACCAATTACGGTTGGTATGAAATTTTTTTAATTAACCGTAACTCTGTAACCAAATATGATATGCAGAGTTACGGTTCGTAACCTTATCCAACTAAGTGAACCGTAACTCTTGAATCGAATTTTCTGCAGAAAATTCATTTCCAGAGTTACGGTTTGTGTCGATATTCTAGTTACCAACCGTAACTGTTTATTTTCAAAAAAAAACAAAAAGTTAGGCACTAAGATGTTCTTGTTTTATTTGAAATTATAGCCGTAGTAACCTTTCAACGACTTTATTTTCAACAAAATAGATTCGTTACATAGTTAAAAAAAAAATCTTATATATATATATATGCTTATCCACCTTACTTAGAAGTTACACCTCCACATGAATCATCTCCTACTAAACTACCTTCAACTAGATTATGGCTCAAGTTCCTGATTTTACTTTGGAAGAAGATTTATGTATTTTCCGCAACTATGTTTTATGATATCCAAAAAGAGGAGAAGAACGACGTCGAGGTGGTTTTGTGAGTACAAGTTATTTGAGAACTATTTATGAAATTTTTTGTTCCGAAACAGGTAACCCTCATAACCGCGATGGAATTATGGTGTATGTTCGATATGGAGCTATTCGGGATAAAGTTAAAGAATTTATGGCATTAGTTCGTATTATGGGTCAAATACAATTAAGGGGTGAAACTGACGCTGAAGTTTTAGAGAGCTCTATTCAAGAATGGAGACGATGGAAAAGATCGAATTTTCAATACTTACCTCATTTCAACATGCTTAAAGACTTTTATCGCACTCGTTAACCCGAATATTAGTATCCTTTTAAGTCGCATGAATGAATGAGTTAATATCATTTATGTTTGTAATGGTTTAGTGGTTGTAATATTGGTTTAGTAATGAAGATGGTTTGATGGTTGTAAACTTATCCGCTTGATCTTAGTTTTTAGTTCCAGTTACGGTTCGTAACTAGATAACAATTACCAACCGTAAATAACCCTGGATGATGAAATAAGTTTTTAGTGGTAGTTACAGTTCGTAATTGAATAAACATTACCAACCGTAAATAACCTTGGAAGGTGAAATATGTACATGATGTTAGTTACGGTTTCTAATGGAGTGAACATTACCAACCGTAAGTAACCCTGAGAGCTGAAATTAGTTATCAAATTAGCTAAAGCTACTTGGATTTTTTGTTAAGAACAATATAACAATATAAATTGAAAAAAATACTTCATTCATAACGTCATTCAAATAGATATGATATTGTCACTTTTTATCACATCACATCTAAGTCAAAAACCAAAAACCAAAATATTAAATGTTTTTCACCACCCTTCACCACATTTACGCATCCTCATCATCACTCATAACTATGAATTGGGTTTAATTAGACAATAATATGGCCTTCCATAATTCAATTCTTTTCTCGAAGCGATTGCACCAAGTCTTGAGGAGTTCACAGTCACAATCAAATCCAACCCTCAATGGAGGTAATGGGATTCCTTCTTTCAATCGGAGGCCGGTGTAATGGTTTCCTGCCCCATGACAACAGTTTTTGTTGTTGACAAATCTTCGTCAAACGATATTCTTGTTGGTGCAAATGTAAAGCTCATATCTCTGGAGATTAAATGAACGACGCAATTGAATGCGTTGGCGAGTAGTTTGCCACATATTGGCATACACATCCAATATTCGCTTGTCAAACATATATTGTCGTTTAACCGCCTTTCCCATTCTGCAAAGCTCTCGTTTAACACCACATCAGTTTCGTCTCTTTCAACTCTCATCATTGGCTTATAGAAGTCGCAGTGACCACGTAGTTCCATTAAGAATTTTTGCCTTACGTAAGTAATTTGGTCACAATCTCACTCTTTCGCCTCTTCAAAGGGTCCAAGTTGATCCACGAAGACGTGATAACCACAATTCCCATCACCGTGAACATCATATGTGTCCTTGATATAATCACGAATAAAGTCATGGAAAAAAACAAGGTAACTTTTATAGAGAATGTAATAGTTCCGGGTATATTGACCATTCTCATCTCTAGGTGGTGGTTTAGGCACTCCTTTTATACGAATCGTCTCTTTCTCCTTCTCACCACTTGACGGAATTTTTTCAACCATCAGACTCTTTCCATTGTTCCCTGCTAATTGCTTAACACCAACTTTACCAACATGTCTTTTTATTGAACTTTCTTGTGAGGAAACCTCGGAACCGACAACTTTGACTTCTCTATGGCTTGGTCCAGTTTAATAGGAACCTTTACCTTTAACTCCATTATCTTTTTTTCACTTTCTTTGCAACCATTTCCTTTAACAAAAACTTTGCTTCTTTGTGGTTGTTTGGAGCGAAATACTGGACCTTTTCCTTTAACATCAATTTTGCTTGTTACACTTTCTTGAGTAGGAAGCTCAATACATTTTTCTTGTACATTTGGACGGCTTGGTTCTCCTTTATCCGCTTGACCTATTTTTCGTTTGTTTTTGCCTTGAACATCCTCTTTCATTTCATCCTCCGCTTCATATTCCTTTCTCAACCATCCATAAGCCAAAGGATCTCTTTTCTTTTATTCTTCCGCCAATTCCCTTGATTTTTTATTTCCTGCGTACCTCTTTTTTTTCGTAGGAGGCCTCCCCTTTCTCTTCTCCTTTGGTGATTCCTTGATATCATACCTAGTTTGTGGATATAAGAAATTACTCAAGTTACTCAACCATATTTGCCTTTAACCCAGGCTTAGTATAGCATATTTCTCGGCTAGGGATTTTCCAATCTCGGTATCGGAAAACAATCCTCCAAAATCTTGATCAACTATTGTTTCATGGAATGATATTTGTTTCCAAAAGGGATCAACATCTTGAATCTGGATCACTTTGTCTTGGTATGTGGCTATAACATGCCGACATGGGAGTCCCAAACTTGTCATGTTTGGACAAACACACTCTTCTTCATAATCCCCCATATTCAAAATGTTGTACTTCATACATTATATTATCAATTGCGCGGTGCGAAACTTTAAATATAATTCCCCTTAGCCACGAATTGTCTAACCATTTGATGTGTTTTTTACTTTGGATTTTTTCAAAAGACTCCGCAACTCTATCGTGATCACGGCGGAAATACGCATCCATGGCTTCGAATACCGGAACTAACCCACCATTAGAACTATGAAGTTTCTTCTTCAACCGGTTGTGAGATGACTCCGTTGTACTTGTAGCTTGGTTGTCAAAGTGCCTATATTTGTTAGTGAACGCCACTACAAACTTTTCTTTGTGCAAATCCAACCAATAATACAACAAATACTTCACAACACTTGGATAACTTTTTTTCCAATGAGCTACTAACATACGAGCTCTATTCTCATATTCATCCACAGTGATAGAAAGTGTCAAGGCTCCCCACTCCGATTTGAAATTACCCCATTGTAGTTCCGCCAACTTGTCATCCTTCTTAAATTTCTCTTTAGATTCATTTTGTTGATCAACCGGTAGTTTCTTTATTCTCTCTATTTCGCTTTTTTTGGGTGGACGGACAATGCGCATGCACTTAGTTTCAATATTATTCCACAAGTGGAACGTGCAAAGAATGTTATGAGATTCCGGTAAAACCCTCTTTATTGCATTCAACAAAGATTGTTCCTTGTCGTTAATAATCACCTTTGGAGTATATCCATATACGTAGAATAACTTCACTTGTTTTAGTGCCCACACATAGCTCCCTTCGAGCTCATTTTTCAAGAAGCAAAAACCAACACTAAAAGGAGCATTGGTAGAAGTTTGCCCGACAATGTTCAACAACGGCATCTCAAACTTTTTGGTTTTGTATGTGCAATCCATTAGAAGCACTTGATGCGAGCACCATGCCAACTTTACGAACTCAGAATGAGCCAATAAAAGATGTTTTATTTGTCCTTTCTCATCTTCATCGTGGAAAACCGAGTAATTATGCTTCTCCCCCAAATGTTTTAATTGTTACATTTTGTTCCTTTGTTCCCATTTTTTATTCTTTAATTTTGTTCTTTCGTTATAGATGTTAGCCAAAATAGAAGAATTTTGTGGGTTTCGTTGCTTTAAGTGAGCGAGGATATCAATGGACTTCATACGATTTTGGGTCATTGACTCTACGATCATCTCTTCTTCAGTAAGGTGTCCAACATAAGGGTGTGTTAGCAAACTATTCGGTATAAGGTGGTTATGACTACCGCATACAACTCTCTCCAAAAATCACATTTTTGCCGCGTTCCTTCTAAATTGAAGCTTGAAGGGGCATCGGGTCTTCTTAGTGAAAGTAGTATTCTTCCTCTTTGTCTTTGGTTCGTGCACGGTACTTTTTTTTTTTTGCGTGACTTTTGTGTTCTCCACTACACTGGCAAACAATTTGAAAGCTACTTTCATTAGTGAAACCATTACAAACTATGATACACATAATCAACTTGCCTCGTTCTCTAGTCCACTTCTTTGCATCATCTTTCTCCTTCCATATCTCCTCGGTTAAATAGTGAAATCTAGAATATTCGGTGAGAACTTCATTTTCTAAAGGTTGTTCATCCATTAGGGGAGGTACATCCACGACCTGGACAAAAATATACCCACATTAGTGTAAACGAGACAAGAAAGTGACAACATATATAAAGTTATGGTTGATAATGAAAGCGGCGAGACGAACCGTAAACTAGTTACGGTTCAAGATCATAATCCAATACCAACAGTAAGTTACCTACGGTTGGTCTAGATTTTCAACGAACCTAACCGTAGCAATCATTTGAAACATACAGAGTAAATTACGGTTCAAAACTAAAATAAAAAACGAACCGTAACCAAAGTTACGGTTGGTATCGATTTTCAACTTACAAACCGTAACTAGTGCAGTAAATACCGCCATGCACGTGATATGTTACGGTTGGTAAAAACTTAACGACATAAAAAACCGTAACGTAGTTACGGCTCGTACTGAAAATTTGTTTACCAACCGTAACTGGTATTACGTTTGGGTTTTCCCCAAATTTAACCAGTTACGGTTGGTAGTTCATCTTTTACGAACCGTAACTACTAATTACGGTTAGTTACGTGACCAATTCCAACCGTAAGTTTCTCTGAAAGTGTAAATTTTTTGATTTTTTTACGTACTTTAGATAATTTTGAGAAACAAAAAGCTAATTAGAACTAATTTAGAATTATACCTGGTCATTCTCGGGCTTTGGTTCTTCACTTTCTTGGTTAATTGTTCAATTGATTGAGATTGACCTTCACATTGGGTTAAAACATCTCTACCATCTAAGAAATACTCCATATCCGGATCTCCATCAAGAGGTATGTAGTATTTGTTTTTCTATCATATAGAGATTCACCCATCTCAAATTTGTCACTGGAATCACTCATTTTGGTTGAGTGAATCAAAACCTAAGGTTTCACAAATATCACAATTTTTTTTATTTTCTTCTCCTCTAAACTTTTTTTTTTAACTCTAAAATCTGATTTTGTTTTGATTTAGAGTAAATATAAGTGAAACTTAATCATTAATACTAAACTAGATTATCAACACTAAACAATATTATCAACACTAAACTATGTAAGGGTTAATTAGTCATTATCAATTTTTTTTTTGGATAAGAGGGACTTGAAATTACCATGTAATGACCCTTTTTTTCCTATTATATCAGCCCCTCTAATAATTCTTTCAGCCCCTATAACAGGATTCTTCTTGTGTTATGATATTTTTGTTGGAATCATTAATGACTCCTTAGCTTTGTTTGTGGTGTCCAAGCACTGATGATAATTCCGTGACAAGCTCTTTTACAGATATATTTCTCAAGCTCCCACCGATTGAGTTGTAGATTCCAGATGGCAAGAGATCTATGACAATGAACGTACTGATCCCTGTCCCACTTGAACTTATTCTTATTCTAATCCTTATTTTATTTGGTGTCAGATCAGGGATACGAAATATCTTTTTATTTTTGTGCCCGTAAGCCCCAAAAATATTGGGGTACTTCGTCCTTGGTGTGAATACCTTTTTATTTGGGACATAAATAATATCTTTTTCGGTACACAATTTCTTAGGAGAGGTAATTAGCTTCATCCTAGCAACATGGACGTGCATGGTAGAAGGTTGATTTTAGCAACTTCATCTTCATACGGAGCTACGCGCTCATCTATCCAATAGAAAAACCCACTGACAAACTGCATTTTGAAGCATACGGTGATATACACCTCCTATTGCAGCTTTCATGAGAAATAAGAATCCCTTACAACCTTCAATAGTGCATTTGCTTCCTTCAAAGGGACAATCCCTTGCAAAATGACCACTTAGTGTACAAAGACTACAAATATTTGGTGGTGAAACTTCCATTCTTTATGCGTGGTTGAAGATGAAGTTGGGAATGCTTTTATAATAAAAACATACCTAATATCTTGATTTTGAAATTTCTAGCCGTTGAGCATTCAATGGGTTGTACTTTGTACCTAAAAGGTGCAACTAACATTGTCGGCAAGGTGTAGACTTCCTACCATGCCGGCCTACTTTGTCTAAAAGCGCACAAAAGAATAACTTTAAAGCAACTAAAAGCGAAAATTCAAATAAGTTTAACAAGTCTCGACCACAATCTAAGAGTTCAAAACATAATGAAAGAGTTCAAACCACAATCTAAGTTTCTGAAACATAATAAAGTTTAAGAATTTCATGGATCCTTCTTGTTGTTGTTATCTTCCTTCCGGAAAAGTCACATGCCACGAAAAAGTTCTTGGATCAACCTCCTCTTCTTCCTCCTACGATGATGTGCATTCTTCATAGTTGAGGGATTGCTAGGATTTGTTCATAAACCTTAGAAATTCTTGGATTTTCCTTACCCATCAAACATAACTTTCCGGGCAATTCTCTTGTTTCATCTTTAGGTTCTTTAAATTAGGATAAATTGTGTCCAAATATTCCAGCATTGTTAACAAGACAAGGTAGTTCTTCTTTTGAGAACCTAAACAATGCACAAATAAGATATATGAAAACAAACAACACAACATTGTTGACCTTCTACAAGCCCGATAAGTAAAACAACTGAAACTACATTAAAGCGGAATGTTGTTAACCAACTATCCGACTAATAAAACGCCGGAATGGTACTATCCCGACTAATAAATTAGGAAATTAAGGTTTCTGATGCCTAACATGGTATCAAAAACAACGCCCGATCATGGTTGGTTATTATTCTAGGCGCCATGGCTCCGATGAAAGTCGGCATGTTATTCATCCCGAGACCATGCGGCTCTTTCAAAATACCAATGGCCGGCATGTTGTTCAGTATCAGGCCAACAAATTTGAAAAATCATAATTTTCGATTTCTAACCTAAACTAACAATCATATACAACAAAACAATAATGGGTTTGAGTCAACCATTTTTTGGGTAGAAAATCAAAATTCAAAATTTTGGTTGATTTTAAGTTTTTGGAATGAAAGAGAAGATGAGAGGGTTTAGAAGAAGAATGAAAGAGAAGATGAGAGGTTTTTGGTTAATCGATTTTTGGTTTTAAGTTTAGAGTTTAGTTTTAGGTTGATTAGTGTAGGGGTATTTAAGTAAGTTTACCACATTTTGGTAACTTAAAATTGGGTATACCCCAATTAGTTTGAGTATACCCCAATCTCGCCAGGAAAAATATTGGGGTACTTCGTCCTTGGTGTGAATACCTTTTTATTGGGTTAATACCTTCCCGGAAACTTTGTAATTGCGAAGATGATTCACTGATTATGACATTTGAACGAAATGTAAATGAGTGTAACTAGAGAATGGGTATGTGCGGCATACACAGTGACGGAGGCACATAGAGACAAATGGGGTCTCCAACCCCCACTTGTTTCTCCACCTCAGTGTAAAATCAGTTGGATTTTTAGATATTTTGCTCTACTATGGGGGCAAATTTGATGAAATTATGAACATTTTTGTTGTTAAGAGGTCAAATACAGAAAGTTTTGATAGAGCTACTTAAAGGAAAAAACAAAAGTGAAAAGATATTGTTGACTTGGTTTTTGCGGGTCTCGGTGCACTCGCCCTCTTCTTAGCGTCGGCAAATCCGTTCATTTTTTGGTGGATCCAGAAAAGACATGGGAAATTTATTGTATGGTCCTAAGCCCAAATAAGTATTTATAATAGGGTCCAGTCAGAAAATTAATTTAATCTTAGGCCCAACAATGTTTGGATGTGTAAAAAAGACCTGTCTGCCCTTCTTGCGATACGTGTGAACCAATATCTTGTTTCTCTTGTCTTCCCCTTATAAACTACAGATGAAAAACTCTAAATCTAGATTTACCTTTTTGAATTTGTTCTTCTTTCTAATTGTTTCACCTTTATTTTCAAATCGAATCAATAGCTAGATTAAATAAAACATCAAACCCTAAATCTACAAGAAAGAATTTTTTGGGTAAATAACTTTGAAAACAAGATCGAACAAAAAGAGAATACCCAAAAATGTAATACAACAGATGAAGAGATCATACACAATAAAAAAAGGTTTGATTTTGTTATTTTCTTATATTCGTCACTTATTTTGACATCCAATTAATTTTTACAGTACGTAAATGTTGTACTGAAAAAACTGGTTGGATTTTGTTATTTTTATAAACTCGACGCTTATTTTTTTATTGCAGTTGATTTTTACAGTATAATCCAGCAGTACATATATGTGGTACTGAAGAAAAAAAAAACTGGTCGGATTTTGTTATTTTCATAGATTCAACACATATTTTGATATTCCTGTTGATTTTCATAGTATATGAAAAAGCGGGGGTACAATAACCACACCCAATATTTCGCTTAGCAATCTGTATGGACAAACTCCAATATACTTTCTAGAGAATCAACTAGACAGTCAGACTCAATCTAGAGAAAAGTATATCAAAGGGTTTATATCTCAATCTCTCGATTTGATCTTTACTCAAGCAAATATAAATCTGCGAGTCTTTATCAAAGAGAGATAACTTGGATGGTACCAAAGACCAATATCCAAGTGTCAATCAATTTAAATCAACAACCAAAAGGTCGGATATTCTAATTGATTGAACAACGCACAACCTGTGATATTTCAATTATATAAACAAATATAATGCGGAATAGAAATAACACAGACACCAGAATTTTGTTAACGAGGAAACCGCAAATGCAAAAAACCTCGGGACCTAGTCCAGATTGAACACACACTATATTAAGCCGCTACATACACTAGCCTACTCCAAATTAACTTTGGTCTGGACTGTAGTTGAACCCCAACCAATCTCACACTGATCCAAGGTACAGTTATGCTCCTACGTCTCTGATCCCAGCAGGATGCTACGTACTTGATTCCCTTAGCCGATCTCACCCACAACTAAGAGTTGCTACGACCCAAAGTCGAAGACTTTAATAAACAAATCTGTATCACACAGAAAAGTCTACGGTAATAGATAAATCCGTCTCCCACGAATATACCTACGAGTTTTGTTCCGTATTTTGATAAATCAAGGTGAAAAGGAACCAATTGATAACCCGGACTTATATTCCCGAAGAACAGCCTAGTATTATCAATCACCTCACAATAATCTTAATCGACGCAGCGAAAAAAGATATTGCGGAATCACAAACGATGAGACAAAGTGTTTGTGATTTCTTTTCTATCTTGCCTATCAGAGATATAAATCTCAAGCCAATTATTCTAATTGTACTCGTACGATAGAAACAGCAAGATCAGATCACACAACTACAAGAAAAGTAGTATCGGTCTGGCTTCACAATCCCAATGAAGTCTTTAAGTCGTTAACCTGGTTTAGAAAAGAAAACCCAAGGTTAAAGGATAATCGACTCTAGCTTATGCAACTAGTATCACACGTAAGGTTTGGGAATTAGGTTTCCCAGTTGCTAGAGTTCTCCCTTATATAGTCTTTCAAATCAGGGTTTGCAATCAATGTTAGCTTGGTAACAAAGCATTCAATATTCACCGTTAGATGAAAACCTGATTAGATTCAAGCTAATATTTCTCAACCGTTGGATCGAAACCTTAGCTTGTTACACACAAATGAAATGTCCAATTTTGGGTTTATGAATCGTACCCAAACATTAACATTTGTTGGTTCAACAATAGTTAACCAAATGGTTAGCCATATGATCACTTTCATATCAACCATATTCTTCTTCACCATAACTAGTTCAAATGACTCAAATGAACTAGTTAGAGAGTTGTTCAATTGCTTAGATCTTATGTAACTACACAAGACACAATCGAAGCAAAAACGGTTTGATTCACTCGAATCGGTTCATGAACTTTATATCCACGGTTTGCAAAAGCATTCCATAGTTTATATAAACATGAGTTCAAGAGCAACTGATTTTAGATATAACCTACTCAAGTTCGCGGGCTGGGTTCGCGAACTTAAGCTCACGGAAGGAGTTCACAAACTCCAGCAGAAATTCTCGGGTCGAGAACTTCCGCCAGTTCGCGGACTTGGCTCACGCCACATTCCGTTTCTCTTGATCAACAAAGTTCGCAAACTTTGGTTCAAGGAATAAGGACTTATACATATATGTGTTTCCACAACAATGCTTATATCCTACCAATGGTTATGTAATCTAAACTCTCATTTCAATCATTGAAACATTCTCAGAGAACGTTATATAGCCGTTATTCACAAACCATTTTTCGTCAGAGCAATTTTCAAAGTGATTGAAACATAACATGACATTCGTCACTAGGTAAGGATGAATTTGGCTAAAGCGAAAGCTTACCAACACATATTTCGAGAAATAGATAGACGAGATAAACTCGGCTCGAAATAGCAAATGTGTATAATGAAAGTCTATATATCAAAACGACTTTTGTCTCAAGAATAGGAGATAGAGTAAATAGACTTTTGAGTGACAGATAAGTTCAAGTCTCCACATACCTTTTAGTCGATCAAGTTCCACCAGTTCCTTGAGTAGTCCTTCGTCTTGTATGATGATTGCCATGGAGTCTTGAGCTCAACCACACTTTCTATCCTAGTCCGATACCTTTAGCTATAGTAGGCTAGAAATCAAGATTTATAGTTTTGATCACTAACATTGACAAACATGCTTGAGATAGAAACGCATGAGAGTTTGACCGAGCAATGCTCTAATTGTATCCATACATACGTGGTTTTTATGCCCTTTAATCTAGTTATGCTTGTTGATAGAAACAAAAATAATATCCAGATTTTTTGACTTTTAGGCTATGTTTATTCTAATGAATGAAAATAATTATATGAAAAGTGTATTCCGTGGAAGAAGTGTCCAGTGGGAGGCAAAGAAACAGTTTTCATAGAAATCCATGGAATTAAGTTAAAAGTAGACTTTTATTAGTGCACTCTGGGCATACAATTCTATATAATTAGATTTGTTATCAAACGAGGGAAACTATGTTATTTCTGTGGAAAGATGGTTAATTCTATGGAATTAATGTTATCAAGCATAATCTTAGTTTTAATTAGTATCAAAACCATATTTTCGTAGACGGATTTTGGCAGCCCAATCCGCATCCAATCCGCCTAGAGGTGGATCGGTCTTCCAACCACTAAAAAAGCACGTGAGAACACTCGGTTTTGAAGAATTAGCGGTGAGCATAGGCCGGTATGGGCCGGTTCACCTCATCTGCATCCAATCCAATTCATTACGGATTTAAAATTTTCCATCCACATCCAACCAATCATCCAACATATTTGCATCCAGTAAATGCACATATGGACGAATTGGGTGCGGATAATCCAATAGATATATTTATAATTAAAATTTATGATAAAGAAATATATATGGACAACAAAATGACTTTATCAATCCATGCTTATAAAATAAGAACACATAGGTCACTTTAGAAAGGAGAATTAGCCAATATATTCTTAAACACCACAACACCGCGTTACTGTTTTGTAACAAGCATAAGATATCACCTTGACAGGACGGCCCCGGAAAAGTTTCCCAAGGCAAAACATTGCATATACACATAAGCGAACGGTCGGGAATCTACTCGCAAAAATACGGTTGGTCCGAATCGAATCCACATACTCTGAGCCAAATGCTCACCCCGGATGATCGGTTGGTTTTTTTTGTCAGCCCTTCGTGGACCCACTATTAATCACTAATCACTTTCCTTACATAGCCCAAGCCCGTTTGCAACCTAAAGTCTCTAAAAGCCATTTCACTACCCTAGGCTCCCATACTTTCCAAACTCCAACGATCAAAAACGCCAGATTTCGAAATTCAAATATCTTATCTCTCTCTCTCTCTCTCTCTCTCTCTCTCTCTCTCTAGGATTAACGGAACCAGAAGCAGGAAGACATATATCGCAGCCATGGAAGGAATCAGTACCTTAGATCCAGAGACAGCGTTTCTACTTTCCAATAAAACAACTGGGAACGAATGGGAACTTTTCAAAGAAAACGTTAGACCTATGAAAAGAGGACGAAATGTTAATGTTTTAAATGAAGCACTCAAATCTCAAACTGATAATCACCTCAAAAAATCTCTCATTGAGGAAAGAAGGTAATATTCTTCGATCTGCGCAGCACTAGTTATTTGTAAGAATTTGTATGTTTTCATTGCTTTCAGCTGGATGTAATGGCGATTTATTTTGTTTTTGTTGCTTTGTATTTTGGGGGAATTTAGGAGACTTATTACGGCAATTGATGATTATAAAGGAGATGATCCTCTTAAACCTTGGATCGAGTAAGTACCTGTCTTCTTTCCTTTCCTTGGCTTATTTCCTGACTGTAAATTAGGGTTTTTCATTAGTTTCAGTTTTAAAATTTTATTTTAATTTTCTGTAGATTTGAAAATTTTAGGGGATTTTGGGTTTAGCGGTGGAGGCAGTGCTTTAGGGATTTTGAATATATTGTTTGAAAAGATTGTATTTTACTTGTTGGGGTTACTTTACTTATTAACCATGGGGATTCTTGAATTTTAGTTTCTTAGGGGGGTCAAAGTAGAACCTTTTATTGTTATTAATCAGTTTGGATCGAATCCTGATGCTCATAGGCATGATCTATAAACATGTGGGCTGCTGTTTTGGTTTCTCTGTTAGATTCTTCAGATATATTGGACTCTTCTTAGTAGAGTAGAAATTTGGTAGAGTATAAGAATTTCCATCTTATTTCTTCAATTTATGTCAAATATATATAGACCAGCACTGATATTAAGTTACTGTATTCCTATGTGATATATGAAGGTGCATCAAATGGGTCCAAGAGTCCTTTCCCACCGGTGGAGACTGTTCGGGATTGGTTGTGATTTATGAACAATGTGTACGCACTTTTTGGAATTCGGAGCAGTACAAGGAGGACCGTCGTTACCTCAAAGTGTGGTTGGAATATGTAAGTTCGCCCAATATCATTGTTTTACTTTACTTTAACTTTGAAGCATATTGACAATTTCCATGAGATCATTAGTTGAGTTATATGTTGGGGTTTTCAGGCAGAGAATTGTGCTGATGCTGAGGTCATATACAAATTTCTTCAATCAAATGGGATAAGTCAATCACACTCGGCATATTACATTTCATATGGTTTATATCTGGAGTCGAAAAATAAGCTGAAAACTGCAAATGAAATATTCAACCTTGGCATGGAGAGGTAATGCAACCATTTTTGTTCCATTTGGTTTATATACGCAAGTTCATTTTGTTAGTAATGTAATGCTTTTTGTTAATGAGATATTCAACCTTGGCATGGAGAGGTAGTGTCACCCATTTATTCCATTTGGTTTATACACGCAAGTTAATTTTGTTAGTAATGTAATGCTTTTTGTAAATTATTAGCCACTTTAATTTGGTATAAAGTGGCCTATGGTTATATAACTTATATTAGTGAATAATGGTAAAGCATAACCATCCTCCGGATCTCATTTTCTTTTCATTCATCTATATCTTACATTCTTGCATCTGTTAATTTGCTTTTATATGTTTGTCTCTTATGTTTTAAACTGTTAACTAATGAAGAACTTTACATCTCAGGAAAGCACAGCCAATAGAGAAAATGGAAGCATCTTTCAGAAAGTTTTTTACTCGCTCGATGAGAAGACCTCAAGCTCCTGTAGTACGTTACTGAAGGCAGTGATTGATTTTTTGTTCTTTCTACTTGTTCATTGTTATTTATTGTTTTAGTTATTTAAAAATGTAGGAGGATCCAGCAGATAGTCATTTACCTCACAGAAGCTTTGGAACTGTCTTGACTACAGGAGAAGCCAGTAAGCTGAACATTTTTGTTTTTGCCTGATGTCAATAATACTTTATACTTTCAGTTTTTCACTTTCTCTTAATGTTCTCACCTTGAGGTATTTGCCTAATTTAAATATTACAGGAATACAGTTGAAGCAGAAAACTGATCTTGCTAACAAAAAGCTGAAGCTAGATAGGTGAGAAATTTTGATCATGCAAGATTATGGTTGGACTGTGGTATTGGTGCATTACCAATTATTACTGGATAGTAGCTATGCAACTATTCACTATTAAGCCAATAGTTTTTGTTTGTGCATGGAAATTGCTTAATTTTTACAACAAATTCAGATTGATTGTCTCTCTGCAGTACTTATTCGGTTATTCCTGTTTTGGGGAAACCTGTTTTCTGCTCAATCTTGACTGTTGTTAAGGAATCAATTGTTTTGTGCCATGATGTTAGGGCATTATGTTATTCGAACTCTAATTTGATTGTATGTAATTCAGAATATCTGTATTTCCTACATAGTCCAATTTGCTTATTGTACACTAACTTCTTTATGTTTAATGTTGTTGACAATTTCATTTCTGCAGGTGTCCTTCAACAATTTCCATTTATAAAGACACAAATGAGAGTGCTGCCCCAAGTCATCAATCAGAAATATCGAAGAATGACAAGAAAATATTCTCTCTTGGAACTCGTTCGGAGAGAAATAAGGAGAATTCTGCAATACCTGCTAAGTGGACTTCAACCAAGGTTAAGCCTAAACCTTAAATCATGCTGTTCCAGTTTAACGCGCTTCATTGGCACTGTATATTTATAATTTAATAACTGTCTGTAAACCAATGAAAACTCATGGTAGTCCATTTGATCTATCAGATTCCGCAAAGACCTGTATCTAGAGCTGTACCAGCAGCTAGCGCTTGTATTCAGGTGTTCGTTGACGAAGAATGTGCAGAGTAAGCCCTGATGAATTTAACCTTGCAGATAATTTTTTTACTTTGTACTTTAAGTTACTTGTAAGGTTGGGAGAAAATACTGAAAGTGGATGGAAGTGACTGTAAACTGTACAGATTTTCAGTTTATGGCTTAAGCCTCTGCCAGTCACCTGTCTCATTCTGTCCATACTTGTGGAGACTTGTTACACCCTATAACAAGCATACTGGTAAATTTTATTTTCCTTTCTTCTTGTTAATCAGATCAGCGAAAGGCACCAAAGATGAAAACTCTTCGCTCAAGCAACTTAGGAGAGTGGATGGTGCTGAACTTAAGAAGTAAGCTTAATGCCGTTATAAAAAATCTTAAGTTGAGACTTATAACTTCTAAATTTATTAAATTCGCTTGTGTGGTGTAATGTGCAGGGAGTCAGAGCTGCTGAAGGCAAACCCATTACGCAATTTTCCAGCACACAGTCTTCCTAGATAGACAACAATAGTATCACAAGAATAATAGTACCAACCATTATGTGTTGTATTGTATCCCATTTTGCAATGATCGGCTTTTTCCTCTAAAGCATGATCTTGCATTGACCTTTTTTTTATCTGTTTGTTTGGTTGATTTTCAAGAAAGACTTGCGGGTTTTATTTGCTGAGAGCCCCATTGTTGTATTTCACAGTATCAAACTTGTCATTGATAAAAAGCTTGCTGAAAGAATTATCAGCAACTTTTTTTCTTCTGGTTATATGTTGTATGCTATTTAACTTGATTCAATAAAAAGACTTGCTTAAATCAGCCTTTGTATTTCTTATATCCTTTGGTTTGAAAGCTCAAGTGCTGAAACTAGTAAACTGGTCATTTTCTGAACCTCACAGTTCTCAATTGATGGGAGTAAGAGAAGTGTAACTATAAGTTGGGACTAGTATTTAGTCTAACTCACCGCACCTCCTTGTGCAAGTTCGGCTCTGGTCAGTGTTTGCTATAAGGTACTACACAAGCGCCATTTGTCAGACCACTTCAACCGACCAAGAGAGCTCGCAAAAATATTCACCTCTCAAACCCTCGCCCTCCTCACATGTTCATTTCCTTTCCTTGGAAGATTTCGTAACCGGTAACTCAATCCACTGAAATTCTGTAAGTTTATGTTTGTTTTCGTCTGTTTTGTTGTTGTTGTTGTTGTTGAATTAGGGTTTTTACGATGCATGTCATAATACATTGATAAGATTAGATTTAGATCCTCTTCAATTTCTCAATATATATATTGCTGTTATCGCAAAATAAGGTTTATATTTCTCTCTTCAAAATACTTGTAAAACGATTTCTCCATTGTTTATTATTATCTTTGCAGCTGTGAATCTTGAGGCTTCGATTGTTATACTTTAACTAAGCCATACTCGTTCTAATCCAAAATTGGAGTTTTTTTTTTTCTTTTTGGTTTTGTAATTGACCTGGGATTTTAGAGTTTTCATATTCAATTGTTAAATGTTACAGGTGAAATTGGGTTCTTTGGAACTCCTAATATTGTTTGTTTGTGTTAATGGCGGAACACTTAGCGTCGATATTTGGAACTGAGAAGGACAGGGTGAACTGTCCATTTTATTTCAAGATTGGAGCATGTCGTCATGGTGATCGATGTTCTAGACTTCACAATCGTCCTACTATTTCACCTACTCTTTTACTGTCGAATATGTATCAGAGGCCTGACATGATCACTCCTGGTGTTGATCCACAAGGACAGTCGATTGACCCTCGAAAGATTCAAGAACATTTTGAGGATTTTTATGAGGATATATTCGAGGAACTGAACAAATTTGGGGAGCTTGAAAGTCTTAATATCTGTGATAACCTTGCTGATCACATGGTCGGGAATGTGTACGTGCAATTCAAGGAGGAAGATCAGGCTGCTGCTGCATTGAAAGCCTTGCAGGGGCGGTTTTACTCTGGCCGGCCAATCATTGCTGACTTTTCCCCTGTCACCGATTTTCGTGAGGCGACTTGTAGGCAGTTTGAAGAGAACAGCTGTAATAGGGGTGGGTATTGTAATTTTATGCATGTGAAGCAGATTGGGAGAGAATTGAGGCGGAAATTATATGGAAGGTATCGTCGATCATATGTTAGTCGAAGTCGGAGTAGAAGCAGGAGTTTGAGTCCTCCACGCCACCGACGCAGTGGGGATAGGCATAGTGTTGAATACCGTGATCGTGGGGACTATCGTGGTAGTGGGAGACGCAGTGGAGATAGGCCTGGAAGGTATGATAGTGATGGAGGTGGCAGACGAAGGCATGGGAGTCCAAGACGAAATAGGAGTCCTGTTCGAGGTAGTCCTGTTAGAGAAGGAAGTGAGGAAAGGAGAGCGAGGATTGAACAATGGAATAGGGAAAGAGATGAAAAATGATGATTTTGTGGAGTTAGGTGGTTGCCATTTCCCCTTTAAAAGTAATCTACAAGGTTGGAACTCCTTTTAACATTTGTTTTTCTCGATGAATTTTGCATCAAACATTATGGTTGTGCTTTATGAACCTTGAAACCATGGTGTCTAGCAACTAATGAATGAAGATTTGAGTAGTTGATAGCTGTTTGAGTGGTTGTCTATTTACTTTGTCCTGGTGAAAGAAGATTATGTCGTTAGTTTAAGTGTCTGATGTTTTTGTTGCTGCAGTCCTGCCTTACTCTGTTTTGCTTTCTGTACCTTCTAGGATTACTGATAATGTATGGCAATTTCTCCTTTTATGACAGTTTTCATCACGTTCTTGATAATCACTTAGGAAGTGTATGCAACAAATTTGTTGTTGAAGTTTCTGATAAATGTTTCCTATCTTTTTAGCTAAGAAGATTGCATGATTTGCTGAGTTGATATGAACTTTGTCAAGTGGACGGCCATCCAGTCAAAAGCACGGATGAACTGTGCAATTTTGAGGTATTTTAGTTTGTGAGTTTGTAATATTGGCTCTGAGAACACATATCATGCATAAAAAGGTTCAAACACCAAGTTGGTGAAGGTCAGTTCATTTCTAGGAGTAGTAGTTTTGCTTTCACCCCTAGCTAGTCAAAGTTGAGCTAGAAAATACAGGGTTGCCCACCATTAGTAGCGAAGTTGTGATGGACATGAGCCTTCATACCCTAAATAGAACTGTAGGTACCTGTTATTTGATAAATAAAGATCAGAAGATGCAAGACTCTTGGTACCGCAAGTACAGACCCTTATTACCCTACAATTTGAATTGGCGACAGAAGTCAAATTAGTCTTTACAATCATACTGAGTTATTTTCCGGGCATTGGCTGACGAACACGTATGAGTAACATCGCACATATAGGCCAGACGGTTCAGGCATATGAGTAACAGTATATGTCCAAGGGCCCAAGAATTCTACCAAGAGTGACCATCCGAGGATGCTGTGGGGGTACTCTCCATGACCTAAAAGTCCCCCATTTAAAGTTAAGAACCCTGAGAATTCGCAAAGAAATTAGCAGGGATTGTGCGGCTTGTTGAAAGTCCTATAGACTGAAACTTGCTCGAGTAAGATTATGGCACCAGAAACCAATATGTCACCATTCAATTTGATGTTTGCTTTTAAAATCTAGTTATTTTTGTAAAATCCTTACGAGAGGACAAACTTTTCATATTCGTCTTCCTTTGTTGAACGATCGCTCACTTTTTCTTTTTGAAGCAATTTTTTTGTATTAAGAATTTCTTGTCCAAACAAATAAAAATCACAGTCAATCTATTGAAAGCAGTTTAATCAGGGTTTTAGAGGAAGAACAAAAAGTCACTTGAGAAGTAAAAGATATTTTCAGTTACCTTTTTATTACAAGGATAGAAAAAAAAAAGTTTAATCAGGGTTTTTTTTTTTTTTTGGGTAATCGAAAAAATAAGAGTATTTTTCTGAACTGAGTTTCTAATATATATAGGATAGAAAAAAGAAAAAAAAAGGTGACTGGGATTTTTCACTGTTTCACACATTCTGTTGCATCATCTTAACATCAAACCAAGAACGTTCATTTCACTGATAAAAATTTCAGGTAAAACATCTTGCTATTCGAATGCCACTTTGAACTGCAAAATCATTTGAAAAACTGAGATCTGACACACTCCAAGGAAGGAGCTACTCTTATCCGGTCCCGCATAAAATCCTAGCAATCCAAAAATGTTCTCAAAAAGGACTTTTTGAACTTGCAAGATCTTGGTTCATCTACGCTAATTACCAAGTTCCAAGCACATTAGGGAGACGAGATCTATGATCAGTCACTTTATTTTCTGACATATTTTATGGATCCTGATCCACTTTTAATTCCGTCAACTGCTCATCAAGTCTTGCTTCCTACGCTGGCATTCCTGCACATATGAAATCACTTAGCCGTTACACTAGGATACCAACAAGATAAAAGATCTCCATGCCTAAAAAACAATATTATACCAGAATCGCATTTAATCAAGAAAGAAAAATAATAAACAGAATCAATCTAGGTACAGATAAGACATGGAGAGAAATGAAGAAGAAGAAGATAAGATACTTTAATTGAATCAATTATGGAGATGATAAGACAAAGCATGCATGTCACGTTGATCATATTATTGTTACCTCAATTTAATGCTTTCAATAACTGCATATTTCTCGTTCTCTCTTCTCACATTGTTCTTCTGACTTTTATTTGTGCATAAGACTCTCATGCTCCAGACTAGAGTTCAGAATCTCCTCAAGTTCAGAGCCTTGGTACATAGTCTGTTGTAAGTTTAAGTTCCAATCTACCACTGGGTTCTGAATTCCTGATCAGAGTTAAGAAATTGAGTGAAAGGGACAAAAACAACTTCTTTTAAGGAATTAAACGTCAATGGAGCATGAAGAAAATCAGAAATCTTCTTCACCACCACCAATTTCTATTATTTCAAGACTGGATTGCCTTGATCGAGTGGTAAATAAACATCTTCTACATCTTCGTGAATCACATACTTACCAATTCATAAGCTAGCTTTGAGCACTATTGAGTATTAACTATTTGTCCCATTGGTTAACTAGGCTGGTTTATTTAAGAGGTGGGGATTATTTTGCAGGTACACTATATCGAAGAGAAGCATAGTATGTCACAAAGGGAGTTCTCGACAGCAAAGGATTTTGACTATAACCGAGTAAAGCCTCTCGCTACTGCACTCGATGAGATTCGTGTCAAAGGCACCTTAGTGGAACGAATAACCATGCTAGAGAGTTCTGTTTTACAGGTATATTTTTATAATACTCGAACGAGAGCAAAATATAATCTCAGATGCGTTGCTTATTATAGCTCTCCCTTTCTTTCTTTATAACTTAACCTCTTATCAGCTAGTAAGCATTGAAATGGAGGAAGGTACTTATTCAAGTTCAAGTTCTTCTACATTTGCGGTACCTGAAAACGCTGGTCTTGAAAGTTTTCCTACTAAACAAGGCAGAGCAAAATTTATTAGTTTTCTTAATGAAAAAGACGACTACGCTACGCCTTCGGTGAGTTTCAGACAACAGATCATTAAAGAGTTAATAGTAGGAATGAATGAAAATCTTTTTTGAGTTATAATTTGGGTCCTAAATTTGACCTTAATAATAAAACGTCTAAGAAATCAGTCCTTGTCATATCGCAGGAGAGCAGCCTTGAAGAAGAACACAACATGATAAGTAATAAGCCCCGGAGTAAAAGAAAAGGGAGATCACCAGCACTGATGATGAGTAGTCTTCGTTATCGCGGGAAATGGTTGGGATGCTTTCACACGCCAACTCACTGAATCTGCAGTGGTGAGCATAATGGATCTTCTTGTTAGTTTGATCAAACAATTCTCCAAGAGAATAGAGAACAAATTTCAAGCTTCTGATATCAAGAGAATGGAGTGGCAATTGGTACATCCTTCCAAGGTCGATGAGCATTTTCCATTCTACATAGCTTTCAATAAAAATACTAAAATTTTCATTCCAAATTTGCGTTTAATGAAATAATAAATTAACTGGCAACTTTGTGGATGAATTAACTAGCCAGAGAAATTTCGTTACACTTACATTTTTATGGTTCATTGTTGTATAACCAAATGAAAAATAACTTCTTTTCTTGTTTTGTCATTACACTGCGCGTACTTCCACTCACGGGATGCCTCTATTCCCTTCATGATCTACTCCAAATGCATATGTGGCGTTAAAAGATTTAGAAGAAAAAGCAAAGAGGGAGGGAAGAAATTTCCTGTAAAAGGCTTCTTATCCAAATAATGAACTAAATATATAAAAGATTAAGCAGCAAGAATAACATGCCTTCACTGATGTCAGTCTAGCAAATTAGAATTTTATAATGAAAAGTTCCCAACTAAAACACAATACCAAAAGAAAAATTGTCGCCTGAGAAATCAAAACAAAAGAGTTTACTAGGTTTGATAAGGCTTCCTTAATTTGGTTCTGCCAAACGCTGTTAACTTTAGAAGATGGCTTTAGAGTTAGTCGGAGGGGCTGTGGTAGGTGCACTTGTATCAGAATTACTGCGAAAAAACAAGTTACGAATTTCAAAGACGACTTCATAATACTGCAATCGACGCTAGAATCGGTGTTGCCTAAAGTCGAAGACATTTCAAGGAGCCAAAAATTCATGCACAAAACAACGGAAAACTTGTCCACGGAACATCAAATCCCCGAATATTTTCATCAATGCCGAAAACTATGGTTGCATTTCTGACCTCAGCCAAAGCACATTGTTCACACCGCTGGATATTGCACCTGGAGGTAAATTCACAGCACCCCACTTGGATACCAAGCCCCTGAAATAACCGACATAAGAAATTCTACTGAGCCATCAGATATATACAGTTATGGAGTGCTTCTTGCGGAACTCCTCTCCGGAGGGTTTCCTTCTCGTGGTATAGTAGATCGACTTAGAAATGAAGCTGAACACATATGTTGTGTTGATGCGCGTTTAGCAACCCAGTTTCATAAAATAGAAGGACAGTGGAACGACATGTTACGTATAGCTATAGCAGTGATTTGTGCGTCAAATACTCCAGATGAAAGGCCGCAAAATCACTGCTATACGCAACATGTTGCAATCTACTTTTATTTCACCGATTTTTCTAACTTTAGGGACGGTCCGACTTTTCTAGGTGAACGGGAAAAACCAACGGTGAACAAGCTCTGGCCTGTAAAAACGGCTTCGCTTGTAAAAGTTAGGAAAAAGTCGGAGCACAAAACTTATACACGTAGGAGCAAGAGAAAACTAGGGGTTGCTTTTCACGGCCAATTACCTCGCCAAAGGTGGCTTTTCATGGTTTAGAAATTTAACACCCAGATCAAAAGAATCTGCCTCTCCATCTTCCCTTAGTCACTTTTCCAATGTGTTCATGAAAACATTCAAAGCACTTCTCCCAAGAAAAAGAACTAAACGTTCCGTTTCTTGGTATCTATCTCATTCTTTATTGTACTATAAATACAAAATGTAGCTCTTTCTCTTAATACATGGTTTTGTTTCATTCTCCTCTTTAAGTTTGATTTGAAGGTTAAGTTGTAAACAATGGCGAATTCCATCATCATGGACTCATCATCCACTTCTAAATTCATTTGGAAGATTGAGAACTTCTCTAGCTTGAACGATGAAGAAACTCATTTTCTGATAGTTTTTGTGTGGGTGATACATGGTATATGGCAACTAGTTTCCCATTCATTAAGTTGGTCATTTTTGTTTTTTGTTTTTTTTTTTTTTAGCTTGTATATGGTGTATGTATATTTGTAGATTATGAATATTGATGATTTCTGAAATTTATGTACTAGGTGGTCACTGGTGATTTATCCGAAAGGTCATGATGGAGACTTTTTCGTATGCCTTGCACCAAAGTTTATGGGAGATAAATGTGTTAGAATACGGGCATCCAACTCAAAACCAATTGGCAATGAGTGTAGAGGCCCATAGAGTTATAAACCGCAGAATCTTAAATTGTCCATACAATGTGGGACTAATAATCTCAACACGCCCCCTCACGTGTAGCCTCATTGGGTCTAACACGTGGACAATTAAATCGGGTGACGCGAAGTAAAGGCGCGGTCAAATGACTCGTCGCAAATAGCCTACTCTGATACCATGTTAAGGATCGAGCAAGAGAGAGGAGAGCATAAACGCGCGGAAGCAATAGATTACATTGAGATTAATTTGGTGTGTCTTTCTCATTAATTCTTCAAGATATTTATACAATCACAAGACTTGATTCTCAAAACAATTCCTAATATAACTCTCACAACTTAATATATGTATCTCCTAAATATAGACTCTCCTATATTATTTCCTAATACCCTCCCTCAAGATGGAGCATGTAGATCACTAATGCCCATCTTGGACAAAAAAAAAATTAAACTCAACTTTCCCTAACCTTTTTTTATTTTTATTTTTTTAAATTCTGCCAATTTCAGTTTTCATCGTAGTTTAAGGACGTTTCGGTCCCATCTTCATATTTTTAGGACATTTCGGTCCCATCTTCGTAGTTTAAGGACGTTTCGGTCCCATCTTCATAGTTTTAGGACATTTCGGTCCCATCTTCGTAGTTTAAGGACATTACGGTCCCATTAGAAGTTTTGGGACATTACGGTCCTCTTCATAGTTTAGGGACATTTCGGTCCTCTCCGGAAGTTTAAGGACATTACGGTCCCAATGGAAGTTTTTTGACATTTCGGTCCCAATCATAGTTTTTGGACATTTCGGTCCCCTTCCGTAGTTTTTGGACATTGCGGTCCCAACTTTTCTTCAGTAGAATACTTCTTGTACTCTTTAGACAACTCATAGGATTTTAACCTACTATTGTTGTTATTTCTCTCATCATTTCTTGGTGATTGCTTCTTTTTCTTCACAACCTTTGTTGTTTCTTCTTCTTTTTCATCTCTGCTACAGTAACGCTTTTGTTGCGAAAACTGTTACATTTCTTTGGTTTTCAAGATTCTCTCACAATCCTTCTTTTCGTCACGCTTCTGCCACGCAGTGACACAATTGTCACACTTCTGTTTGCAAACCATTCAGGCATATAAAAAACACCTTGTCTGCATCTTCTCTTTTTCTTTTCATTTTGAAACTCACCTGAATTCATAAACTCGAAATATTTCTCTCAGGGAAATATTTTTCACCCTGTCAACAGCCAACAACTCGAACGTCTTCCATCCTCTTCGGTTTCTTCTCTGCAACTCCATCGATTGCTCGCAACAACTCGAGTTCTCATCATCCCAACAACAGTATCCATCGCCGATATTCATCACTAACAGCAGATACAACTCCATTATTCATATGCTTCTTCACTTCTTTCTCGTCCTCGGTTGCATAACCATTCACAGACCCTTTCTCTATTTTGTCTCCTCGTCGGAACAGCAGCAACACGAGTCTTCACAAACTCACGGCAACAGCACAGTCCTTGATGTTTTCATGGCTTGAAAACTCTGCCCAAATTCAAATCCACTGCAAACCCGTCTTCTTATTAGCTTATGAATACACAGAAAACCCAAAGTTACAACACCAGCTACCATCTCTTATATGACTCAACTCAGTTTTGTTTCTTCACGGATCTGCTCGATAAAACTCCAAATAAGTCGCACCACCTGCTCAAATCACTGACTACGGTCATGACGATCTTCTCTTGATCTCGGCTCACTTTTTTTTCAGTTCCCACTCGGAACCAAAAGACTCCACGAACTCGAGCTCAAAACCAAACAACCTCGAACTGAACTTTGTGACAATCTTGGCTTCGAATTCTTCTTATATCAACAACAATCATCACTTTTGATGGCAGCATCTTGCGTTTCAACCCATAGACGTCTAAGTCTAATCGTCTGCCACATTTTCTCGGCATCAACATAATGCCCTAAACTCAATTTCCATTTCGAATTTAAACGGCAGCATGCTTCTCTTATTACCTTTACAAGTTTATAGACTCAAACCCCAACACCCACCTACGGGAACAAGGTTTCGTTCCCCTGATTTGGTGAACCACACGATTTTAAACAAGGTTTGACAGGCAACTACAGGCAACGTACTCTTCAGCAGCAGCAGCATAAGACCAAGAGTTACGCCTTCTTCTCCCTCTCACCTTGCTCTGATACCATGTTAGAATAAGGTCATCCAACTCAAAACCAATTGACAATGAGTGTAGGGGCCCATAAAGTTATAAACCGCAGGATCTTAGATTGCCCATACAATGTGGGACTAATAATCTCAACACGCCCCCTCACGTGTAGCCTCGTTGGGTCTAACACGTGGACAATTAAATCGGGTGACGCGAAGTAAAGGCGCGGTCAAATGACTCGTCGCAAATAGCCTGCTCTGATACCATGTTAAGGATCGAGCAAGAGAGAGGAGAGCATAAACGCGCGGAAGCAATAGATTACATTGAGATTAATTTGGTGTGTCTTTCTCATTAATTCTTCAAGATATTTATACAATCACAAGACTTGATTCTCAAAACAATTCCTAATATAACTCTCACAACTTAATATATGTATCTCCTAAATATAGACTCTCCTATATTATTTCCTAATACCCTCCCTCAAGATGGAGCATGTAGATCACTAATGCACTACACCAAATTCTTGGATTAGAAACAGAACTAAGCCGTTACTAAAACGGGTTGTAACGGCTCTTGCCTATTGCAAAAGCGGGTGTTACATTTTTTTTGTAACGGCTTTGTGGCCGTTACGAATTTTGGTTGTAACGGCCCTCGTAACAACTGTGAGCCGTTACGAATTTGCCACGTGGTAACAGCTCCGGGCCGTTACGAATTGTTTTTGTAACATCGTTGTTGTAACGTTGAAGAGCCGTTGCGAACTTTTTTGTAACAGCAAAAAAATTACTGCCAGTCAGCCTTGACCAATTTTGACCAGGTAAAGGCTGACTGGCAGTTCATTTCTGCCGGAAATTAGCCGGAATTCTAAATACCCTGCATATACCTTCCAATCCATTCATCATCCACATTCAATGATAATTTCTTCAAATAATTCATTTCACACATTCAATCCATTCATACTAGGTTCAAATAAAAAAAGAACTGAAATTTTCCTAAGTACCAATTTTTTTTGGTAAGTATCAAATTTCTTAGGGAATACATAGAAACTTACTGTCTACATAGAACTTACAAGATAAAAACTTATTAACTGTCTACATAGAACTTACAAAACTTGAAGCTGATAAGGGACCTTATGACTGCTTTGTTCTCCATCCTTTCCAATCAAAAAGAGCATCATTCAAAAAACCTGCGAACACAAAAACAGTATACTTAGATGTTGGGAGTAAGCAAAAACTAGAAGAGATGACACACTCAAAACTGGAGCGGTTATGAAGTTATTGCTGCAAGGAAAGGCACCGATACTTAACTACTTAACTGCAACTAGGCAAGATGAAGCTTCATAACTTGGCACTCTTTGTCTTTTATGTAGATTCTGCCAGGCAAGCAACTGGTCCTGCAACAAACCAAAGTCCATAAGCTCTCAATTCATTCGAAAAGACAAAACACCTTTTTTCCAATGAAATCATCTTAACACTGACAAACATATATAATACAATTGTAAGAAATAGAAAATCTAGCAAGTATACAAGTGAAATACTTACTAGGTCCAGGTAATCTAGCAGGTACACATGTTGATGCCAACCCCACTGCAGTTCACTTTCCTGAAACACGGAAAAAACAACTTTATCAACCTTACTGTATATAAAAATGTACATATGCATTAGCAGGTTGAAAGAGGTTGCATTTGTTCATGACTTTGCATTTGATCACTTATGTGGCTAGGGTTTGCATCTCAAATCCCACTGAGAAAATGATCCATCTCTTAAACCACATACAAATAAGATCTGACAAAAATTAACAAACTCCAGGGCAGTTAGACCTCCCAAGGCTGTCACAAGGATTAAAATACCTCAAACGAGCATTTACTTACCAGGATTGGATGGGAGGGCACATACTGACTTTACACTTCCCGTATGACCAGTTAAAACACCAATGCAGACCCTTTCTTCCACGTTCCAAATCTTTATCTACATACCCAAAATATATACTATACATTAGTTCAGTTGTATAAAAAGGTTTAATCATACATACATCTCTAAACATAAGTTGTTCAGCCTTTTCTTTGTCAAGCAAACACACATAACCGAATCAGCATAACTCAAAATCATTTTAACTTACCTTTTAATCTTCTGCAGATGTCAAAATGCGAGGCCTGGTCACGACCACCAAGATCATTTATCCAAAAAATCCTCCAGTTCCTTCTTCTATCTACATAACCCACCACCAACAGCTGCGATCGATAATTACAAATTCACAGATTGATGTGCTTGTCCAGAGGATGAAAAGCTAAGACAAGTGGAAAGATCCTTGTCCTTCAGTTATAGCATAAAGCAACCTCTCCTTCATTATATCCTACAAAAACCAATCCTATTAAAAATGAGAACTTACTACGAAACAAAATAATTTAATGCCAGAACTTACGAATCAAGCAATTTTCATTTTTCAGTGGAAAGAAAAAGTGAACTTGGGTCTTTGAAAGTCTCACCTTGGTAGAATAAGGAGGAAGCTTGAGATAGTTGGCACAAGTCATCACACTGTGCAAGTCCCCATCAGCCCATTCGTTTGAATGCTGGGGAAATATTAACATAAATAACACAAGATTAATAAATAAAGAGACTTGTTATGTGGCAAATTTTATAGTCTATTAGGGAACGATATTTATGGAGGCATACCTTGAGGACAATTTTCATCTTAGGGTTTAAAGCTGCTAAGCCTCCATGTGGAAGTCAAGGTGCTCCAGTTAACTGTGTAGCCATGATAAAATTTGATGTGATCCAAAAGCTCATTTGACTGTGAAAAACATGATCACCATAAAGTTAGAAAGTGGCACTTGACACAAGTCACACAACACATTTTACACCAACAGGTTCTGGATACATACAATCCAAGCATCTTGTTCTCCACATAATAAACGATCAATCTCCTAAAGCAGAACCAACAAAATAGAAAGTGCTTAAAGCATCTGATATGAAAGTGCTTACCAGAGAAAATAGAAGCCCGAAAACAATCTGCAGAGGCATTGGGTAAGAAACACGTGAGGAGGCAGAACCAACAAAAGCCCCTCTTCTGGATAACTTTTCTATCTTACTATGAGTGGCTCCATGGAATTATTTGTTACAATTTAAGGTACAAAATTGAATCTTCTCTAACCTTCTAATGTAACTTTTTGTACCAGTAACTAATGAATAAACATGAAAAATTATCAAATTGCCCAAATGAATAATAAATAACACCTGACGCTTTTGAGTTGCACTGCTACCATTAACATCGGTGGCGCAGTCTTTAAGAAGAGAAAGGACATCCTTCACCTCCTTTGGACCTACAAATGTTCATCAAAATGGTCAAACAGAACAAACAAGTGATTTAAATGTACCCATAATCTAGCTTGGTGATTGGTACAACTAGAAGACTAATCATCTCCATAATAAAAAAAAAAGTATTACTGAAGACTTATAATTTTATAGGGGCTCAATGCTGGTGTATGGGTTGACCATAACCGCTTAAAGTTCTGAATATTCTCACCTCTGTCTGTCGATACACAAACACTTGCTCAAACAACATTCAACCTTAAGAACCATGCCAAAGTTAAACTTAGTTGTGGTATCTGATACCCTTCTCCACAAAACATGTGTTCACATGAAAAACTACGTGCACCTAGTGATCACCTAAAACTTTAAGCAAAAGACTACCATACGCACACTAGTACTTTTTTACAAAAATGAAAAAAAATAATAATAATCTTCTACAGCCAGATTATGAAAATATGGTGTTTAGTGTACTTACCCATCCGAACTACAAAGGAAGAAAGAACAAGGCAATGACAGAGAATAAGTCGCTCCTACAAACAACAACACGTCTTTCCAAAAGAGCACTTCTAGAATCAATATTATGCTGTTCACTTTGAGGTCCACCCAAACCAGCTGGTTCCTCCTGATTAAGTTCCTAAAACAGCAAATAAAGCTCAAAGTTAACTCAAAGAAGAATAGGCATTCAATTGGTAAGGCAACTGAGAAGTGGGAGAACTTGTGTGAGGTCATATTAAAAGCAACGTAAATGGGTTGATGAAAACTCTACTAGCAATATTTCGATTACAGATGTGGCCTATGACAGTGCAATTGTAAAATTTAGAAGTTCAAAATCTATAACTATAGACGTTTATAGACATTCAGGCCAATAATTTTAGTATTTAAAACTGAGAAAACGGTAGCAATGAAGCATATCCAAAACCTTTATAAGAGTCATTACCTTGGAGTCTTCTATTTCTGGTAGCCCACCATAAGTACCCGAGTTAAGCATTACAAGGCTCTGCACACAGACAAAGGTAGTAGCATAGTATGAATCCTGCTTAGCATAAGACTTGAGATTTATGGATGTTTTCATGACAAACTGAAGTGGAGCAAACTGTCTAGGGATCCAACACAACCATTTAAGCAAAGGGACCCTCTGAATGAACACAAATTTGCAGGGTAGGGGCATCTCATCCAATATTTCATCCTTGAAATTAAAAAGCATAAAGTCGGTTGACGTTATTCAATGTGTAGCTACGTTAACACTTACTTGAGCAACAACGAGTTCTTCTGCACAAATCCCCCAAGGTACATCCTCAAGCCTTCTCCATGAATTAGATTTTGATGACATTTTGAAGAGGTCTAAATCCACCTAAAAACATCCAAAAGGAACACGGGAACAGCCTTGCCAATGGGCATGGCAAGATCATATAAAGAACAGCTAAAAACCACGAAACCAAAGCCAACTATATAACCAATTTGAACACTAGATTGAAGGCTTCTTGCACCCACTGATTAGCAATTAGCACCATTGTCTCAAGCCTGCAGTATAATCAAAAGACTAGAGAGCAGCAATGAACAACAACTGAAATCATAAAAAAACAAACTAAAATCAGTTCATATTTCCAAACCCTAAAATAGAAATTAACATAAAACCCTAAAATTAGTTCATATGTTGAAACTTATACCTTTTAAGTTGGATTAACAAATCAGTTCTTCAGTTCATATATTACAATCAGTTCTTCATTTCCTCAAACCCTAACATGAAATTAGAAGAAAAAAATCGAATTAGATTTAATGGAAGAAGATAAACAAATCAAAACTAAGATGAAACAAATCGAAACTAAGATGAAACAAATCGTATCAGAGTCACGGATCAACAAAATCGTATTAGAAACAAATCGAAACCCTAAAAACCAGACGATTGAAAAATTTAGAAACCCTAAAAATCGAAAAAGTTATAGAAAAGATCGATGAACACTTACACAGATTGACGATCGAAGAGATTTATGTTATGATTTCATCGACTCATCGTTTGAGAGGAAGATAAGAGAGGCAGGAGCCGTTCAGGAAAAAAAAGAGAAATGAAAATGAAAACTCGATCTCGATCTCGATTTCACAAGGGTATATCCTCAAAATCACGCATGTGAATGGCACACGCATGGGAGGAAATATCCTATGGTATAACTCATCGTGGGTGGAAACATCGCTACGCATGTGAATGGCACACGCACATATTAAAGGTGTTACCACCCTGGTGTGACCAAGCGTATGACTGGCACGCCTAAAAAAAAAATTCGTAACGGCTCAGCCCTGTTACGATTTTTTTTTAAATTTGTAATGGCTAAAGCCTGTTACGAATTTTTTGTAACGAGCATTTGTAACGGGAAATTCGTAACGGCCCATAAGCCGTTACGAATTGCTGTTACGATTCCGGGAATTTGGTGTAGTGATGCCCATCTTGGACAAAAAAAAATTTAAACTCAGCTTTCCCTAACCTTTTTTTTTTTTTTTTTTTAAATTCTGCCAAATTCAGTTTTCATCGTAGTTTAAGGACGTTTCGGTCCCATCTTCATATTTTTAGGACATTTCGGTCCCATCTTCGTAGTTTAAGGACATTTCGGTCCCATCTTCATAGTTTTAGGACATTTCGGTCCCATCTTCGTAGTTTAAGGACATTACGGTCCCATTAGAAGTTTTGGGACATTACGGTCCTCTTCATAGTTTAGGGACATTTCGGTCCTCTTCGGAAGTTTAAGGACATTACGGTCCCAATGGAAGTTTTTTGACATTTCGGTCCCAATCATAGTTTTTGGACATTTCGGTCCCCTTCCGTAGTTTTTGGACATTGCGGTCCCAACTTTTCTTCAGTAGAATACTTCTTGTACTCTTTAGACAACTCATAGGATTTTAACCTACTATTGTTGTTATTTCTCTCATCATTTCTTGGTGATTGCTTCTCTTTCTTCACAACCTTTGTTGTTTCTTCTTCTTTTTCATCTCTGCTACAGTAACGCTTTTGTTGCGAAAACTGTTACATTTCTTTGGTTTTCAAGATTCTCTCACAATCCTTCTTTTCGTCACGCTTCTGCCACGCAGTGACACAATTGTCACACTTCTGTTTGCAAACCATTCAGGCATATAAAAAACACCTTGTCTGCATCTTCTCTTTTTCTTTTCATTTTGAAACTCACCTGAATTCATAAACTCGAAATATTTCTCTCAGGGAAATATTTTTCACCCTGTCAACAGCCAACAACTCGAACGTCTTCCATCCTCTTCGGTTTCTCTTCTGCAACTCCATCGATTGCTCGCAACAACTCGAGTTCTCATCATCCCAACAACAGTATCCATCGCCGATATTCATCACTAATAGCAGATACAGCTCCATTATTCATATGCTTCTTCACTTCTTTCTCGTCCTCGGTTGCATAACCATTCACAGACCCTTTCTCTATTTTGTCTCCTCGTCGGAACAGCAGCAACACGAGTCTTCACAAACTCACGGCAACAGCACAGTCCTTGATGTTTTCATGGCTTGAAAACTCTGCCCAAATTCAAATCCACTGCAAACCCGTCTTCTTATTAGCTTATGAATACACAGAAAACCCAAAGTTACAACACCAGCTACCATCTCTTATATGACTCAACTCAGTTTTGTTTCTTCACGGATCTGCTCGATAAAACTCCAAATAAGTCGCACCACCTGCTCAAATCACTGACTACGGTCATGACGATCTTTTCTTGATCTCGGCTCAATTTTTTTTCAGTTCCCACTCGGAACCAAAAGACTCCACGAACTCGAGCTCAAAACCAAACAACCTCGAACTGAACTTTGTGACAATCTTGGCTTCGAATTCTTCTTATATCAACAACAATCATCACTTTTGATGGCAGCATCTTGCGTTTCAACCCATAGACGTCTAAGTCTAATCGTCTGCCACATTTTCTCGGCATCAACATAATGCCCTAAACTCAATTTCCATTTCGAATTTAAACGGCAGCATGCTTCTCTTATTACCTTTACAAGTTTATAGACTCAAACCCCAACACCCACCTACGGGAACAAGGTTTCGTTCCCCTGATTTGGTGAACCACACGATTTTAAACAAGGTTTGACAGGCAACTACAGGCAACGTACTCTTCAGCAGCAGCAGCATAAGACCAAGAGTTATGCCTTCTTCTCCCTCTCACCTTGCTCTGATACCATGTTAGAATAAGGTCATCCAACTCAAAACCATTTGGCAATGAGTGTAGGGGCCCATAAAGTTATAAACCACAGGATCTTAGATTGCCCATACAATGTGGGACTAATAATCTCAACACGCCCCCTCACGTGTAGCCTCGTTGGATCTAACACGTGGACAATTAAATCGGGTGACGCGAAGTAAAGGCGCGGTCAAATGACTCGTCGCAAATAGCCTGCTCTGATACCATGTTAAGGATCGAGCAAGAGATAGGAGAGCATAAACGCGCGGAAGCAATAGATTACATTGAGATTAATTTGGTGTGTCTTTCTCATTAATTCTTCAAGATATTTATACAATCACAAGACTTGATTCTCAAAACAATTCCTAATATAACTCTCACAACTTAATATATGTATCTCCTAAATATAGACTCTCCTATATTATTTCCTAATAAAATGTTACTATGCAGAGTACGGATTGGCCATTTTTAATCAAAAAGATCACAGAAAAACAGCAAGGGAAGGTACAAGATTTCTTTGTTTACCGTTTTTTTAATCAAAAACAAAAGAAGATTTCTTTGTTTAATTTCTTTTAACAGATCGGTCATTCATTCTTAAGCATGCACGCCTTTAACTATTTTGCTAGTCTGATTAGTGTTCGCCACAATTATGGTTGTTAGTTTAATGTCTATCAGCATGTAAGCTTCTCTTCATCGCAATGAGCTGTTCAGGTCGTTTTCTTATGTTTAACCATGCCCCATGCATGGCCTGCTTTTGAAGTGCTAAATACTTCAGTTTAAATTTCGCCATGATAATAATTCCAAAGCTTTTGTGGTCTGATCTCTGCAGATACAAAAATTATATTTGATGGTACCATGTACTATGGATTTAAAATTTTGCCCCTATCTGATCTCCATGACCCGGATAAAGGATTTATTGTAGACGACACTTGTATAATTCAAATTGAGATTTCTGCCGGTCTGGCTAGTAAACAAAAGGTAATGTTTTGTCATACGGGTTCACCTTGTACGAGTACCGCTTAATCATTCGCTTAAACACATAAAGTAATGTTAGATATTTTTTTTCGATCTCTGTAGGTTGCCTCGAGTGATGAAGAAGTGGCAATGTACCCCGATGCTGGCAAAACTTTTCATGACGATGAAGACGTGATTTTCCAATATGAAAATTCTGAATACATTGGTGGCTTCAGTGTTTTGAAAAGACAAGTATGTTTACACAAAAAAATCTGGTTGAAATATGGGCATATAGCTACCACAAAAGTTATTCCAGCATCGTCTTATCGTAGTTTAGTAACTCTGGTCACTGATATTGTAGGATCAGAATATCGCAACACCAACGCCCTTGCGAAATCCATAAACGACACATTGCGAAGACATCGCAGACGAGTAATATAAATGACGCAACGGATGACGACAGCCAGAACACGAGAAAGATGTGAAGACCTAGCGAGATTTAAGAGTGTTGAGAGGTTTTACATTTATACACTTGTGAGAATGTCGCAAGTCAGATCCGAAAATAAGGGATAACTTAGCTGTCATCCATTATGTAATGTCCTATATAAAGGGCCGAATAGGCTTATGAAAGGGAGGGAGATCTTTTTAGAGAGTAGAGAGAAAGTTTAGAGGAGAGAGAAAGTCTAGAGTAGCAATAACATTCTTGATTTCACTTCCTTCTTGTAAAATTTCTAACTCAATTAATAAAAAAATTGGTTATTGATCTTAAATATGTGTTAGATATTATGAATTCTTGTGAGGTGTGTATTGTAGGATTTCCTGCAATTACAGATATAATGAATTCAATTGTCGATATGTATCGATGTCCTTTAATTGAGGTGTCTGCTGAAATGATTGATGCATGGGAGGGTAAAATAAGCTTGGAAGAGAAACTTGAGTTCAACGTTAGTTGGCTTAGGTGCCGTTTCAATACTGTTAAAGAAGATTTCAATTACTGGCAGATTCAGAAATTTATGAAAGAAGCAGGACAAGATGAAGCAAACTTACAATCTTCAAAGGTGAAGGCTGAAAACGAGCCAAATGAATTTAAAGAGAGTTTACCTGGCTTCGTGTTTGAAGGGATGTTATGAAGTGATCAACAATGGCGACGAAACCTATTAAAAATCTATTTTTTTAAGTGTGTTAATTAGAGATATGAATGTTGCTTTGTTTTGTTTTGTGTTGGTTTCTTAATTGTGTAGAGAAAAGTAAAGCTTGCATCTAGTTTATTGATGTAGTTTTAATTGTGGTAAGTACAGATTTGATTCTCGGACTCTTTTTAAAGATTTGGTTTTTGATTATTAAAAGAAAATACTAAGACAAACTAATTAAAATTGATTTTTTTGTTACCAAGGAGAGATGAGTCTAGGGCTTTGGATTCCACTACTTCTAATTTTTGTAAACTCAATAACAATTTCTTTGACAATTACTCCTATTTTACTCAAAACAGTTTCGAACTCAACCTCATGCTTTGGAAAATATAACGTTACAAGCTTTTTTTTTTTGACTCTCGTCATTATTTTAAGGCTTAATCCTCCTTCGCTTATAAAAGAACGGTAGAAACTACCCAAAACAATTATTACGAAGCATGTAAAGAAGAGAGAATTTTTAAACAAATTAAAAACACAAATATGGAGTAAATATGCCAAAGAAATTAATTACTAAATATTACCCATCAAAAATAGTTTCCTCCAAAACCCTAGAGAATAGATTTAGCTACTCATTGATCGAAAATTGGAGAAAATTTCATTAATTATTGTATTAAAAATAATAATAAAAATGCTTACAATGATTTCCAGTCGCTAAAGGAGTTTAGCAATCGAATTGAGCACCTCGGTTAATAAACGCGTGGTGTCTCGAGGGTCTTTGTTTTTCATCGTTTGAAGAACGATAGAGGATTCTCTGTCGTTGTATCTAAGACTGTTGTCTGCGACCGTTTTTGACAGGTATTGTTCTTCGTGTTCTTGAGTTTTGCAGCAGCAGGTAAATTTCTGTGACTTGTGATTTTTCGATTCCTAGCTCTATATTTCTTCTCCAAGGTATCCGTATGCCCCTTTTTGGACTCCAACAACTCCTTTTTATACACAGCAGCACCCTTTAGGGCAAGTAATCTCGATGAAATCTCTCCTTCTCCTTCTCAGCAAGTTACGGGTTTTCTTTCTTTGTTTTGAGAATTATTTCCATGTCTTTCTTCTTCACACGTCTTCTGGTGATGTGCACGGTCCAATCACGTTGCCAGTACAAGCTAAACTCATACATATATACGTCACCACTTCCAATAATAGAGAATCATACCCGATATACAATGTCCTCCCTGTTTTACTTAAAGTACGTGGAAACTTCATTTTCTTTGAATCCAAGACTCTTACCAAGTCTGTTTGAATGAAACAGGCTAAACTAACACTAATCAGTCATTGAGTCTTGCCCGATACTCCTCCAATTCTCTAACAAACCCGAAACAAACCCTCTCCTCTGTTTTGCATCAAACATGTTATCCAGCCCAAGCGTGTCGAACAAATCACCCATATACACCCTGTTTACTCTTAACATGCCCATTGCAAATAAATCCATCGATTGAATCTCATCAATTCTCGGTCATAATTCGAACCCTAAATCTGGTTCATGAAGAACAATTTTCCCGCCAAAATCCATGAACCCTGATTCATCTTTTGCCGATAATCTAGCCAATTCTGTTCGAAACAAAGACCATTACCATCCCTGTTTAGACCTTAGGAACAAACCCATTCAATTCCAGCGATTTAATCTCAATAGAACACCATCAAATCTTCAACCCTAATTCTGGTCCTCTTTTCCCGCCAAAATTCAAAATTCAAAAGGAGAAGATGACTTTCCCCTTATCCCACAGCGGTGTCCCTATAGCAATTTGGGCTACGTTTAGCAATTTCGGAGGGTGCGAATAGCAATTTGTGGGGTACAAAGATGACTTTTGGGATGTATATAGTGAAAAACTCCTGGGTGACTTTATTAACTCCTCCGGGACATTTCTGGGGATGCCTTTAACACTTTTCTGGGTGCTTTTAGTAGTTTCTCGAGCAGCCATCTCTTACCTCTCATATTTACTTCTTTTCTTTAATTTTTATACATCACTAAGGCTGTAACATGCTTTTCAAACATAATCGCATCACTAAAGCCGACATACCTTTCAGATAGAAAAGAAGTAAATAATGAGAAATAAGTCGCCTCCAATAGTAGTTGCACATGAAATGACACTTTAGCCCCTTTTAAGCGACGTTTCCTCTTCTTCTGCTCCAAAGTACCTAAAACTCAAAATCAAATAAAAGATACATAATTTACAAGAAAACATAACAAAGAAAGCATAAACAATAGATAAATATCAAGGTGTTTTAGACACCTATCAAATATCCCCACACTTAGACTTTGCTAGTCCTCGAGCAAATCAAACTAAAATAATTTTTAAAACATACAACTCCATCTCGTCGAGGATACGGTCACACTTAGCACGTATAACAAGCCTTTAAACCCCTAGGTGGCCCTAGTGGCCGAGTTATAGTCTCGGGAGGGCTTACCAAAGATATACCCACAAAATCTTTACTCCAGACCCTAGCTATCTATACAGAACCTTGGAAGGCACTAAAGAATCTCCTTGGTTGGCATACTTATTGACTACAGGAGGAAGTACCCTGATGCGAAATTCCAATTGATGTACACGAGTTTGCACTCAAGCATACTAAAATTCATATATAAGTCACAGGGCTCTACTCAGATAGTTTCTGGACATCATAAACGGAGTCAACCAATCACATGGATAGATTAAGAAGATGGATGTAGAGAAAAACGTAGATGGTTTTGATGTTGACTAAGGTGAACGGTGTTTCCCTTATCTGTCTGAAGAACACTGCCAAAACGAACCTATCCTAATGGACTGAGATACTAGTCTTGGACTAATATCAACACACTGGCATATACAAGGGAACCAGTGGTCGATAATCCTAACTCTAGGTCAACTCAGCTGGCATATACAAGGGAACCAGTGGTCGACTTTAATTGAATTTATTCCGGTTGGTCTGGTGGTCTGGTCAATTTCTCTTTCTTTTTTTTTCTTCTTTTTTTTTTCCCAACATTTTTGGTATCTCAATCACTCTATTTCACCCTAGCAGTGGTAACAACTTGAATCGTGAGCCCCACCTAATCACTTAGAGAAACATATTTTAAAGAAAACAAAATAAAATAGAAGTGAAAAGGATTCAACGAGATACAGCGAAACTACCATGTTTTTTCTTTAATTCTAACACCTGAGCTCTGTGCTTTTATGAATAGACTCTTTAGATGTTTCCATCTAATCAGATTGGTTCCTCAACTCCTACAACCAAAATGCTTCCATCCACTTAGATTGGTTAGTGCCATCCTTAATAAGCATAAATTTCTAGGCTCTGGAGTTTTTTTTTTTTTTTTTTTTTTTTATTTAAAAACTAACTAAAAGTTTTTCCCTCACACCCACACCTAAATCTAACATTGTCCTCAATGTTTCAAAATAAAGTGCAGTACCAAAAATATAAGTAAGTCAGAAAGATAGTACCTGGATGAAGCGTAGCAATCCTTCCATGGGAGCAAGAAAGAAAATAAAAACAAAAACAAAACTAATGTACAACAGCAGGATCCTCCAGAGGGACCTTAACATCACCATGTATGGGTTGCCTCCCAATAAGCGCTAAGTTTAGTGTCTTCAGCCAGACGTTGTGACCCGTTCAAATTAATCCTGGTAGACAGGATCTCTCAGCTCTGATTCTTCTATTGCATGACTGGGTAACTCCAAGAATGGTTTCAACCGTTGACCGTTAACCTTGAAAGTTTCTCCGTTCTTCGGATTTTCAACTTCAACTGAACCATGAGGAAAAACAATTTTGACAAAATATGGTCCGGTCCACCGAGACCTCAATTTACCAAGGAAAAGATGTAAACGAGAATTGTAAAGGAGAACTTTTTGACCTGGTTCAAATGTCTTTCGAATAATCGATTTATCATGAAATATTTTTGTTTTCTCCTTGTAAATTTTCGCACTCTGGTAAGAATCATTATGAATTTCTTCTAACTCATTGAGTTGCAGTCTACGGTTATCACCAGCAGTTGGTAGGTCAAAGTTTAGCCGTTTAATGGCCCAATAAGCTCGGTGTTCTAATTCCACGGGCAAATGGCAGGCTTTACCGAAGACAAGTCTATACGGAGACATCCCAAGTGGAGTCTTAAAAGCGGTTCGTTAAGCCCACAAAGTTTCTACTAAGCGCAAAGACCAATCTTTTCGGGTAGGGTTTACGGTCTTTTCTAAAATCTGTTTAATTTGCCTATTAGACACTTCAACTTGGCCACAAGTTTGTGGGTGATAAGGTGTAGAAACCTTATGGGTAATGGAGTATTTCTTCATGAGCGCCTCGAAAGACCGGTTGCAAAAATGGGAACCTCCATCACTAATGATTGCTCTAGGCATACCAAAGCGAGAGAAAATATTGTCTCTAACAAACTTGATCACAACGTGGCGATCATTTGTCTTGGTAGCGATTGCTTCTACCCACTTAGACACATAGTCAACAGCTAATAAGATGTAAAAGTTGCCATAGGAATTGACAAAAGGACCCATAAAATCTATACCCCACACATCAAATATTTCTATTATTAATATAGGACTAAGTGGCATCATATTACGTCGGGTCATCTTTCCTAGCTTTTGACATCTATCACAACTTTGACAAAATAGGTGGGAGTCCTTAAACAGAGTTGGCCAATAAAGACCGGATTGCAAAACCTTCGCAACTGTTTTCTTAGAACTAAAGTGACCCCCACAAGCTCCGGAATGACAAAAAGTCAGGACACTGGAGATTTCGTTGTCAGGAATACAACGACGGATGATCCGATCAGGGGCAATATTTGAATAAGTACGGATCATCCCAGAAAAAGTATTTAACCTCAGACAAGAATTTATCTCTATCATGTTTAGACCAATGGTCAGGCATTTGACCAGTTACCAAATAATTGACAATGTCTGCAAACCAGGGTAACAAAGAGATGGAAAATAATTGTTCATCAGGGAACGTGTCAAGGATCGGTTTCTCATCATCTCTCGTCTCATCAAGGATACGGGATAAATGGTCAGCTACTACATTTTTGGACCCTTTCTTATCACGAATATCTAGAGTAAATTCTTGGAACAATAATACCCATCTAATCAGCCGAGGTTTGGAGTCCTTCTTGGAAAGGAGATATTTGAGTGCGGCATGATCAGAATAGACTATGACCTTAGACCCTAGGAGATATGATCTAAATTTCTCCAAAGCAAAAACGATGGCTAACATTTCTTTCTCAGTGGTTGTGTAGTTCAACTGGGCATCGTTTAGGGTCCTACTAGCATAATAAATCACACTAGGTGATTTATCACGTCGTTGGCCAAGGACAGCACCAACCGCATAATCGGACGCATCACACATAAGTTCAAATGGGAGGTCCCAATCGGGTGGTTGGATGATAGGAGAAGAAGTCAACAATAATTTTAGCTTCTCAAAAGCTGCAACACAGGCTTCATCAAATACAAAGGCAGTATCTTTAGCAAGTAGGTTCGACATAGGTAAGGCAATCTTTCTAAAGTCTTTGATGAAACGACGATAAAATCCAGCATGGCCAAGGAAAGATCTAACATCTGTGACATTCTTAGGTGGTCTTAATTTAGAAATTAGTTCAACCTTGGCTTTATCAACTTCTATTCCTTTAGAGGACACCACATGTCCTAACACTATTCCAGATTTAACCATAAAATGACACTTTTCCCAATTAAGGACCAAGTTCTTTTCTTTACAACGTTCTAGAACTAGTGTAAGGTGGTGCAAGCATTCATCAAATGAAGATCCAAAAACCGAAAAATCGTCCATAAAGACCTCGAGAAATCGCTCAACCATGTCCGAAAAGATACTTAGCATGCAACGTTGGAATGTTGCGGGTGCATTACACAACCCAAAAGGTATACGCCTGTAAGCAAAAGTACCAAATGGACATGTGAAGGTTGTTTTCTCCTGGTCCTCCGGTGCTATAGGGATTTGGTTATAACCAGAGTATCCATCTAGGAAACAATAATGGTTGTGGCCAGCTAATCTTTCTAACATCTGGTCGATGAATGGTAGAGGAAAGTGGTCTTTCCTAGTTGCTGAGTTCAGCTTACGGTAGTATATACAAACTCTCCACCCAGTAGTGACACGGGTAGGGATCAGTTCATTATTCTCATTCGCAACTACAGTAATCCCAGACTTCTTTGGGACAACCTGGACAGGACTGACCCATTTACTATCAGATATGGGGTACATGATACCCGCATATAATAACTTAAGCACCTCAGTACGGACAACTTCCTTCATATTAGGATTCAAACGTCTCTGCATTTCTCTTGAGGTTTTGGCACCATCTTCTAGGTAGATGTGGTGCATACAATCAGCAGGACTAATTTCTTTCAAATCTGCTATAGTCCACCCTATTGCGGTCTTGTGCTCTCTAAGAACACTAACTAGTCTACTTTCTGATCGGGCTCCAAGTCGAAGCAATTATGGCGGGAAGAGTATTCTCTTTACCAAGAAATACATATTTCAAAGTGTATCCGGTAGCGGCTTTAATTCAAGGGTGGGTGCTTTAAGCGATGATGGGAGGGGTTTATCTATGGCTGGCGGAAGAGGTTTGGTTTCGTTGCCATTTTCCATAATTCATTCTCGGCGCAGAGTCTAACAACGCATTAACTTCTTCAAAATGACTATCCTCATCATAGTAGGCTCCAAAGTGGGCCAAGCACGCCTCTAAAGGATCACTAACACTATTTGTGGTAAAAGTATTCTCAACTAAAGAATCAATCATGCATATAGACTCATAGTGTTCAGGGTCCGGTGGGGCTTGTAACGCCTTAAAAATGTTCACAGAGATTTTCTGATTCCCAAAGGAAAATTCTACTAGGCCAGTTTGACAATGTATGACTTGCATTTGCAGTGGCTAGGAACGGACGACCTAGGATGATTGGGATATTTATATCTTGACTAGAGACAAGGTTGAGTGTCTAAAATCACAAAGTCAACTCGGATAGATAAAGTTTTCTACCTTAACCAAAACGTCCTCAATAATTCCACGTGGGATTTTGGTGACCTATCGGCTAACCGTAGTGTTATCCTAGTTGGTTTCATCTCACCTAGCCCAAGTTGTTCATATACCGAGAACGGTAAAAGATTCACACTAGCCCCAAGATCTAATAGAGCATTGTTTATCGTTTGGGTACCTATGACACATGTGACAGTAGGACAACCAGGATCTTTAAATTTGACCGGGTACTTTTGTGAGATTATGGAACTAACTTGTTGGGTTAAAAATGCCTTTTTATGGACACTCACGTCTCTCTTGACAGTGCACATTTCTTTTAGGAACTTGGCCATAGCCGGTACATGTTTCATTGCATCTAATAAGGGCAGGTTGACCTTAACTTGCTTAAAGATGTCTAGGATTTCAGCATATGTACTAGGCTTTTTCTCAGCGAGTCTTTGAGGAAATGGTGCGGTTCGTATATAAACTCTCTCAGGGAGATCTTCCTCACTTGGACTCTTAGCACACTCAGGCCCATTAAGGTCTTTAGACGAAGTTTGGTCAACCTCAGTCTCTTCAAATTTGGACTACTATCCTCTTCTTTATGATGTGTGTCGTAACCACAACAAATTGGACTACTATCCTTAGCAATAAGAGAGATAAGATCAAGGAATCCTTCTTCGTTGCAAAACAATGAATCAAGTTATGTTCTTTTCTACTTGTGGTTCTACCTAGAGTTCTCTAGAGCTTTACCACTCCTAAGGGTGATAACGTTGTTTCTACACACAATTTGACATGTTCGTTGTGGTTAGAACTAACAAATCCGATCCATTAATCAATCATGAATGTTAACTCCTTTTGGATTCATGTGAAAAACTTTAAAAACAAAAACTCAAATCATATTAGGAAATCTCCCATTCTCCATATCATTTAACCAATATTTCCAAAAAGTTGACTTATTTGAGTCTCTAAGTTGGCAATAGATCGGTCACTGGGATTATTTTGTTGGTTATCTGACTCAACAAGATAAAGTCATCGTCAAACCGGTTTTTTGGTTACGGACAATACTTTGGGATAAGAGTTTCATAGATTCCTCTAAAGACATCATCTTAGGATCAACCGCTTAAAACATAGGCTTCACTTCACCCCTTGTGCATTACGGAACCATTAACTCCATCGAGCTTCAATTTCATTACTTTGTTCTTGAGGTTGATTCCTAGAACAGCGCTTCTCTTTTCGATTTGAGATGCAAAAAATGATTGAGAAGTGGTGTATTGCTAGATGGGCCACCACTCCTAAGGGTGATGGGCACTTAGGTTCGAAAGTTGACTTATTTGAGTCTCTAAGTTCTAGACGGACAATACTTTGGGATAAGAGTTTCATAGACTCTAAAGATATCATCTTAGGATCAATTGTACTTTGTTCTTGAGGTTGATTCCTAGGAAAAAATTAGGATTATGTCTCCAATCAGGGTTATAGGTATTAGAGTATGGATCAAACTTGGGTCGACCCTCATATCTAGTGTTCGTACCTCCATGTAGGACACTAACCTGGTCACAGGTAGTTTCAGTTGGGTAAAACAAGGGGCACTGAGGTCCAGTATGACTTTGGTCACCACAAATGGTACATGGATAAGTTCTGGGCTCACTGTTACAACTCATAGTCTGGTTGGACCCTTGGTTCATCTCTAAGGCCTCTAGACGCCTAAGGATATCAGACCCATTTTCAACTCTATTGACCCTATGGATACGGTTCCTAGTTATTTCGGGCTCCCTCATTGAAGCCCATTGACGAGTCTTTTCAGCTAACTCGATGAACTCGTCAAAACATTCATCTGGGTCTTGATGGGTAAATTCTCCACCACTCATTGTTTCTACCTGCATTCGGGTTTCACTATCAAGGCCCTCATATAATATTTGGGCCATGTGGGCTTTATCAAAGCCGTGATGTGGGCATTGGTATAACAATTCATTAAACCTTTCTACATAATCGTGTAGGTGTTCACCTAATTTCTGCTTAAAGGTTTGGATAGACTGTCGAACAGCAACAGTCTTATGGTGTGGGTAGAATTTCTTAACGAAAACCTCTACAAGTCCATCCCAGGTAGTGATTGTTTTGGAAGGAATGATATGATACCACTCACCGGCTCTCTCTTCTAGGGAAAAGGGAAACAAACGCAACCTAACATCGTCTTTGGTGACATTCGGATAACTCATGGTGTCACAAATCATCTCAAAGTCATGGATATGGGTATATGGGTTTTCATTCTCTATCCCCCTAAACTTACGCAGCATGCCAAATGTCCCAGGTTTAATATCAAACTTAACGGTAGTGGACGGTAAAACAACCCCAGGTTCACATATCACTCTAGATGGGTTCAAACGGTCCCTAAGGGTCTTGGTTGGCGGGACTTCACCCTCATCATTTTCACTAACCATTTTGGCAAAAATCGAAGTATCACCTATATCTGTGTAGCGGGTTGGTGTCAAATTAAAAAGGTCGTTCTCCTCAAGTCTATCTCTTATCCGTTTCCAACGTCGCATACACAAGCAAGAATACTAGTGAAGCAAGAAAATCGTGCACATGCAAATGGAGGGTTTACTAAATTAGGTAAGCTTGGGTTACCTCAGCAAAATATACCTAAAGGTACAAGGCTGAGGCTTGTGGAATTTCGGCTGGAGTACAGAATTTGTTGCTTAATTTAGCTTTGTTAATTTCCTGACCTGCAGAAGTGCCATAGGAGTACAGAATTTGTTGAAGCATCATGCATGCATCCGGCTTGGACCTGCATGTGCTTAGCAAATCATCAGCGTACATTAAATGGAGAATTGGTGGACCTTTTTTTGAGATTCTTAATCCCTCCAATTTTCCCTGCAGTTCCAGCTTTCCCAGATTAGTGGATAAAATCTCAGCACAGAGTATGAAAACATATGGTGATAGTGGATCGCCATGTTGCAGTCCTCTCGTTAGTGTGATATTTCCTTTCGATGTGCCATTAATTTTAATTCCATATGTGACATTTGTTATGCAGGTCATGATGTAGTCAGCAAACTTTTCTGGAAATCCCAATTTTTTTAGTGAGACTTCAATGAATCCCCAATCCAAGCTATCGTAAGCTTTTTGAATGTCCAATTTCAGAACTATTTTTGGGTGTTTCTCCGGGGCTGAAGCTCTGATGTGGTGGAACAGTTCTGCTGCAATGGATATATTGTCATGGATGGCTCTATTGGGAATGAAAACGCTTTGAAATGGGCTAATAATGAACTACAGAATGAGCCTTAATCGGTTAACCAGTATTTTTGCTATCACTTTGTAGGCCACATTTCAGAGCCCAAAAGGCCGGAAATGGGAAGGTTTTGTAGGTTTTGGTATTTTAGGGATGAGGGTTACATTGGTACGGTTGATAGGGTGTTGAAGTTTCTGTCTTTGAAAGAAGTGAGCTACCATGTCCCATAGAGCCATTCCAGTGGTGGAGACTAGTTCTTTATAGAATTTTGTTGTAAAGCCATCTGGGCCTGGTGCCTGCTCAGACCCAATAGCGTGAAGTGTTGTGCCAAACTCATCACGTGTAACCTCCATAGTTAAACTCTCACATTGATTAGCTGTCAATCTAGACTGGAAACCCTCGAACAATGCCTGATCTATACATTGACTGGGTGCCCTGTACTGATTATCAAAGTGATTCACAATTATATTAGACAATTCAAGATCATTTTGAGTCCAGGTACCTTGAGGAGTCAATACATGATGAATGTGGTTGAATCGTCTGTGAATGGAGGCTTGAGTATGGAAGTATGTTATGTTGAGATCTCTTTGTTGTAGCCATTGAGTTCTCGACCTTTGTTTCCAGTAAGTTTCTAGACAGTGTGCCAACACAAGATGTGTATTTCTTGCTTCTTGCTCTTTCTGCAGCCACTCAATTAAGTGTTCTCCTGTTAAAGTTGCGCATTGGAGTTGAGCATGGTGGATTTTTTCCTCTGCAGCTTTAACTAGGGATGGTAGATGTCCGAATGTGGATTTAGCCCATTGTTGTAGTGTTGTGGCAGTGGGTTGCAATTTACTGAGCAGATTTAATGGAGGTGTGGGGTGTTGTGTTTGGCACCAGGCTGACTGATTCCTGAAATTCCTTTCTGGATATTCCTCGATGTCCTGGTTATTCATGGAAAGTAAGTAGTAGATAAATAATCATCTGATTCCGAAAGAGATCGAAGCGATTTATGGAAATTCTACAAAATCAATCCGTATTTTTGTCTTTGAAAGATAGTCAAAACTTAATTTGGGTTCGAATCCCACTGAAAGGTCCACTGGAGTAAATATGTCAAAAGTTTTTGACATGGTTAATTTGACTTTTTAAACAATTCTACGTAAACTTTTGGTTTTTGTAAGGACTATAGAGACTGAAAACAGCAATGCAAATCTACCAGTTCCATTGACGTGCTTCTGGATTAAAATATGTATGCCTTTTTTAACCCTTCTACAGATCCTCAATCTCATGACTTCTCCTTGCTAAAATAAAATCCTAGAGTTAAAATCGCAAAGAGCAAGCATCAACTTAATATTGTTCAAAAGTTCATTAATGATTCCGATTAACAAGTTAATTTTAATAAATCTGGTAATTCTTTCGGGAAAAATGTTTATGCCGGACATCGAAGGATGATGGCAAGGTTAACGAATATTTTTTAAAAAATCTATATAATAAGGATGGAAGGGCAAGTTTGGAGCTCCTCTTTTCCTTGATGGATCCAAACTCAAAACCCTTTTTATCCATTTTTTACACAATGAAAACTGGAATAAATAGAAGGGAAAGATTTTGTCTCAAGCTAGTAAACTTATCCTGAACAGAGCAGCCTATCTTTAAAAAAAAAAAAAAAAAAAACAGAGCAGTCATTTCTAATATGCATATTTTTCTAGTGCGATGTTTTTTTCTCCCAAAAACTCACAAAATCAATTCCATCTAGAAGCATTTATAATGGGAAATGTGGTAAAATCGAAAGGAAACTATCTTTAATCTGGGTGTTCTCTGTGTGAGTCTATTTATGCTAGTGGATTAAGGTTTGGTGAAGCTAATAAAACCAATCATGCGATTATCTTAAAGATACCTTGGAAACCCAACTGAAAAGGCGAGGGTACCCAAATATACCTCAAGCTAAAACTTTTCCTACCTATAAGTCATTTCTCCGAAAGTGATTGTCTATGGACAGAGTCGAGACAATACAATTAATCGGTTCACACTTCGTGTGATCGTCTATGGATACGAGATCGAGACAATACAACAACGAAGTATGTTTACTTTATACAAAGATTCGGACTTAACCAAACACAATAGGATTGCTTATCAAGTAAATAGGAATTAAAGTTTGTGTAATTTACTTTAATTATAATAAAACAATTATAATGCGGAAATATAAAGTAAATGACACAGCAAGATTTTGTTAACGAGGAAACCGCAAATGCAGAAAAACCCCGGAACCTTGTCCAGAATTAAATACTCTCAGGATTAAGCCGCTACACAAAATTAGACCTAACTTTGTATAGTTGAGACCAAGCAACTAAACCTATAGTTCACCTAGTTCCGTCTGTATTCCCATGCCTCCGACCTATGAATAAGTCACGTACTTGGAACAATTCCTTTGGTTCGTATTCCAAACAGTAAAGGAACAACAAATCTGTTTGGTATCACTCTCTTCAACCAAGTGATGTGAGTTAGACAAAGGCTCTTCTATTTATCTTAACATAAACTCCTTCGTCGGGTTCTTAGATCTATCTTATGTTCAATTACCGAATTAATTGTTAAGATTTTGCAATCAATACTTTTAATCACAAATAATTGTATTGATGCCGATCTACACAACTAATCAATCCAATATACCACAAGGATAAATCGATTATAGTTGGATCCTCTTATACCGAAACAAGTATTGTGCACACCAAAGATTATGAACCCCAAATCAGAAATCTTCAATATCTTCTTTGTCTTCAAATCTTCTTAGATCTTCAATAAACACTTGCACACAATCACTTGAATCTCTTGTGATCAATCACGCACAGAACAGAGTCTGTTAAGAATGGATTATCACAAGATCGTCTTTAGCACTAACAACAGTCAAAAGATCCCTGTCGAAACTTCGATCTAGTTTGAGTGAATCTTATATCAGAAGAGAAGATTCTCAGGCATAAACAAACTAGGTGCATTTAAAGTTCAACCACCGTTAGTCAATCAAATCAATCGAAAACAAAATATAAACCGCAATTATCTAGTTTCCCACCAACGGTACTCGTAGAGCTTCTCAATCCCAAAGAAGACTTTAAACTGAGCGGCCGTAAGAGATTTCGCCTAATTAGGTTACTCTCCTCTCCGAATAGGCGGCTATACCAGTAAAAACACAACCGAGGAAGTTTGTTGTCACGAAGGATTAGTTTGCTAGAAATGCAAACTTCAAGTATTTATAGACAAGGAAGTTTGGACACCAAGGAATTTCCAAAACCGAAAATATTCTCAAATATATTCAATACATTCCAAATTAGGTTTTCATAATTCCTGGAAATGCTCATCCAAAATAATGATCGAAAATCTCTCTGGATAATCTCAACTAGTAAATGCACATTACTAATTCTCATTTTCCTAAAATAAAATTAACAACCTTAAATAAAAGATTCTTAACTTATTTATTTCGATCCTGGGATTTTCTTCCTGTAGCTATTAAGGAATAACTTTGAACAATAAAAGATAAACATTATTGCACGTGTTCAAAGCATGCCGACATATCCTTACTTTGTAAATCCTCTTTCATACTTACAACCTTGAAACCGATTTGCCACACTTCCAAACAAGTTTAGAATTGGTTCATCTGACTTTCAAGAACTATGCGATTGATTAAGAAACACTCAATCACAAATCATGGGTTTCATGGTTCTACCAAAAACAAGTTTTGGTTCTAAATCCATGTGAGTATTGTGCATAGTCACACTAGCTTTCCAAAATTCTGTTGACTAGGTACTAGGATCGGTTCCCCACATATATATGGTATCTAACTTATATGTATTGCACATGTCCATAGGATCGGTTCCCCTTTGCCTAAAAACGTGTTGCACATGTCCATAGGGTCGGCTCCCCTTTCTGCTATAAACCTTGTTGTACCTCATACAAGGATCGATTCCCCTTTGTGATGTGTTGCACCTCTTCATAGGATCGGTTCCCCTTTACCCAGATTCGGTTCAACAAAATACAAACTCGATCATACCATCTCAGGTGATTACTTAAGATCGGTTTCACTAATAAAAGTCATACCAATACATAAGTCGGGCCTTTGTGAATAGTTCTACCAAGAACACAAACAAGTCGTGAGCGGTTATACTAAATCACACATATTGTATATTCACAAGATATGCAACGAATAACAATCCCAATAACTTTGGCGATTTCCTTTTCGATTCATAAACAAGTTTATGAACTTACTTCTTTAAAACACATGTAAAACATTGTTTCCTAGGATAAAATCCTCATCTCATACCCATACATAATCACAATAGCATTTAAACGATTATGTCGATGTCTTATCTACAAAGTTTAATGGTTAAGCAATAAACTTTATATTATATTCCTTAATACTATGTCTATCTAGAGTGTTCATGCTTCGCAGTTTTGTTTTCAATATGCACGACTTGAAAGATACGTTAGGGAATGAAACAGTTCAAGTCAAATATCACTAACCTCAAGCGGAAGGATGATGTTGTCATTGTAGCTTCTTACTTCTTCAAGTCTTCGCAATACTTGTAATGTCTCATATCCTAATACTTTCAAGCTAACATATACGAAGTTGACTCTAGTGTTAGAGCACTTCTCGGTCGAACTCACATGTGTTGCTATCTCAAGCATGTTTGTCAATATTAGTGATCAAAACTATATGTCTTGATTTCTAGTTTACTTATGACTAAGTCTCGGTCTAGGATAGTTAAGTGTAGTTGAGCTCCAGACTCCATGGCGATCATCTTATGAAGACGAAGAACTACTCGAGGAACAAGTGGAACTTCATCCGACAAAAAGGTATGTGGAGACTTGAACTTATGTATCACTCAAAAGTCTACTATATCTCCTACTCTTGAGACAATAGTCGTATAAGTATGATAGTTTTCATACATACACATTTTTTACTTCGAGCCGAGTTTACTCGCCTATTTTTTTCTCGAAATATGTGTTGGTGAGCTTTCATTTTAACCATTTTCATATTTACCCGTGACGAAAGTCATGATGACGTTTCAATCTTGAAAATAGTTTTGATGACAATAATCGTGAATAACGATTGTTATAACATTATAGAAGAATGTTTCAATGATTGAAATGTAGAGTTGAGATTACCAACTATGGATATAAGCATATATAGTGTGTTCGCACATTAGTGTATAAATCCATGTGCCGGAAACCAAGTGCGTGCATATGTGTGCATGCGGTATTGGTGAAGGAGACAGGTTGAGTACGCGTACCCGCAGAAGTTTTCATACCGAAAATTTCTGCTGAGTTTGTAAGTTTGCAAACTAGTAAACCAGTCACCTTGGGTACGCATACCCGTACGCATACCCACAGAAGTTTTCGAACCGGAAATTTCTGTTGATTTTGTAAACTCAAATCCGGTAGCTAATGTACGCATACCCAAGCTGGTTATTTCTCAAATCGGTAGTTCATGAGCTTAAAACAATAAATTATAAGGAATACAATATTTGCAAACCGTGGCTATATTGTTCATGAATTGATTCAAGTGGATCAAACCGATTTTTCTTCAATTGTGTCTATAAATAAAGACCTAAGCAATTGAACAACTCTTGAACTAGTTCTTATGAGTCATTTGAACTAGGTATGAGAAAGATGAATACGGTTAATATGAAAGTGCTCATACGGCTAACCATTGGTTAACTATTTGTGAACAAACTAAGTGTACACGTTTAGGTACGGTTACTCAAACCTAAATGAATACATTTCATTTATGTGTGACAAGCTAAGTTTCAATCTAGCGGTTGAAAGATATTAGCTTGGTTGAATCAGGTTTTTCATCTAACGGTGAATATTGAATGCTTTGTTACCAATGTAACTTAGATTGCAAACCCTGATTTGAAAACTATATAAGGGGAACTCTAGCAACTAGAAAAACTAATCCCCACACCTCCTGTGTGATACTAGTTGGTTTTGCTAGAGTTGATTCTCCTTTAACCTTAGGTTTCTTCTCGAGACCATGTAGGTTAACGACTGAAAGACTTCATTGGGATTGTGAAGCCAGGCGAAACTACTTCTCTTGTAGTTGAGCATTCTGATCTTGCCATTTTCTATCGTACGAGTTCAATTGAATAATTGACTTGAGATTATATCTCCGATAGGGCAAGATAAAAAGAAATCACAAACATCTTCTTCTCATCGTTTGTGATTCCGCAATATCTAGTTTAGCTACCATACGATTTAGATTATTGCGAGGTGATTGATAATACTAGGCTGTTCTTCGGGAATATAAGTCTGGGTTATCAATTAATTCCTGTTCACCTTGATTTATCAAAAGACGGAACAAAAACTCATAGGTTTATCTGTGGGAGATAGATTTATCTATCACCGTAGACTTTTCTGTGTGATACATATTTGTTTATTAAAGTCTTCGACTTTGGGTCGTATCAACTCTTAGTTGTGGGTGAGATCAGCTAAGGGAATCAAGTGCGTAGTATCCTGCTGGGATCAAAGACGTAAGGAGCGCAACTGTACCTTGAATCAGTGTGATATTGATTAGGGTTCAACTACAGTCCATACCGAAGTTAGTTTGTAGTAGGCTAGTGTCTGTAGCGGCTTAATACAGTGTGGTGTTCAATCCGGACTAGGTCCCGGGGTTTTTCTGCATTTGCGGTTTCCTCGTTAACAATACTTCTGGTGTCTGTGTTATTTCTATTCCGCATTATATTTTGTTATATAATTGAAATATCACAGGTTGTGCGTTAAGATCAATCAATTAGAATATCCAACCTTTGGTTGTTGATTTACATTGATTGACACTTGGATATTGGTCTTTGGTACCATCCAAGTTTATCTCTCTAGTATTTGATAAAGACTCGTAGATTTCCATTTGCTTGAGTAAAGATCAAATCGAGAGATAGAGATATTAACTCCTTGATATAATTTTTATTAAGATTGAGTCTGACTGTCTAGTTGATTCTCTTAAAAGTATATTAGAGTTAGTCCATACAGATTTCTAATCGAAATATTAGGTGAGGTTGTTGTACCCCCCGCTTTTTCAATTGGTATCAGAGTAGGCAAACACGTTTAAAGACCTCAAAAGTTTGTGTTTGTGGCTATCTGACTAGATGGACAGTAAAGTCTCTATAAACGCTTCACCAGGAATAAACCACAATCTTAGGGAATGTTCTAAAACCCTTGTTATTCTCCAAAGGAAGTTGGATGAACAAATCCGGATCAATCGTGATCTTGCTGCAATAATTGCAAAGCATAAGGATTTGACGTCTGTCAAAAATTCTTCAGTATTGATGAATAAATTGTTTGATTCCTCTATAAAGGATCTTATCAAGTCAAGTGTTAAACAAAGTTTATGCTTTGAGAAACTTGATAGAAGGAAGAACTTCTCAAATAAGATTACTGATGTTGGCTCTTATATGTTTTGTGAGTCTCACAATCAACATACATGTACACGTTTTCAGAAAAGTATAAAGGTTGCGAGCAATCTCCACAAGAAAGTTGAACGACTGTTTACTTATCTAAAAAGGTGTACAAGACTAACAAGAAATCCTAAAAAGGAAAGTAGTGTTAGTATGTGAGCTTTTGCCTTAAAGTCAACATCACCCTTCCAATGGTTTCTTGACAGTGGTTGTCGCCGATATATGACTGGTGACCTTTCGTGGTTTGTCTCCACAAGTGACTTTGAAGGAGGACCAGTTACCTTCGGGGATGGGAGTTATTGCTACATTAGCAACAAGGGTACGATCAAGCTTCCTGGCGTTCCAGAAATCCATGATGTAGTATACATCAAAGGTATGACTGCAAATATTCTTTCTATTAGTCAAATCTGTGACAAAGGCTATAGAGTAGTCTTCAATGCAAATGGATGTGACACTGTAGACAAAACTGGAAAAGTAATTTTTCAAGGAACTCGTGGTAAAAATAAATGTTATCTCCTTGATACTCAGTTTAGCAATTGTTGCAATTTGACTAAGGTGGAATCTACACATCTTTGGCATGAACGTTTTGGTCACATCAATTATCGTATTTTAACTAAGATCATTAACAAAGAACTTGTTAGAGGCGTTCCCAAAATCAATGCAAAGATTGAAGGTGTATGTGGTGCCTGTCAAAAGGGTAAACAAACGAAAGTTCACCATAAGTCATCTCGAGATATTCTCACTAAGGCTTTACTTGATTTAATTCATATGGATCTCTTCGGACCAATTCAACAATCTATTGTTGGAGGAAAGAAGTATGCTTTAGTTATGGTAGATGACTACACCAGATTCACTTGGGTAGATTTCTTAGCTCATAAGAATGAAACCCTTGGTGAATTTAAGATTATTGTTAATAGGATCCAGAATGAACAAGGTCGCAAACTAAAGAAAATTAGAAGCGATCGTGGCACTGAATTCAAAGACACCAAAGTATTTGAATTTTGTGACAAACTGGGGATTATTCAACAATACTCAGCACCTATTACTCCTCAAGCCAATGGAGTTGCAGAAAGAAATAATAGGAATATTCAGGAAATGGCCAGGGTTATGCTCCATAACGAAAACTTACCTCTAAGATTTTGGGGAGAAGTTGTTTTCACAGCATGTTACTTGATCAACTGTGTCTATCTACGGTCTAAAACCCTAAACACTCCATATGAGTTGTGGTATGGTAGAAAACCCAACTTACACTATCTTAGAGTGTTCGGAAGTAAGTGCTACATCCTAAAATATCGAGAACAGAGAGGGAAATTTGATATTAAAAGCGATGAAGGTATCTTTTTGGGTTATGCTTCTAATAGTCGTGGTTTTCGAGTATTCAATCTCAGAACCCAAGTAATGATGGAATCCGCTAACGTTATCATTGATGATATTGGTGACTTTCATCATGATTTTTCTCCTGCTAAATTGCCTCCAACTGAGACAATTGAGAAAGTCAAAGAAGTTCCGGATTCAATTGAAGTTGTACCTACATTCACTGATCCTAATCATTCTAGTGACGAGGAGAAAAACATTGATCATATTGTGCCTGTTGAACAAGAACGTGTCCCTCAATGACACCTCTGGGTTCAAAAAAAACCATGATCCCAACAGTATCATTGGAGGAAGAGATTCTACAGCAAAGACTAGAGGACAACTTCAAAATTTATGCAATTTTGGTTGTTATCTTTCACATGTAGAACCAAGGAATATTGATGAAGCTCTTAGCGATCCCTTATGGGTGAATGAAATGCATGAAGAGTTAAATCAATTCCAAAGACAAGACGTATGGAAACTTGTACCTTGTCCTCCAAATGTCAATATAGTTGGCACCAAGTGGATATTTAAGAACAAGTCTGATGAGTTTGGCACAATTGTCAGAAACAAAGCAAGACTTGTCGCTCAAGGATACTCACAAATCGAAGGAATCGACTTTGATGAAACCTTTGCTCCTGTGGCACGCCTTGAGTCCATTAGATTGTTATTAGCTCATGCTTGTTTTTTTAAGGTAAAGTTATTTCAAATGGATATCAAATCCGCCTTCTTAAACGGAACCTTAAAGGAAGAAGTCTATGTAGCACAACCTAAGGGATTTGAAAACCCTGACTTCCCAGATCACATTCTTAAACTTAATAAGGCGTTGTATGGGTTGAAACAAGCACCTTGTGCCTGGTTCGAGAAACCGACCTCATCTCTTCTTGGGAAAGGTTTTTCGAGAGGAGGAGCTGATAAAACATTGTTTACCAAGTGGAATGGAAAAGATGTTGTGATCGCTCAAGTTTATGTAGATGACATCATCTACGGATCAACATCGGAGAAACTTGCACAAGATTTTCAAGTGTCTCTTGGAAAGGAGTTTGAAATGAGCAATGTTGGTAAATTAAAATTCTTTTTGGGTTTACAAATTCAACAGCACGGGGATGGAATTTACTTATCTCAAGAAAAATATGCTAAGGATCTTGTCTCAAGATTTGGCCTTGATAAGTCCACTCCTAAAATAACTCTTATGCCTACCATCGATAAAACTCGCATCGAGATGATAATGGTGTAAATGTAGATCAAAAACTCTATCGATCTATCATAGGAAGCCTCTTATATCTTCTGACTACTCGACTCGATATTGCTTTTAGTGTAGGTTGTTGTGCTAGGTTCCGTGCAAATCCAAAAGAATCTCATCTTGCAAACCAAAAAAAGAATTATACGTTATATTAATCACACTGCAGTAGGTATGGTCTATCTTACACTTTTGATACTAACACTGATCTTATTGCCTATTAAGATACAAATTGGGCGGGGATGTGTGGAAGATAGAAAAAGTACGTTAGGGGTTTCTACTATGTAGGAACTGAATCTTGTAGCTTGGCATAGCAAGAAACAAAATTCACAATCCCTCTCAACATGTGAAGCGGAATACATCGTTGTAGGATCATGTTGTGCTCAACTTTTATGGATGAAACAAATGCTTGATGATTATGGAATCAACACTGGAATAATGAAAATTTTATGCGACAACACCAGTGTAATTTGCATAACATAAAATCCAGTTGAGCACTCAAGGACTAAGCACATTGACATAAGGTATCATTTTATCCGAGATCTTTATGAAAATGGTATCATTAATATGGAATTTGTGCCCTCGGAACAACAATTGGCTGATATTCTCACCAAACCATTAGATATCTTTACTACGTTTCAACACCTACGGCAAAGATATTGGTGTCGTTCTGGTACATTAGTCTTCCATAACTCTTGCCCCTGCTCTTATCTAGATCCTTTGGGCAATTGAGTTTGGAACTTCTTGAGGTGTAAAGTATTTTTCCACATTTGTTTCTAAGTAGATGTATCTTCTAAGTATCTTAGTGATATCTTGAAATCCTTCTTTTTTCGTAAAAGTAAGGTCGCTCTTGTTGTTCTTTCGAGAATGACATCAAATGAGGGAGAGTTATTTTGAACTTGTGCTTAATTGCCATATCTTTGTGGGGAGTGAGGCTGTGGAATATTTGATGAGTTATCTTGTATCTTTATAAACTCCGTGATGAATGCATTTAGCTTCGGATTTATGATTGCATCTAAACAAAGTTGATATGTACTATTCTTTGGTCTTGAAGTGTCTCCATGAAAATAATTTCATTAGGATCCCGTTTTCGTACCTTTGCCAATTTTATTGACAAAAAGGGGGAGAATTAATATGTAGTTCACACTACAAATGCATATGGTTTTCGGATCATTATGTAAGGGGGAGTGGTTTTCGTGTTGAGACGAAGTATTGACTAAGGGGGAGTGACACATATCACCGTAGTATTGTTGTCGAAGTTGTGATATGAGAACTTTGATGTTGTGTAATAATACTATGACATTGTATAACAATGATCGAGAGCTTTTGTTTTCTCATTGTTATGGCTACGGAACTTCAACAACTATGATGTTGAACTGAACATCTATGGAATCATAGGAGTACTTGGTAAAGACGAAGTTTTCGAGTTACGTTGAAGCACCAAGGAGATCAAGCATGTGGACGAGAAGCTACAAAGTTTTATCTATTTTGTAATCCATATGTATTGATAGTTTTGTCACTAAAATTGACAAATGGGGAGATTGTTAGAGCACTGCTCGGTCGAACTCGCATGCGTTGATATCTCAAGCATGTTTGTCAATATTAGTGATCAAAACTATATGTCTTGATTTCTAGTTTACTTATGACTAAGTCTCGGTCTATGATAGTTAAGTGTAGTTGAGCTCCAGACTCCATGGCGATCACCTTACGAAGACGAAGAACTACCCGAGGAACAAGTGGAACTTCATCCGACAAAAGGTATGTGGAGACTTGAACTTATCTATCACTCAAAAGTCTACTTTATCTCCTACTCTTGAGACAATAGTCGTATAATGATGGTTATTTTCAATGATGTTGTAGTAAAAGGTTTGTCGTTCACTCGGACTTGATGAGATTGATTTTAAGAATTAATAAAAGAAAATAAAAGAAAAATATATACAAAAATTGTCACAGGATGAAGAGATGTGCTGGGATTCAGGATTCGGCCAAACTCATAACAAAAGGTTCAAATATTAATTCTTTTAACAATTATCGCTCAACAAATAAAAACATGGACTCTTATTTTTGCCAAGATAGATTCTCAAAAGACTGGTTGTAAATCCTAAGCATGATGTATCAAAACATTTAAGCTAGCATACCTCATCAAATTAAATGACAACCAATTAATTCAAATCATATTTCAATTAAAATTAATGCAAAAGTCTTAAAAAAGAATTAAATAATTTTACCCAATGTATGAAATTCGTCTTCCTCCATCGTCCCAGTAATGGGGTCTAGCTCATCATGTTGGAAACACGCTCAAAATATGATTTTATTGCTCAAAGGCGCTTACAAATGATGAAAAGGAGAGATATCAAATAAACCAGGAATTTGCAACGCATGAGAAGCGTTACAAACCACTGTTACAGTGTACGATAAATGGTAAATTTCACTGTTACTGTTGCTTTAAGACTGCCTCCGAACTACGACCCACATATGTGAGTCGTTATCACTGTAGCAAGAACGACTGTTGCGTGTGGGTCTTATGTTCTTCGTGTTCTTCCCAACAGCAGCAGCAGAAAAGTTCTCTGCAACTCAATTCTCGCCTCTGTCTTCTCCCAATTCTATCCCAAACTCTCCATTCCCTTCTTAGACTCCCCAACTGCACTTATATACACAACAGGGCTAAGAATCTCTCGTCATTTTTACCATAATCTCTCGTCAATCAAATATATACGGTTTTATTTCCATGCAGATACGGGAAATATCTTTCCCTTTTTCTCTTATTCACGCGCCTGTTGCTGTCAACTGGTGTTTACTCCCTCCAAACACGTTGCCAACACAACAAAGATTGAGTCAAATCCCTTCCAAACATACGCCAACTTCCAATCATCACGGGATATCCCGTATCTTTCTCCAACTCACTGTTCCACGTATCTTCCTATATTTTCGAATTCACAACCCTTATCCGTCATGTTTTGTCTTAAAGCTAAATCTATTTCAAGAAGAAATCAGGAAATATAGACCATATCCTCCCAAAGAAATCTGCAGTGGAACTTCATTGTCCCATGTTTTCGTGATGTATCCCTTGTTTTGCGAATCTGGGCCACATACAATCCCTGTTTGACCAAAACAGGGTAATCCCAGTCCAACTCGAGCAGCAAATCCAAATAAAACTCTGACAATTATCGCCTGTAATTCACGCTGCAACTGAATTTCAAATTCAGTCTTTCCCGCCAAAATTCAGGTGAAGAAGAAGGTATCCCCATATCCAGAGTAGGGGTGCGAATAGCACTGGGGTGTGAATAGTAATTGAGGTGCCCCTTAGTAATTGAGGTGCCCCTTATCCACAATGAGATTCCGTTTAGCAAATGTCCTCCGGGATGCCTTTAACAACTTTTCGAGCCGAATTTTCCAAAAATGTTTATTCCCCAAAAATACCTACACACACATAAAACACCATAATAAGTACAAAATCGAGTGCCAACAATATATAATATTGAGATCAAATTAGACACAAAAATGTGTCTATCAAATACCCCCAAACTTATTATTTGCTAGTCCTTGAGCAAATTTATTCTAGAAAATAAAATGACTACACTTAGCACGTGCAGCAAGCCGTTAAACCGCTAGGTGGCCCTAGTGGCGGAGTGATGTCTCCGGAGGGTTTACCAGAGGTTTACCCACAAAACCTTTACTCCAGACCCTAGCTATCTACGCAGAACCTTGGAAGGCACTAAAGAATCTCCTTGGTTGGCATACAATCATTGACTACAGGAGGAAGTACCCTGATGCGAAATTCGGATTGTTGTACACGAGTTTTCACTCAAGCATACTAAAATTCATATAAAGTGACAGAGCTCTACTCAGATAGTTTCTGGACATCATAAACCGGAGTCAACCAATCACATGGATAGATTAAAAAGATGGATGTAGAGAAAAACGTGGATGATGTTGACTAAGGTGAACCTATCCTAATGGACTGAGATACTCGGATCGGACTAATATCAACACACTGGAATATACAAGGGAACCAGTGGTCGATAATCCTAACTCTAGGTCAACTCAGCTAGCATATACAAGGGTACCAGTGGTAGACTTTATTGTATTTATTCCGGTTGGTCTAGTGGTATGGTCTCAATTTTTTTTTATTTTTTTTTTTTGATATCTCAGTCACTCTATTTCACCCTAGCAAAGGTAAAACGAAAGAAAAAGAAGTGATCAGGATTCTTTCGATGTTTCCATCACGAGATATGGCGAAACTACCATGTTTTCTTTTTTGTTTTTTTTTTTTCTAACACCTGAGCTCTGTGCTTTTATGAATAGACTCTTTAGATGTTTCCATCTAATCAGATTGGTTCCTCAACTCCTATAACCAAGATGCTTCCATCCACTTAGATTGGTTAGTGTTATCCTTAATAAGCATAAATTTCTAGGCTCTGGAGTTTATTTATTGCAACTAAAAAGTTTCTCCCATACCTCCAAACTTAAATCTAACATTGTCCTCAATGTTCTAAAGATGAAATGAAAAACATGAACAAGGAGAAACTGTTACCATTTGAAGCAAAAGATATAAGGAAAGATATTACCGTGTCGCATGAATATTGGGTTACCTCCCAAGAAGTGCTAAGTTTAAAGTCTTCATCCAGACAATGAAAGAGATTAGTCACCTCGAAAAATTATATAGCAGCAGCCGGGATAACTGCGGGTCATCTGGATCAAAAAGTGCTAACCACAAGAAGAGGATACCCAAGGACTCACCGCATTACAAGGCGGCGCAGTCATGCATTCAAATCACAGAAACCATCATGAACTTCGAAGTATGCTTAAAAGAGTAACCAATATTTTTTCGAGTGACTTTCCTATTAAGATCGTTACCCTATCGGTCTCGTTCTAGTCCAAATTTTAAGGCTTAGGTTCGCGTAGGTTACGTGTTCCTAAGGCGTGCAAGAAGGAAACGGTGATGAAATCCGAGTCCTTATCTTGATATGGCCAGGCCTTGCCCTTTACTAGAAAATTAAATCCGATTTCAAGTCCTCAACATATATGCATACAAAATCATCCAAAGAAACCCGCTAATGTGGGATTCGCGGGTGTTTAGAATTCTTACCTCCGTTCCGGACGGGGATGAACCATTGAGGTCGACTCGGGCCACAACTCCTATGTCATGTACGAACCCGAGGGGCCGAGACAAGATCGTGAATCGTCGTCCTTCCTCGTGCGCTTTATATTTAAACCAACCCTTCTTTAGGGTTTTAAAAATAAAGTCCAATGTTCAATGTCCCAAAGAAAAAAAATGTCCAAAAAAAAAATATTACAAAAATAAAAACCTTAATTACGTTTAAAAATATTTGATTATTTACAAAATAATCAAATAAATAAAATAAAATAATATACAAAATCTTCTTCTTCACTCCTTTTGGATTCCTCTTTTCTTTCCTTCTTTGGCTTCACTTTTGTTTTCAGCGTTTTCTCCCTTTTTTCTTTAGCTCAATTCCAAATCAAAACAAACAAGAAATACCAAAAGGCATAAAAAAGAACAAATATAATAAAAATAAAAATAAAACCTAAAAACAAATCTATACACAAGTCCGCGTCGGCGACGCCAAAAATTGATAGTTATTTTCAATGATGTTGTAGTAAAAGGTTTGTCGTTCACTCGGACTTGATGAGATTGATTTTAAGAATTAATAAAAGAAAATAAAAGAAAAATATATACAAATATTGTCACAGGATGAAGAGATGTGCTGGGATTCAGGATTCGGCCAAACTCATAACAAAAGGTTCAAATATTAATTCTTTTAACAATTATCGCTCAACAAATAAAAACATGGACTCTTATTTTTGCCAAGATAGATTCTCAAAAGATTGGTTGTAAATCCTAAGCATGATGTATCAAAACATTTAAGCTAAGCATACCTCATCAAATTAAATGACAACCAATTAATTCAAATCATATTTCAATTAAAATTAATGCAAAAGTCTTAAAAAGAACTAAATAATTTTACCCAATGTATGAAATTCGTCTTCCTCCGTCGTCCCAAAGAATGGGGTCTAGCTCATCATGTTGGAAACACGCTCAAAATATGATTTTATTGCTCAAAGGCGCTTACAAATGATGAAAAGGAGAGATATCAAATAAACCAGGAATTTGCAACGCATGAGAAGCGTTACAAACCACTGTTAAATGTACGATAAATGGTAAATGTCACTGTTACTGTTGCTTTAAGACTGCCTCCGAACTACGACCCACATATGTGAGTCGTTATCACTGTAGAAAGAGGAACGACTATTGCGTGTGGGTCTTATGTTCTTCGTGTTCTTCCCAACAAAGAAAGCTACAGAAAAGTTCTCTCGCAAACTCTCCATTCCCTTCTTAGACTCCCTAACCGCACTTATATACACAACATGGCTAAGAATCTCTCGTCATTTTTACTATAATCTCCAAAGAGTCAATCAAAATATATACGGTTTTATTTCCATGCGGATACGGGAAATATCTTTCCTTTTTCTCTTATTTACGCGCATGTTGTCACAACCGGTGTTTACTCCTCCAAACACGTTGCCAACACAACAAAGATTGAGTCAAATCCCTTCCAAACATACGCCAACTTCCAATCATCACGGGATATCCCGTGTCTTTCTCCAACTCACTGTTCCACGTATCTTCCTATATTTTCGAATCCACAGCCCTTATCAGTCCTGTTTTGTCTTAACAGGCTATTCCCAATCTATTTCGAAGAAGAAATCACCGGAAATATAGACCATATCCTCTCCAGCAAATCTCGCAGGTGGAACTTCATTGTCCCCTGTTTTCGTGATGTATCCCTTGTTTTGCGAATCTGGGCCACATACAATCCCTGTTTGACCAAAACAGGGTAATCCCATTCCAACTCGAGCAAAGCAAAATCCAAATAAAACTCGACAATTATCGCATGTAATTACGCCGCAATCGAATTTCAAATTCGCCTCTTTCCCGCCAAAATTCGGGTGAAGAAGAAGGTATCCCCATATCAGAGTAGGGTGCGAATAGCACTGGGGTGTGAATAGTAATTGAGGTGCCCTTATCCACAATGAGAGTCCGTTTAGCAAATGTCCTCCGGGATGCCTTTAACAACTTTTCGAGCCGAATTTTCCAAAAAAAATGTTTATTCCCAAAAATACCTACACACACATAAAATACCATAATAAGTACAAAATCGAGTGCCAACAATATATAGTATTGAGATCAAATTAGACACAAAATGTGTCTATCATATAAAATAAAATGACTACACTTAGCACGTGCAAAGAAGTCGTTAAACCGCTAGGTGGCCCTAGTGGCGAGTGATGTCTCCGAGGGGTTTACCAGAGGTTTACCCACAAAACCTTTACCTGCTCCCTAGCTATCTACGCAGAACCTTGGAAGGCACTAAAGAATCTCCTTGGTTGGCATACAATCATTGACTACAGGAGGAAGTACCCTGATGCGAAATTCCGATTGTTGTACACGAGTTTTCACTCAAGCATACTAAAATTCATATAAAGTGACAGAGCTCTACTCAGATAGTTTCTGGACATCATAAACCGGAGTCAACCAATCACATGGATAGATTAAAAGATGGATGCAGAGAAAACGTGGATGATGTTGACTAAGGTGAACCTATCCTAATGGATCGAGATACTTCGATGCGGACTAATATCAACACATCTTTGGAATATAAGGGAACCGTGGTCGATAATCCTAACTCTAGGTCAACTCAGCTAGCATATACAAGGGTACCAGTGGTAGACTTTATTGTATTTATTCCGGTTGGTCTAGTGGTATGGTCTCAATTTTTTTTTTTTGTTTTTTTTTGTTTTGATATCTCAGTCACTCTATTTCACCCTAGCAAAGGTAAAACGAAAGAAAAAGAAGTGATCAGGATTCTTTCGATGTTTCCATCACGAGATATGGCGAAACTACCATTTTTTTTTTTTTTCTAACACCTGAGCTCTGTGCTTTTATGAATAGACTCTTTAGATGTTTCCATCTAATCAGATTGGTTCCTCAACTCCTATAACCAAGATGCTTCCATCCACTTAGATTGGTTAGTGCTATCCTTAATAAGCATAAATTTCTAGGCTCTGGAGTTTATTTAATGCAACTAAAAAGTTTCTCCCATACCTCCAAACTTAAATCTAACATTGTCCTCAATGTTCTAAAGATGAAATGAAAAACATGAACAAGGAGAAACTGTTACCATTTGAAGCAAAAGATATAAGGAAAGATATTACCGTGTCGCATGAATATTGGGTTACCTCCCAAGAAGTGCTAAGTTTAAAGTCTTCATCCAGATAATGGAAGAGATTAGTCACCTCAAGAATTATATAGAAGAAGAAGGGATAAGCTGTGGGTCATCTGGATCAAAAAGTGCTAACACAAGAAGAGGATACCGCAACATACCGGAAGATATCCAACACACCCTTATCTATTTTTTGTTTAAGACAACTACATCTAGTTGTGGTTCGGAGTTCGATCTCTATAAAAGGGTCTAGATAAAAAGTTTTCATCTACTGGATTTCCTCAAAGGCGGTATCCTCAAGATCAGGTTCTGTGAGTCTGAAATACTCAATTAAGAACGTAGAAGCACATAACAATAACTTTGAATCGGGGATCCTCTAAGTCAATCGAGACTTGACTCACACGATTGATACATTAGTGGTCATTCTTAACAAATGTGTCGACCCTAATCTCCTAAAGTAATTAGGATTAGTCTCAAAACTTAATAATTGACATATCTTAAACTTATACGTTCCCACAATTGGAAGGAAGGTTTTTTGTGGGAAAACAAAGTCAATCGTGGTATCATAGCCTGGGTTAACCACATCAACCAGAGGATGGGTTTCTAACAAGCGAACTTCTTTATGGACACAACTAGGTTCGGAAAAAGTGTATGAAGATAATCTTGTAAAATGGTTGAGGCACGGATGTCCGGTCCTAATTGAGGGGACTTTCCGAGAGTTAAAGGTAAGGCACTAGGAGAGTGATAATCACCCCCAAACTTAGAGTTTTCGAGTGTCTCTAGATAGACTAGTCACAATTTCCCTAATTTCTAGAACATCGTAATCCCGAAAATGGTCAATTGATTCTTCTAAGTTATTATCGGGTAATGCATCCTTACTCATCTCTACGAGTTTATCGTCTTCTAAGACTAGTGTTTCTAAATCACTAGACTCTAAAACAGTATTCTCTGGGTAAACTCTTTCCTCTAAACCATCATCACAATCATATAAAGGATTATCAGCGAAAGTTTCTAGTAAAGGCTCGTTAACTAAGGTGTTAATCATAGTTACTTCCTCCGATTCACTTATAGGCACATCAAATAATGGATTATCCAACATATTGTAGGCTAAAGGATCATGAACTACATCGCCTAAAACGGTGGCATCTCTAGTCAAATCCTCGTCCTTTCGAATAGGTGAATAATCATTAAAATTATTGGGATTTGAACTTAAAATAGTACTATCATTATAAAGTTCAATCGGAGTAACAAATTCCTGATCACTATGCCTACATATTTTAAATTCTTCATCAACACTATCCTCATCATAATCATAACATGAAAATGGTTGAACCTCATTTAAACAAGTAGTGTTACCATTTCTAACCTCGTCATCTTGGTTATGCAAATAAATATCTTCATTTTCATGGGTATTATTGGAAACACTGTATTGGAAATTAAGATTATCTTGAGAAATTCTTTCGTTCGTCTCAGCTATCATCTTGAGGGATTCCTATATAGAAAGTTTTCTTTCGTCATAAACTAAGTTATTCATCTTAGCTAACTTACGTGTCGTCTCCTCTAATTTCCTGAGATACTCTTCTAAAGGAGAAACATAAGAATTTTGCTCGTATGCCCGTGTGTGTGTGGATAGTAATTGGGCACATCATGGTATGAGCCATAACCTTGAAAAAGCTGATGTTCCCAACCACTATTCACACTATGGTCAAAGTAGTAACGTCCATTTTGAAACTCGCCGGATAATCATTGTATTGTTTGTCATAATACCAGTTTGACATCCTAACCGCAAGGGAATTCTACACAAACACAAACAATGCCGACTAGACCACAACAAACCTACCGATTTCTAGCAAACAAAAAGCATGATGGCTCCACTTAGATTGTTTCTAAACCGACTTTAATCCTTCGAAAAGGGAATTCGTTACAATTTAAGCTGCACCCATCCGGAATCAATCCGAGTCAAAGTAAGTTGAATAGAGGCGAGGAAGCTACGTGGAGCTTTGATACCCAAGGCCTCACCGCATTACAAGGCGGCGCAGTCATGCATTCAAATCACAGAAACCATCATGAACTTCGAAGTATGCTTAAAAGAGTAACCAATATTTTTTCGAGTGACTTTCCTATTAAGATCGTTACCCTATCGGTCTCGTTCTAGTCCAAATTTTAAGGCTTAGGTTCGCGTAGGTTACGTGTTCCTAAGGCGTGCAAGAAGGAAAACGGTGATGAAATCCGAGTCCTTATCTTGATATGGCCAGGCCTTGCCCTTTACTAGAAAATTAAATCCGATTTCAAGTCCTCAACATATATGCATACAAAATCATCCAAGAAACCCGCTGACAGGGGATTCGCGGGTGTTTAGAATTCTTACCTCCCGTTCCAGACGGGGATGAACCGTTGAGGTCGACTCGGGCCACAACTCCTATGTCATGTACGAACTCGAGGGGCCGAGACAAAGATCGTGAATCGCCGTCCTTCCCTCGTGCGCTTTATATTTAAACCAACCCTTCTTTAGGGTTTTAAAAATAAAGTCCAATGTTCAATGTCCCAAAGAAAAAAAAATGTCCAAAAAAAAATATTACAAAAATAAAAACCTTAATTACATTTTCTAAAAATATTTGATTATTTACAAAATAATCAAAAAAATAAAATAAAATAATATACAAAATCTTCTTCTTCACTCCTTTTGGATTCCTCTTTTCTTTCCTTCTTTGGCTTCACTTTTGTTTTCAGCGTTTTCTCCCTTTTTCTTTAGCTCAATTCCAAATCTGAAAACAAACAAGGCGTAAAAAAGAACAAATATAATAAAAATAAAAATAAAACCTAAAAACAAATCTATACACAAGTCCGCGTCGGCGACGCCAAAAATTGATAGTTATTTTCAATGATGTTGTAGTAAAAGGTTTGTCGTTCACTCGGACTTGATGAGATTGATTTTAAGAATTAATAAAAGAAAATAAAAGAAAAATATATACAAATATTGTCACAGGATGAAGAGATGATGTCTTTGGATTCGTGGATTCGCCAAACTCATAACAAAAGGTTCAAATATTAATTCTTTTAACAATTATCGCTCAACAAATAAAAACATGGACTCTTATTTTTGCCAAGATAGATTCTCAAAAGATTGGTTGTAAATCCTAAGCATGATGTATCAAAACATTTAAGCTAAGCATACCTCATCAAATTAAATGACAACCAATTAATTCAAATCATATTTCAATTAAAATTAATGCAAAAGTCTTAAAAAAGAACTAAATAATTTTACCCAATGTATGAAATTCGTCTTCCTCCGTCGTCCCAGTAATGGGGTCTAGCTCATCATGTTGGAAACACGCTCAAAATATGATTTTATTGCTCAAAGGCGCTTACAAATGATGAAAAGGAGAGATATCAAATAAACCAGGAATTTGCAACGCATGAGAAGCGTTACAAACCACTGTTACAGTGTACGATAAATGGTAAATGTCACTGTTACTGTTGCTTTAAGACTGCCTCCGAACTACGACCCACATATGTGAGTCGTTATCACTGTAGCATGAACGACTATTGCGTGTGGGTCTTATGTTCTTCGTGTTCTTCCCAACAGCAGCAGCAGAAAAGTTCTCTGCAAACTCTCCATTCCCTTCTTAGACTCCCCAACTGCACTTATATACACAACAGGGCTAAGAATCTCTCGTCATTTTTACTATAATCTCCAGCAGTCAATCAAATATATACGGTTTTATTTCCATGCAGATACGGGAAATATCTTTCCCTTTTTCTCTTATTTACGCGCATGTTGCTATCAACTGGTGTTTACTCCCTCCAAACACGTTGCCAACACAACAAAGATTGAGTCAAATCCCTTCCAAACATACGCCAACTTCCAATCATCACGGGATATCCCGTGTCTTTTTTCCAACTCACTGTTCCACGTATCTTCCTATATTTTCGAATCCACAGCCCTTATCAGTCCTGTTTTGTCTTAACAGGCTATTCCCAATCTATTTCGAAGAAGAAATCACCGGAAATATAGACCATATCCTCTCCAACAAATCTCGCAGGTGGAACTTCATTGTCCCCTGTTTTCGTGATGTATCCCTTGTTTTGCGAATCTGGTCCACATACAATCCCTGTTTGACCAAAACAGGGTAATCCCAGTCCAACTCGAGCAGCAAATCCAAATAAAACTCTGACAATTATCGCATGTAATTCACGCTGCAACTGAATTTCAAATTCAGTCTTTCCCGCCAAAATTCAGGTGAAGAAGAAGGTATCCCCTATCCATAGTAGGGGTGCGAATAGCACTGGGGTGTGAATAGTAATTGAGGTGCCCCTTATCCACAATGAGAGTCCGTTTAGCAAATGTCCTCCGGGATGCCTTTAACAACTTTTCGAGCCGAATTTTCCAAAAAATGTTTATTCCCCAAAAATACCTACACACACATAAAATACCATAATAAGTACAAAATCGAGTGCCAACAATATATAGTATTGAGATCAAATTAGACACAAAAATGTGTCTATCATATAAGTATGATAGTTTTCATACATACACATTTGTTATTTCGAGCCGAGTTTACTCGCCTATCTTTTTCTCGAAATATGTGTTGGTGAGCTTTCGCTTTAACCATTTTCATCTTTACCCGTGACGAAAGTAATGATGACGTTTCAATCTTGAAAATAGCTTTGATGACAATAGTCGTGAATAACGATTGTTATAACATTATAGAAGAATGTTTCAATGATTGAAATGTAGAGTTGAGATTACCAACTATGGATATAAGCATATATAGTGTGTTCGCACATTAGTGTATAAATCCATGTGCCGGAAACCAAGTGCGTGCATATGTGTGCATGCGGTATTGGTGAAGGAGACAGGTTGAGTACGCGTACCCACCAAAGTTTTCATACCAAAAATTTCTGTTGAGTTTGTAAGTTTGCAAACTAGTAAACCAGTCACCTTGGGTATGCATACCCGTACGCGTACCCACGGAACTTTTCGAACCGAAATTTTTTGCTGAGTTTGTAAACTCAAATCCGGTAGCTAAGGTACGCATACCCGTACGCGTACCCAAGCTGGTTATTTCTCAAATCGTTAGTTCATGAGCTTAAAACAATAAATTATAAGGAATACAATATTTGCAAACCGTGGCTATATTGTTCATGAATTGATTCAAGTGGATCAAACCGATTTTGCTTCAATTGTGTCTATAAATAAAGACCTAAGCAATTGAACAACTCTTGAACTAGTTCTTATGAGTCATTTGAACTAGGTATGAGAAAGATGAATACGGTAAATATGAAAGTGCTCATACGGCTAACCATTGGTTAACTATTTGTGAACAAACTAAGTGTACACGTTTAGGTACTAAGTTACTCAAACCTAAATGAATACATTTCATTTATGTGTGACAAGCTAAGTTTCAATCTAGCGGTTGAAAGATATTAGCTTGGTTGAATCAGGTTTTTCATCTAACGGTGAATATTGAATGCTTTGTTACCAATGTAACTTAGATTGCAAACCCTGATTTGAAAACTATATAAGGGGAACTCTAGCAACTGGAAAAACTAATCCCCACACCTCCTGTGTGATACTAGTTGGTTTTGCTAGAGTCGATTCTCCTTTAACCTTAGGTTTCTTCTCGAGACCATGTAGGTTAACGACTGAAAGACTTCATTGGGATTGTGAAGCCAGACGAAACTACTTCTCTTGTAGTTGAGCGATATGATCTTGCCATTTTCAATCGTACGAGTTCAATTGAATAATTGACTTGAGATTATAACTCCGATAGGGCAAGATAAAAAGAAATCACAAACATCTTCGTCTCATCGTTTGTGATTCTGCAATTACTAGTTTCGCTACCATACGAATTAGATTATTGTGAGGTGATTGATAGTATTAGGTTGTTCTTCGGGAATATAATTCCGGGTTATCAATTAGTTCCTGTCCACCTTGATTTATCAAAAGATGGAACAAAAACTCGTAGGTTTATCTGTGGGAGACAAATTTATCTATCACCATAGACTTTTATGTGTGATATAGATTTGTTTATTAAAGTCTTCGACTTTGGGTCGTAGCAACTCTTAGTTGTGGGTGAGATCAGCTAAGGGAATCAAGTGCGTAGTTTCCTGCTGGGATCAGAGATGTAAGGAGCGCAACTGTACCTTGAATTAGTGTGATATTGATTAGGGTTCAACTACAGTCCAGACCGAAGTTAGTTTGTAGTAGGCTAGTGTCTGTAGCGGCTTAATACAATGTGGTGTTCAATCTGGACTAGGTCCCAATTTTTTCTGCATTTGCGGTTTCCTCGTTAACAAAACTTCTGGTGTCTGTGTTATTTCTATTCCGCATTATATTTTGTTATATAATTGAAATATCACAGGTTGTGCATTAAGATCAATCAATTAGAATATCCAACCTTTGGTTGTTGATTTACATTGATTGACACTTGGATATAGGTCTTTGGTACCATCCAAGTTTATCTCTCTAGTATTTGATAAAGACTCGCAGATTTCCATTTGCTTAAGTAAAGATCAAATCGAGAGATAGAGATATTAACTCCTTGATATACTTTTTATTAAGATTGAGTCTAATTGTCTAGTTGATTCTCTTAAAAGTATATTAGAGTTAGTCCATACAGATTGCTAATCAAAATATTGGGTGAGGTTGTTCTACCCCCGCTTTTTCATCTAGTACATAATCAAGCGACTCTTAAAATGAGTTTGATTCACTAAAATATGACAACCAAACTTGACATACCAACGCTTGGTGGGTTCAACCGAGTTATGCTCTAACACCAACATGACTTTTTGTGGACAATAATCCTAAAATCTAAGTGTTTCTTTTATTCTTTGATTTGCATGCACAAAAAGACCTAACTCTTCTTGTATATGGAAATGCATTTGGTGGAATTAAGTTATACGCATATTATTAAATACAACGTTGGTGAGGTTGGAGATAAATCCATGATCAACATTTGATTGGACAAGTGGGTCCCTCGTTTACTCATTTCTTAGGTTATGTCTGGTATGGCAAGAACCACAACTCTAACACTTGTGTTGAGCTCATTGATTAGTCACTAAAAAGTGGATTGTGGTGACTATAAACTCTTTGATTTCTGCACCTCTAGCATTTAAAATTATGGTAATACGACTTTTATGTGATAATAATGGTGTATGAATTTTATCTTAGATGGTCTAAAATTGTATGAAAATATTAACTCACATGCTAGTTAAGGAAATGGTTTCAACCAACTATTCTGGAAAATAATTTGGAACATGAAAGTATCCTAAAGAATTAAACTTTATATTTGGAAATGTTTGACGAACGTTTCCCATTAAGACAAAAATTTGATATGTATGTACCTAATACAGATGAGGGGTGTGTTTTCTGTAATATAACTTATGAGCCTATTTATCATTTGTTTATTAAATATCACCAAGCATGCTAAATCCCTTCAGATGTTACCCCCATGTTCTTCCCTCTATCTTAATCATGGTCCAAAGACTTTAGCTTTATGGATAACGTTGAAAGTAAGATTCTCAAAATATGGAAGTTGTTGTTGTAAGATGTCGGTTCTAATGAAGAAAAAAAAAGATGTACAGAAACCCTCAAATTTACAGCTTTCGCTGGAAATTCATAGACATTATCTTCTGGTCTAATAAGAAATATCATATATCAAACTTCGTCTTTAATAAAATTAACTTTTATAATATTGCTAAACATAAAGGGATAATTGGAGTTCAGTACTCAGGTTATGACCAACACTAGGCTTTGGTCTAACATTTGTCCAACGTTAGGGCTTGGTACCTGGACTGGACGTTGACCTGAGTTGACTAGGTTAAATATTAACTTAAGTTTAAAAATTATTAAATAAATTAAAAGCAATAATTATAATTAAATTAAATGATATTTAAAGATGAAATTTACTATTATAACCTTTTACCCTAATAAAACCATCTTCTCATCCTTATGCAAAGCACGACCACGACCACCACCAATAGAGGCTGTCTCTTTTTCTTCTTTAGCATCGCCATACCCACCACCACCGCTCTAACACCTCTCCACCGTAATCATCACCACTAGTTCGAACAAAACAACTAACTGTCTCTTTTTCTTCTTTAGCATCGCCATACCCACCACCATCGCTCTAACACCCACCACCACCGTTGTAACACCTCTCCACCGTAATCATCACCACTAGGTCGAACAAAACTACTAACAATTGGGTTTTGATTCATTCAAACTTGGGTTTTAATTTAGATATACTGGGTTTCGAATTGTTTCAGCAAATTGGGTGTTTGATTTGAATTCGAAAAATTAGGGTTTTGTTTGATTTAGAAATTAGGGGTTTGTTTGATTCAGAAATTTGGGGCTTGTTTGATTCAAAAATTGGGGTTTCCATTTAGTGAAATTGGGGGTTTGATTAATAGGTAAATTAAGGTTTTGTTTGATTCAGAAAACAAGGGTTTTGTTGTTGTTGAGAATTTGGGTTTGCGGGGAAAAGTGATGAATTGAGTTCTGGTAGTGGTTGATGCAGACAAAGATGTGTGCGGAATTAAGGGAGAAATAAATGATGCTTTTTCTTAAAGGAGAAACATATGCGAAAGAAATAGGGGTTTGGAAGATGAAGTTACTAGTTGATTTCGGGGTTAAGATTTTGATGGATTTGAAGGATTGTGGTTCAATCGAAGATGATAGTTTATTTAATAGCCGATTTTAGTAAGGGAGCAGGACGAATTTAGTATTCTTGATGTAGAGAAGAATATAAAGTGTAGATTTAGATGTATGCTAGGACAGGGGTTGTGAAGATGAAGATGTGAATTAAGTTTTTAACTGAAGATGGTTTGTTGTATCTGATAGATTTTTTTCAGAGAAGATTATTGTAGAGCAAGAACCAAGTGGTGTTGTGATTGCAGAGCTGAAGAACATTGAACTGAAATTGTGTCTGATGGTGTTGCGGAGAAGATTTCAGGTTGTTGTGTTGGTTTTATGTTTCTGGAACTAGCGTTGGAATATGAAGTTACTGGTTGGAAATACAGATACGAAAGAAATACGGGTTTGTTTAATTCTTCATCTCTAGGTAGAAGGGATTTGGAAGATGAATTTACTGGTTGAATGTTGCTGCTGAAGGAGATTGTTTGCCTGAGTTGGATCAAAAGGCGGTGATGTTTACATTCGAGCCGTAGCCTAAATGTGTTTTTTTCCGGATTTTAGACCCACTTTAGGGCTAGACTTGTAAACTCATGATTTTTAAAAAAATTTTATTTTACAAAATTAATGAAAGTCACGTCATAGACAGTCAACGTCCATTCCAGGTACGCCCTAACGTTGGACAAATGTTAGACCAAAGACTTTTGGGCAAAACCTGAGTACTAAAGTCCAATTATCCCAAACATAAAACTCAAATAAATTTCCATTAAACATTGTTAACATAAACTTTGATACTTATTGGTTATATGAACATACTATTATGGTTTTGGTTTTCTTTTGAGAAATTGCCTAGGTTACATCACAGAAGGCACAACATGATCTTCCAATGCAATATCTGTAGAATATGCAGAAATTGTACCTTGGTGGGAAACAACCAAATAGGCAAAAGAAAATAAGTGGCATAACTTCTACCTTGGAGATTGTGAAAGGCTTATCAACGCAATGGAAGGAAAAAAAACATAAATATTATTGTGTAGAAAATTCCTAATACACTATAGGAATGTGCAACTTTATAGGGTTTTAAATTTATCTATGTGACTAGAAACGAAGCGGATTATACTTTTGGCAAAGGAATGAAGAAATCTCAACATAAAAATAAGTAGTGGGAAGCAATTTTCCCACCTTTTTTGTACCTAAATTATTAGAGTACTGCATGGTCGAACTCGTAAGTTTTTCTATCTCAAGCTTGTTGTCAATTTAGTAGCACAAAACTACATCTGGATTTCTAGTGTACTAAAGTCAAGTCTCAGACTAGGATTAGAGTATGGTAATTGAGTATCAAACATCACTGAATAACCCTTGAAGATTGAAGACTGAAGATCAAACGAATACATTTGGAGAACTTCATCAACAAAGAGGTATGTGAAAACTGAACCATTTTATTTACCCACAACATTACCGTTCTATCTATATGAGACTATGTCGTATGACTTATAGTAGATTTATTATTGCAAAAAACAAGTTTCGAATCAAGTTTGTCTTGTTAAACATATTGAAATATGATTCGAGCAATGGATGTTCATAGATCCTTAGCGATCTTAGTTTAAAATAATTTATTACTCAAGAACTACTTTTATTTTCAAATGGATTATTTGCAAATTGCCCAAACAACGGTATTTTATATTTATAGCAAGTGAGAATGTTTAAAGATATGAAAAGAGAGTTTCTAGAACTACTGAAATCTGGACACATGGTAGGTACACATACCCAGTTTGTCTTGACGTGTACCCTAAGATAACTACTTTTATTTTCAAATGGTGTTGCCCAAACAACGGTATTTTATATTTAACATGAGGTAGGTACGTGTACCATGAGGTTCTTAACATAGGTAGGTACGTGTACCATGAGGTTCTGAATTCGGGAATGGTAGAGGTACTTATACCTAGTATGTGTATCCCAAGAGCCTGAGTTCGTGAATAAATTAAGGGTCTGATTTAACAGACTGGTTCATAATACATGTATCCTGACACATACCTACCCATTACAAATTAAGCAGATGCTCATAACTATTTTCACATATATGTTTGATATTGTTATAACTCTCATAAACACCTCTAAGACATCTGTGATCGCTAAACCACTATGTGTTTGTGAATCATGATTTAAGTCTTAAGTATTAAATGAACACGATTATGTTTATATGTTCATAATATATATTTGCCATGAACTGTCACAATACACTGTTCCGGTACCCTGGACTATAGTGTATATTCTTCTGTGTAATTTCAAGACAAACTTCTCACATGCTTGCATGAACTCCTAACAAGAGTTTCATCTAAACTGAGAAAGTGTTTGCTTGACTCTCAATTTATCTTAGCTTGAATTCTAAGCAACCCTTAATCTTGAAAGTTTATAAATAGAGAGACTAAAACACATGCTCAAATGCATCATCCCAAATAAAAATTAATTTGCACTAATTAACGTGAGAATCAAACTACGACATCTGAGTTTTTAATGCTCTAGTATCAATACACTTATTTGAGCTTGAAATAACATTTTTAGATTTCAACTGTTTAAGTCGTGACCTTACTAGGGGTTTGACTTTTGAGAACAAAAGTATCCTCTCATTTCCAGTGAGCCATTTCACGTTGCAAACTTATTAGTGTGATATGTTGTGATGGCTCAGCAATATATAACGTTCATACAATAACATCAACATGTAAATAATAAAATATAGTAGGTACAATTCAAAAGCCAAAAATATGTAATAGAAAGTAACCAAAAGTATACATCAGGTTTCACAATATATATACATAATTTGTAAAGTATAAACCAGGTAATTCTAAGGATCGTCTTCATGTAAAAGCAAAACCCTCTACTACATGAGACCACGATCTTCTTTGACTGGGTCGAAACACTCCCTTAAACTCATGATATCTTGAAGATCATTAATGGTCGACATATTTATAGAAAAAATGAGCTATTGAATTCCATTCTTTATAGTCATTATAAAAAGGAAAAACAAAAAGACAAAACTTTATACAATATTTTGGTCTTCGAATAGTTGTAATGTTCCTCATCATATTCATTGTTTCACACCCAGAATTCGATTGATCGACTACAACATCTTACAAAGCATTCAAGTGAGAAAAACTGTATTTCCTGGGTACAAACTGCAAAACCATTGCGTGACTGACAATTAACACATCTCATTCCCCAGATTATACCACTATTAAATGTGGATTTTGTTTTTCTACTTTCATCTCGTACTTCAATATTGTACTGTAAATATATGAGCATATAAAAACCGCAACATCATTACACCTATGATATCTCCTCGGCGGATCACGTAGGTCTATAGGATGTGCCTACAACAAGATCACATTATGAAAGAATGAATATTAGATCAGGCGAAGACGAAATTATTAAAAATAAAGTAAGCTCCATAAGGGTTTAGAATACTAACGACTATTCAATTTGAATCACATTGTATAAACATACTTCATTAAGAAAATTTTTGTGTTACGAAGTACTAATTTTAGACCTCTGTAAATAAAAAGGTTGTTAACAGTGAGGCTAGAAGTATGCCCGTTTAAGGTATTGCTTACACAATAAACATAAATGATACACAGTGTATCCGTACTCCTTTAGGGAACTTAGTTAACCTCAAGCTAAGTTGAGGGAAGAAACCTATTCTAGGCATGAATCCTTGTTTAGCGTAATTCCTAGTTAGGGAAGAGTTTTGTTTTAGGCAATACTCATAGTTTAGGAAATAGATTCCTAATAGAAGTCCTTGATCGGCTAAGTACGATGAAGACTATAAATAGAGAGCTTTGGCTAATAGCTAAACACAGATACTAGGCACAGAAAACCTAGAGAAAGCTTACAACAATACTTGTGCAAGCTTAGCAAACAGTTTAAGGTTAATCCACTGTTTAGAGAGATTGTGAGCGTAACAAAGAGAGAATTGTAATCGTTTTCTTGTTCATAATCTAAGAGAAGATATTTTCTTCGAATTACTACTTGTATTCTGTTTTCTAAGTTTCTCGTCTATTATTATTCTGAATTCCGCCTTTATAGTAATAGTTACCAAGGTACAGAGATCATTACGTATCAAGTTGGCATCACGAGCAAGGTTAGTTTCTAGGGTAAATCAATGTGGTTTATGGTTTTCACTAGATGTCTCTACATAAAGCTTGGTGAGGTACTCGAGAAGTTGGAAGACATTAGGAAAACAAGGGTATCAAGGATGACAAAGTCAGATGGTGATCTTAAGGAAGGCGAACCACAAACTATGGAAGAAAAGGTGGCTACGGCGCAAAATGACATGAAGTCTATTCAAGTTACTCTTCAGAATTGAGTGAATGTATTCGTTCTCATACACCTAAGAAGAAGACAAAGAAAAAGGTTACACCTTCACCGAAGCTTCGGAAAAAGATGATTCCAAGAAGACGATTGGAAAGAAGAAGAAGAAGAAGAAGAAGAGGAAGAAGATGAGGATGAAGAAAAGGAGAAAGAGTTTCTTAAAAGTCCTACATCAACTAAACCTCATGGTAAGAATCTGAAAATTGATTTTCGTGTTGATATTCAACTTTATGATGGAGTGTCGATGTAGAAAAATTAGATGATTGGATTGAACGTCTAGAGACGTATTTGTCTTTCTTTGAATATGGTTCAAAGGAAAAGATAGCTTTCGCGGCATTGAAGCTACAAAAGCATGCTCTAACCTGGTGGAAAGCTTATCAAAGACAAAACCTAGGTAAAAGAGTATTGTCGTGGAAAAGATTCAAGGCATTGTAAGGAAACAGTTTTTATCCGGTTGGCTACCTTGAGGAGAGATGGTTCAAGTGGTACAACTTGAAGCAGACTTACAACCAAACCGTACAAGAATATACTTCGGAATTTCAGAATCAAGTTATGATCTTGGACTTAGACTTGGTGGATTATGTTATCTATATGAAATATATTTCCGGGTTCCATGAGTATATACGTAAGGAGTTGAAGATTTTTTCGGTGGATACTATCTCCGAAGCAAGTATAAAAGCTAATGCCATTGAGGGCATGCTTAAGAAATTTGATTCAAAGGGAAATACTAAGGTGAAACGGAGGTACCACTTTGTGAAAGGAGGTGAAAGGAGCAAAGAAGAAGGGAAGTCTAGTGACAAGGAAGGTTTGTCTTGCACTCATTGCAAGCAAACAGTCACATTGTCGACAAGTGTTGGGTTAAGAACCTTCATCTAAAGCCTAAAGGGTTGCAGAGGAAAGAAGCCAAGAAGGCAGCACTAGTCGCTCAAACTCCAAAAGAAGTCCACGGACTAACGGAACCCAATTCAAAGCTTTCTCTTATGACAGGGGCAAAAGAAAGACCTTCAAAAGATGATCTTAGGGAACAACTCTTCACAGTGAAGATGCAAGTCAAAACTTCACTAGTTGATGATGTTATTGACCCGGGAAGTCAGAAGAATTTACTCTCAAATTCTTTGGTGCAGAAGTTAGGATTGAAGACTTTCAAACATCCAAAACCATACCCCTTAGGATGGCTTCAAAAGGAAGGGGGCTTACAAGTTTCACAGCAGTGCACGTTCAAATTTGCTATAGATGAGTCATATATTGACGAAGTTACATGCGATGTAGTTCTTTTGGATGTTTGTCAGGTGGTACTAGGTAGTCCTTACCTATGGGATAGAGATGCAACTCTACACAGGAGGGAACAAAAGTACACCTTTACCAAAGATGAAAAAAGTTTTGTGATTCGGGCTATTGATTCTCCTCTTGAGGGAGCAAGTTTGATCACATGACCACTCAAGGCTAAGCGGTTGGTGAATGCTAGCACAAAGTTCATTCTCCTTGTGATCCGTTCTCTTGAGGAGAAGCCGAGTATAGTTTGTTTGGCGGCCTTGACGCACAACAAGAAGATAACCTAGAAAGGTTGAAGTTGAAGTACAAGGATTTATTTTCAGATGTCACGGGATTACCGCCAAAGAGGAGTGTGGAGCATGAGATCATGTTGACCGGGGAGAGTTCTCTTCCTAATGTAGGTCTATATCGCACGACCATAGAGGAATCTAATGAGATCAAGAAACAAGTCCAGGAACTTCTAGAATTAGGAATGATAGTGCCAAGTGCTTCACCTTGTGGATCAGCAGTGTTGTTGGTTCCAAAGAAATATGGGGGCTGGCGCATGTGTATTGATTATAGAGCATTTAACAAGATCACAATCAAGAATCGTTACCCTTTACCTAGGATAAACGACATGATGGATCAGTTGGAAAAAGCTCGAATCTTTACAAAGTTGGATTTCAAATTTGGATATCACCAGATGAGAGTTCGAGAATATGACACATGGAAAACTGCTTTCAAAACCAAACAAGGCTTGTTCGAATGGTTGGTGATGCCTTTTGGTTTGTGTAATGCTCCAAATGACGTTTATGCGTTTGATGAATGATTTGTTACGACCTTTTATAGAAGATTTTGTGATTGTTTACTTGGATGATATCCTAATATACAGTGAGAACTTGGGAAGAGCATCTCGTTCACGTTGAGAAGGTGTTTAAAGTATTACATGAAGGCCAACTGAAGTTGAACGTAAATAAGTGTGAGTTTGGGAAGGAGGAGTTAGTGTATCTCGGATTTATTGTTGGTGGTGGACAACGGAAGATTGATCCAAGAAAGGTTGAAGTGATCACTAAGTGGCCTAGACCTAGTAATCAGAATCGAAATAAGGAGTTTCTTAGGGGCTTGCACCTACTTGCGTAAGTTTATCCGGCATTTTTCAAATATTACAGGACCATTACATGGTTTGACGTGAGCTAAGGCAAAGTTTGAATGGCAGCAAACTCATGAAGACGCTTTTCAGTTACTAAAAAGAAAGATTTCAGAAGCACCAGTGTTGGCATTGCCTAACCTACAACGTACTTTTGAAGTTGAGACCGACGCTTCTAACTATGCATTGGGAGGAGTGTTGTTACAGATGGTAAACCCGGTGGAGTACCATTCGGGAATTGTTCTCAGGTGCTATTAAGAACTACGCACCTTATGACAAAGAATTTTATGCTTTATATCAATGTATCAAACATTGGCGAGTGTATCTCTTAGGTAAAGAAGTAGTGGTACATTCGGATCACAAACCGTTGGAGTATCTACATGCATGACGAAACTACAACAAGCCCGGCACATGAAGTGGATGTCTTACTTGATGACTTTCAATATTCTCATTAGGTACAAAAAGGGAGTAACAAACAAGTCGGCAGATATGTTATCTCGACCTCCGGTTAGAGCATTAATGGTGGCCATGAGAATTCATCCAATTATCCTCAAGAGTATGCGGAGTCATACGCATCCAAAGAAAGACTTCAAGAAGGTGTTAGAAGGTGTAAATAGTGGTTTGAAAAGCGAGTATGAACTCCGAGATGGATTGTTATACAAAGGTCGGTTACTTTGCATACCGGAAGATGGAGATCGTTTACGAGTGGTTGAGAGAGGCACACACTTCCCGGAGTTCTTTGGACACTTTGGGATGAATAAAACTCTACTTAACCTCCGGCGTTATGTCTTTTGGCCGAAGATGCAAGATGATGTGGCTAAGTTAGTTAGAGGGTGTAAGTTGTGCAAAGACATCTAAACCTTCCAACAGAAAACGTGGGTTATATCTACCATTACCAAGTACCATTAAGGCCTTGGGAGAGTATTTCTATGGATTTTCTTGGTGGGTTACCGAAGACCAAGTCTGGTCATGATTACTTGTTCGTTGTGGTCGACCGATTCAGCAAGATGATTGCATTAATTCCATGTACAAAGACGGTAACGGGAGCCGGTGCAGCAAAGCTCTTCTTTGAGCACGTGTGGAAGCATTTTGGTTTACCTACTTCGATTATTTCTGATAGGGATAGTCGGTTCCTTAGTCACTTTGGGATTCTTTATGGAAGATGATGGACACTAGGTTGAAGAAGAGTACAACTTTTCATCCACAAACAGACGGACAAACAGAAGTGGTCAATAGGACTATGGTTCACATGTTAAGGGGATATAATTCTAAGCATCCTAAAACTTGGGATGAGAGTTTACCGTATCTACAGTTTGCTTTCAATAGAGCAGTTCACAGTTCTTCGGGGAAATCTCCTTTCGAGACGTGCTATGGTTACTTACCACCTAGTCCTTTCGATCTAGTATTTTCTAGTGACACCTCAATGGGGGGAAAGGAAGGAAGTGAACGGCAAAAGGCACAAAAGTTCTTGGAGAAGATATCTCAGATTCATGCGACTGTTGAAGCACAACTAAAGAAGTCACAAGCCAAATACAAAGCAAAGCATGACAAGCATCTTGTACCTTGTAATTTTGGTATTGGTGACTTGGTATGGTTAAAATTAGGTAAGGAACGAGTGAAGGGAGAAGGTAAGAAGTTGAAACCATTGAGGTATGGACCATTTTGTATTCTCGATCAGATTGATGACAATGCCTTTCGTCTAGATCTGCCGCCTTATCTAGGAATGTACTCGGTTATAAATGCCGAATACTTGAAGTTGCTTGAACCACCATTACTTGATGATGACGGCGACGTGATGCGCGTCGTTTACACAGCAAATTAATTACTTCTTTCCACACTATTAACTGGTAATATAATGGCAAGGAGTTCGTTCCCACGAAGAGCTGGGAGTTTTTAGTTGTTTAAAAAGTAACCAAAAGGGGGTTTTTAGATTTTAAATCAAAGTAATTGACAAAAGAAAATATAAAAGATTTGTTGTAAATTATAAGAAGAAAGAAGACTAGGGAATCCTTCGCCGTCACTGAACTGAAACTTAATTGAGTACAAGTTTATCTATTGTTGAATTTATATTGTTACCAACCGTAGAATAGCAATAAGCTCTGCTATCCCCGGATTCTGTTGTCCTTTGGATACGAAGCGCTCGACTACCAGTTTCTATCCAAATAACCCACCAAAAATAAGCTCTCAAGGTGTAGATTAACGAATGCTTTACACTACGCGGAATCGGGTTGATCCTAGCATCGACGCATAGGCTCGGCCGCTTACTAGTGTTATCTTTATACACAATTGCTTAACAAAATCCCTCTATCAGCGCTTGCGATTTACTACTTGTGTAAAGAATTGAGTGACAATTACACGTATCACCAACCCCAATACTAGTAGAAGAATTATTGATTGGTTAATTTAATTGATCACTTTAAATAACCCTCAATATTCTTAAACATTAAAAATAATAAAGATAATCAACAATAAAATAAAACTTGAAATAAACTTGGTTTAAGAAATTAAAGCTTCATTGTTCAGGACTTTGAAATCATCCCTAATCAAAAAAGAAGTTTAGCTACTCATAGCTAAAAAGAATTCTACAAATAAATAAAAGAGAAAGAATAAAAATAGAATTAAAGATAAAAACTCACAAGAAAAGCCTGGGAGCAAAACTTTATTTCTCTCTCTGTTTCTGTATTCTAGCTAGAGAAAAAGAATAATAAAAGAAGAAGATGTTTTTCTTTTGGTTTAGGTAGCTATTTATAGGCATCAAATACCCTAGCCGATCCACAAAAGTTGCACAAGATAGAGATTCAAAGTCAGTGATAGTTATCACAAAATAGGTTCTGATTATTGGGGCGCCTTGAGTATATTATAGTATCGCGCAAATGTCTTCGATCCATTCGATCCCGAGAACTCTTTGTATCCTAACTGCACCGTCGATCTATCCAGCCCCAATGCTCCGCGATACATCATATCTTCACTTCTCCAAAACGCGTCAAAAAAAAACTCTGCAACCGTACTGCAGCCAGGGCTCCACCACGTGCTCACCTTATCCCTCCTTTATTTGTACGACTCTTGAACTTCTTTCACTCTGCCATCTCAAGTCGAGCATCAGCAGCTAACTCGAGCTCCTCCTTCCCTGATATCCGAAGCTCTTATTATCGTCTGCCATTATTGCTTTGCCATCTTCATCTTCTTTTCTTCGTCCAATCAGTAGCAGCAGCCCTTTATCACAAGCTCTGAACTTTCCCTCTTCATCCATAGCTAGCAGCAGTCCTTCATCATCACTGTCAACAAACCACGAGCTCAGCTCCTTCTTCCCGTTCGACACCACAACATTCTTCTCGTCACTGACACCGGTGATAATGGCAGCAGCCATATTCCACCCCCAAGCTCGAGTGTCACTTATATATCAAAATCAAGCCAGTACCCAAGTTTTCTATCAACTTCAATGACCCACTGATGTCCGCCAAATATCGAATATCTCTTTTCCAAAATCCATCACCGTCATGATCATCATGATCATCAGCATCATCATCTCCCTGAACCTGCTTGAGCCCTCTGATTTGAAATCAGACTCCTACCCAAGATTCATATCATCCTCAGGAACCTAATGATGTATTCAAATTCGAGAATCACTATTGATCAAATCCATCGCCATCGTGATCATCATGATCATCGAGTTCCGTCTGCCATTCCTGTGTTCTGTTTAAGAACAGTGAAGACGAAGTGCCCTGAGCAAATATGTTGGGTGCCTTCATCAGATTTTGAATTTATGCTCCCCCCTTTGTAAAAGACCAGGCTGCCTATAGCAGTTCCTTTAAAACTTGAATGCCCCTTAGCAGGAAGTGCCCCTTAACGATCAGTGAGGATGCCAATAACACTTCTCTTTGAAATGACCATTTAGCCCTTAGTCTTCCAAGTTCTTGTTTTGCTCATAACTTCTTCATACGAACTCAGATTGACTCCGTTCTTTCGCCATTGTCTTCACCTTCTCGTCCTCTACACAATGAAAAGTAGAAATCTTGTATTTGAACGAGTTCCATTTGGTCTTTGGCCTTTCTCCACTTATAGCTAGCTTCTTTTCTTGCACAATTAAGTACAAATTCACTTCTTTTGGATGATTTCCCTAACAAAACACAAATAAAAGAAAACAAGCGTAATATACAATAATTTGCAAGAAAACCAACACATACTAGCATGGAATTGACACTAAATATATGTGAAATATGCACTTATCACGACGACACTATGATCGTACCACGAGTAGAAGACTTATGGTTTGATAGAGAGGAACCACTCAAGGAAGACTGCATATTGGAGCGACGAGTGACTAAAACACGACAAGGAGAGAAAGAAGCTTTTCTAATTGGATGTGAAGGTCAAGTTCCTAGCAAGGCTAAGTGGTTTAACAAGGAAAAAGGGACTCTCGAGTTCCCTAACCTTCATTTCTAACTCTCATGGGAGTTCAAGTTCTTAAAAGGGGGACCCATGATACAGGTGTATCCGTACTCCTTTAGGGAACTTAGTTAACCTCAAGCTAAGTTGAGGGAAGAAACCTGTTCTAGGCATGAATCCTTGTTTAGGCAGAATTCCTAGTTAGGGAAGAGTTTTGTTTTAGGCAATACTCTTAGTTTAGGAAATAGATTCCTAATAGAAGTCCTTGATCGGCTAAGTACGATGAAGACTATAAATAGAGAGCTTTGGCTAATATCTAAATACAGATACTAGGCACAGAAAACCTAGAGAAAGCTTACAACAATACTTGTGCAAGCTTAGCAAACAGTTTAAGGTTAATCCACTGTTTAGAGAGATTGTGAGCGTAACAAAGAGAGAATTGTAATCGTTTTCTTGTTCATAATCTAAGAGAAGATATTTTCTTCGAATTACTACTTGTATTATGTTTTCTAAGTTTCTCGTCTATTATTATTCTGAATTCCGCCTTTATAGTAATAGTTACCAAGGTACAGAGATCATTACGTATCAATAAACAAAAACATCAACGTTATTATTGGACTGTTATACTACCAACTACAGACGTATATACGGAGAATCAATTAAAAAAAAAAAGCCTGATAAAGCCGACGATGAGTTGCAAGATAACCCAACAGATACATAAGACAATCCAAATAGATCAGGGTAGTAGTTGCCTAAAATCATTATAAAATTAATAATGTAAGACATTGTTTATCGAAATGAAAAAAATATCCCGAAGGTGTATATATGTATGTATAAGAAAACCAACAAAAATTAATAATTTAATATACCTCATCACCAACACAATAGTTTAGTCTCCAAGCTAGAGTTATTGTACTTAACGCGATCCCCAACCCACAATCCCGTGCTGACCCGTTTATTTGTTTCACGGAGATTCTCAAAAGCATATTCAACAAGCTACCTAAAATGCCAAGCTGTATAAACAAAGAAACAGAATGCAAACTATAGTTTGGTTAAGTATTCATTTACTGATTTCCGATTAAGTACAACCGTTTAAATTTTACATTTTGTCGTTTGGGAAGATATACTCTATTAGTGGGTCATAAAAATATAATGCTCGAGTGGGGAAGTGCAGAATAATGAGACAACAACATTAAATTAGATTCCTCAAATTTAATATACTCCGTAAAGAGATTTGGTTGGACTTTCATATGAGCGTAGTTGACCATTACCTCGGATTTTATGTCTCTATACACCAGACTCGGATGTCATTGAAAAGATTATATCTACAGAGTACAAATGGTCATGGTACACCAATTCCGTAGTGGCAAGCATGGTGAACAATCAGGGAGGTAAAAGTCTAACTCGGTATATTATGAATACTGGAGATGAGATTGACTTCCAAGTTTCATACCACATCATGAAATTGGCATGCCCTTCACTGATCCACAAAAAACAAAATAAAAAATCTCAACAAAACTCATTATCTTTAAAACAATAAAAACTAACCATCAAGTTGTTCAACATGTAGTTGAGTTCTCATGCATAATTGTAAAATGCTCTTTGAATTTGCAGTCCTGATTCACAAATACCATACACCATTCAGAATAAAAATAAGAATATTTCGAAATAAAATCAAAATAAAAGTTAGGGTTTCAAGATTTAACTTTGCAGTCACAATACCAAAAGTCATAGTTAGGTCATCCTTTGCTACTTTGCTGGACAACTACAACTACAATAACAACAAACTCGTTACTCAATAGAACACCCAACACACACAGAAAAAGACAACATTACTGGGAAACAAAGTAATCCATTCACCTAAGTTGGATTACTCTCAATCTTCTGGTTTTCGTGTAGTTTATTAAATATCCAGAAATGTGTATGTTCCACATCACCTCGAAACAATAAATAACCACTTAGGACAAAATCAACATATAATTAAGCAAATTAATTGAAATATCAAAAATCTAATTCCATTTCCCCATTAATATTCAGTGACTTAAGAACACGCAAACCTCCAAGATCAACAACACCAGGAGGAGTAACAACATAAAAGAACGACTTAATTCAGTTGTTGGATCATAATCAGGATTTTGATCTAAAAATTTGCAGGAAAAAGTGTGATTTTTTTTTCCGTATGAAAATATCAAAAAGAAGAAAATATCATGAATTGTATTTCCTTTGGATTCAAGAAAAGAATATATTAAAAGGAGAAGTGGATACCCATGAAACAGATTCAAAGACTAGACTTATTGATTTGTAGTTAAGATCAAACTCGCTCCATACATGAAAGTAATTATCTAATGTTATACATAACTTGCCTCATGATCTATGTATCGATGATTCTAGTGTTTTTTTCTCCGTTTCAATGGTGAGAATGTGAAGACGATGTTGTTGTTTTTGTTTTCTTGGTGAAATTGATTTTGGGAAAACTTAATAGGAAATAGGAAAACATTTGCAACAACAACCAGAAATGTTTCAAATCCCCGTATACTATTGGTCTATATTCTCAAGTGGGGCCAAAAGATCTAGAATTCGAGCTTGATACAGCTTTCAACTACGACCAAAGAAATTTACCTGAAATATATATAATAATAATTAGGTTCACAGACTTTATTGTCTTGACTTTCTGATTGTGGAAAAGAAAGAGATACAAACTCAATATACACATGTTGTTCAAGGATCTTTTATTAGATCTACCTATGATTGTATTATATTTTGTCCATACAGGTCGACAAACGAAAAAATTGGTGGTGTACTTGGTACCCACTCCTTTTTAAAGTTAGTAGTAGACAACTCAAATATAATCTTTATCTTAGTTGAAAACTTCACTAGCTAAATTTTTTCTTAAACTAATTTAAAATGGGAAACCTAAATTGGGGTTACCTCGAGTAATCCAACCTCACAAAGGCTTGTGTCTTGGTTCTTTTCATCAATATATTTCAATTTACACAAAAAAAGATAAATTTCTGGAACAACATGCATTATCAGGACATTCTCAAAATTTATCCATATACTATAAAGACATCTTTGGAGATTGTTTAGGTGATTTAAAATAAGTTTGTTTAAAAGTTTTAATCCAGTTGATAAGATATTAGAAATATGTCCATTTGTAATTAGTTTTAATTAAACACAAATTTTAGTACCCAATTAATCCAACTTAACTATAAAGACCCCTATTGTAATTGAAATAGGAGCTCATCTTTTGACTGTTGTCAACTAATCTCTCAAATCTTCGATTCTATGTTAGAACATTTATGTAAATGTTATTCCGATCTAAGTGGTCCTATTCCATGTCCCGTGCTATGAAGCACTACTCCTATTTTCATTCCTAATCTAAGAATACGACCGATATGATTGATTGGACCGTGCATTTCTCCTATTACTTTTTTGTATCCCTTTGTTTCTCGGATACAATTTGTTCCTTATACGGCCAAATCTTAATATGTAGAAAGTCGTCGATGGCTACCTTATGAAAACATCAATTTGTATATGGGTATAAATGGTCTCTCTTTATTCTTCGTGATATTGACCACATTTCTGATCCCTATTTGCATTTCAGTGGGTTGGTCTAGTATGAGAAGTTATGGGAAAGAGTATATTACATCATCCCTCATTCTAGAATTTCTAATGATTGCCGTCTTCTGCATGCTGGATCCTCTACTATACAACCATGAATTGGACACTTACATCGAAATAAGTTCAACTCAACCATTGGATACCAAATCCAAACAAGTTTAGATGTAACATCAATCAAAGCTCGATACTCAACCTTCATGATAAATGATGTCAGAGCATCGTTCGATTGAACCCACAAGTATTGGTATGTCAAGTTTGTTGTCAATGTTAAATGGGAAAACTGTTTTTTAATTTATTATCTACTGAAGTTAGTCTCGAATACCGATAAATAAGATAAGGATCCTTATATGAATCATTAGTAAACGTCAATATATTGGATCACTTTCCTAATCAACATCCGAATAACCATATGCGAATTTTTTAAAATTGTCAACCATAAGTAAGGATATCCTAAACATAACACAAACTGCGTTTCACAACAAGCCAGTCATCTTTAGGTGAGGACTGCATACTTTGACAACTTTATTTACATAAAATGAAAAAAATCCATTCTGGTAAGCACATCGTAAAAATATTTAATGTATTACTCTATTACCGTGTGCCATCCTTAATTTTTATAAATTTGACACCAAAGTTTAAATTGTGGAAAAAACATAAATACCAAGCAGGATATTATTTAAAGAGGGGGATCCGTGGACAATCTTATATGGACACTATCTTACAAGATTTGCATCATTTTTTCTTTAGAGTCCAAACGACAATGAATTTGAAGCCAATACTTTGGTGATACATTCTTCTTTATGTAACTCGATAACCCTACATAAAATGAGCACAATCCAAGACATATAACACCACCATCTACCACTTTGAAAATCTATTGTTGAAAATCAATAGTCAAAATTAAAATTGGTAGATGGTGAGGTTTGGTATCTCATAATGTGCTCATTTCAAATAGGAAATCTAGAGTTTAATAAGATGAAAGCATCACCAGAGTATTAGCTTCAAATTCATTTCCGTTTGGACTCTTAGTTTTTTTTTATACAAATCCTATAAGATAGTGTCCATATAAGATTCTTCATGGATCCTCACTCATTATTATCTAAAATCTAACAATTTCTTGTAAAAGGAGAAGGAGACAGAAAATAGGGAGAAGAAGCATAGAGAATTCCATTCATATGTGTGTAGAATACAATGTTTAAGCCTCTATTTATATACATAGAAGACTTGGTGTCCAAGACATGTAAACCCTAAACTTAGACACAAAGGGCATCTTAGTAAATAAACAATGGTTTATAACACTCCCCCTGATGACCACCGTGGCTAAGCTAATTGCCTCATTAAAACCTTGTCAGGAAATTCCAAAAGGACAAAAACACGATCGAAGGGAAAAGTGTACAATTGTGAGAAAACTTAGAATATTGTTGGACATGTATATATGTTGCCTCATTAAAACCTTGGTTTGTAGTTGCGGGAAATCCCACACTACACCCCTTACTCAATTTTGCCTAATTAATCCATTGAAAGATGTAAGATCAAGAATATTTATTGATTGAATTCATGAAGTGTTTACACAGGAAAATAGAATTACACTTAGAAGTTAAAACACTCTTAAATTTTCTCTCTCCTAATGACTTGCTCCACAGTTTTCCCAAAAGGATCCCCACTGTACAGACTCATTTAGCCCTTTATATAGGGTAATACATAGTGGATGACAGCTAAGCTACCCTTTATTTTCGGGAATGTCTCGCGAAGTGTCGCAGGTGCACAAACATTCACTCTCGCGACACTTCTTAACTCTCGCCAGGTTTTGTGTCTTCCAATTATTTTGGGTGTCGTTATTCATCGCGTCGTTTATTGTAGCTCCCTGCGACTCCCTCGCGACACCGTCGTTTATTAATCTCGCGAGCCTTGTACGTTGCGATATTATGATCCTACATCTTGCCTCTTTTTCCTTGAATATTGCTTAACAAGCGATCTTTAAGGAAAAATCTATTGTGGTAGCGATCTTTGATTTTTGTTGATGAAGGAACGAGCAAAAGAATACTTTCCTTAAAAAGTACGTACTTGCCTCTATTCTTTTGCAAAGTTCCGAAGCTTTTTTGAGATATATACGAAGTATCGTCTCCTATCTCTCCTCATATTTCTCCTGCGAGGGGAAGAGTATCTTAAGATTTTTACAATATTGTTGCGCATGATCGCTTATCTTTAGATTCTTGATTTTGTACTTTTACACGGATTTTAATTATTAATGTCTTCTCTTGACACGTCTCTTTCAACCGCTTTTTCTTGACCGTTCATGTCTCTTCGCATTAAATGACCTCGTTTTTCTCGAGGATCTTTTTCCCTATATATAGTTTTCTTTTCCCTTCCTTTTCATTCTTTAGTTTCTCTCTCGCAACTTTTCTTTGACTCTCTCCTTCCGCAATTTGCGCTCCTGCCATTGTAAATCCTTTCTTCATCCCTTCTAACGTTGATCCTAATCTTTAACCTCCCATCCATTCCCATACCGATAATGGCTTCCATTAGTCGTGCATACAAAGCTTCTTTTGATGAAGTTCAACGAAGTTGCTCGAGAAGGGTTTCACTCTATCAACCATTCAAGAATCTTCATCTATTCTTTCTGCAAAGTTATTTTACGATCATCAATGTGATGATCAAAAAGATTATAGTCTCGCTAGGTCGACTTCTCGCGGGACTTCCCATTCCCTTGTACAATCCGAGATGCCTTTATTTTATGAAATCTTGGCCCATAAAAAATTCTCTCAGGCTGTTTATCAATTGAGTGGCGATTGCATTCGCCTAATGCTTGAGTTCGCGAATCGTGGTCTTTGGCAAAGGATCTTTATACCCTACTACCGTTAGACACCCCGATTTCACGAGACTTGAAATAGGCTCTTTGAGAAGTACACCGTAGAGAGCTTTTTGAAAACTATTTAAGTGATAAAGATGATTAATGCGAAATCTCATTGGGGCATTCGCCTTTGAAAAAAGAAGGATAATGTCCCCGAGGATAAATTGCTCATGCGCGAGGATATTGATTGGCACCCGGGAAATAATACTACTCCTCGCCACTCCAAAGATGAGAAGTGGTGGGTTGTACCCTTGATTTTAAATGGCCCTTACATCGCGGGTCCACATGTTCTTCCTGCGAATCTCGCAGGATATCACCCTTGGGAATTCAAATGGCCTGATAAGGCAAATGAGGTATGTTTCCCATTTTAAATCTTGCCTTTGCAACTTTCTTTTTATATATGTTGAGTTTGTAAAATTTCTCAGATCGCCAAATTGAGAAGAAAGTACAAGGATAATCCGTTGGAGAGTACTCTGACCATACTTCGATCGCTTACGAGTGAAGTAAGAAACATTTCCTTTGTTATTTGAAACAATATTGTTGCCTCTGTTTCTTATCTTTGACCGTATGTGAAGGTTGAAGCTGAAGAAGCTGTAGCCGCGAAGATTAAAAGTAAAGGTAAAACTGTCGTTCGCAAGGGTAAATCTTCTGCTCCATTAACTAAGAAGCGAAAGGTCCAATCTTCTTCTCGCCTTAGCTCAAACTCTGAATCTTCTGACGAGGATAATCATGACTCGAATCCTTCTCTCACCAAGAAGATTCCGTCGACCAGTTCTTCTATGGATCAGTTATCTAGCATCTTCTCAGACTGTTTCCAAGGAATGGGAGATGCTCCCCTAACTTCTCTTTGCGGGGCTCTCGCAAACGTGTGTAATGCTACTTTATTAGAGGGCAATAATTCTTTCAATGGAGCCTCTAGAATTGTGTCTCCTGACTTCTTGAATGCACTTGGATCTTTGGTACGTATGCAGTCGTATTTCCCTTTTAAATTTTTAAATATATGTGTATTAATGATTTTTCTATCTTCTTTTATAGGTTGGAAGAACTTCTTTTGTAGTTGCCTCAGATCTCGAGAGAAGACGCAACAATCTTGAAAAGAAGAATTTGCAATTGAGCAAGAAGATTCAAGAATTAGAGACGGAAGGCTGCGTCATCTCGCGATAAAGACGAGAGAATTCAAAAGTTAAATACCGAACTTGACTCCCAAAGGGATAGGGTGTCCACTCTTGTAACGCTAATCAATGACTTTATGGTATAAGATTTTACTTCCTTTTATCATTTCTATTTTATCGGTTGCATATTCTTTGCCTAACTTATTACCTTCGGAGATGTATATAATCTCTCCGATGAGGCTATTCTTCTCCATACATTTCGAACCTATGGATAATGATCTTCTTCTCGCCCACCTCAATCAATCTCTAAGTAGTTCCTCCAATAAAACTAACCTCCTTTCATTAAAGGATCTTCAATCCAAATATCATCTCTTGGAGATCGAACACAGATCTAGTTTAAATTTAACTAATCGCTTTAAACGAATGTACCTTGATTCCGAGAAGAAAATCAAGACTTTAAGGAAGAAAATTAGTAATCTCATAGATGAGAATGATCGCATTACTAGTGAGGTGCACAGGCATTAGCCGAATTCCACAAATCTCTTCTTGATGTGCAAGTTGAACGAGATGAACTCCTTCATCGAATACCATGTAAAGCGGCGAGAAGAGCAAGTTCGTTCTCTTCTCGTTATTAATAGTGATGATGAATTCGCCTGGGCTGCGAAAGTTTTAGATAATGCCAGGAATAACCTAGGTGTTGATGTTAGTCTTCACGCCGAGCATACTTCCTTGATTAAAGATATGATATCTGATAGAGAAGGTTATTTATTATACCTTCTTCGCTTCTTACTTCGTAGTATTGCTTGTAAATTATTAACTTGTTGTTACTTATTTTAATCCGAGAAGAGGCTTCAGGTTAGAATTAGAGAGCTTGAATCAAAAAGAACAACTCGCCAGAATTTTTCAACGAGAATTGAAGAACTCGAAACCGAAAAAGAACAACTCGTAAAGAATCTCTCCTTCGCGAGAATAGATATTCCAAGTTGAAGAAACAATTTCTAACGACAAGTGGAGAACTTTAATAATGATCTTGTATTCGTTTTTCGCAATGGAGGTATGGAGTATGTTTGTAAGAACCACAATATCCCTCTCGCATTCATATCCCCTGTCTCCTTGAAAAGGTTCCGAGAATCTGCTTTTGTCTCAGACGTTTCGATAGCGAGAGGCCGGCGAAGAAGAAAATTCTCGCGATGAGAATAATCGGACCGAAGAATCGATGAAGAAGAATCACCAAAGAGATAACTCTTTTTGTTTTCTTTCTCGCTTGTAATATCCGTACATTTCGTATCCTTATTATAGTGTATTTCTTGGATTTTTCCCCCGAATTCAATCTTCACTCCCTTGTAGTTCTTCCTTGTAATATAATTGGCTAACATTATTGATGTATAACTCTTTCATCGAAGATGAATAACAATATTCCATCTTTTCCATTCCCATACTTGCCTCTCGTTATTTATCTTGAGATGGAAGATTTTAGCATTTCATCATCCCGTATATGGTTGAATAATAATTTTATTGTTATTGAAATGTATTGTTGCGACGGGTCGCAGGTATCTTCATAAATCAAGAATTTTACTTGTCTTGCCTTATCTTCATAAATGTATTTTATCTCTTCTCATTGCGACAAGGTCGCAAGCTGGTAGGCCTCGAAGATGGTTATATTTTACGGCCTACGGTGATAACCGCAAGTGCACGGTGTCTTCAATGAAGACAGTGGCAAATACGGGTCGTCCACAGAGACGAGGAGGTGCTCTGGTTTATCTAAGGCTTACTCGACCGAGTTTTAAGGAATGTAGCACAAAATTATAAGGTTTTGTCGAAGCGGCGAGGTTGAGTGACTCTAAACTAAGGAAAAGAATGCGCAAGAGTTTGTAAACAGATTCTAGAGTGCTAGGGTGATCGAATCAGCCCTCTAATTCTTATGCTAAGCCAAACAATATCTCAATGTGTCTTGTACCTTCCCTTGAAGGTCTCGGATGATGAGTTACTTAACTAACTCCTTAATTCTCCCCTAGCATAGAGTGTCTTCTTACGGTACACTCTATCACGGGATCATTCTATTGTTAGCTAACTAATTCTTCCTAAAGGCAATTGAACCCGATATCACTAATGCATTCCTAGTATGGCCTGTCTTTTTATAGTACAAACCATCACAAATTCATTTGATCCATGCAGCACATAATTACTCTAATTAAACACGGCAAGAACACATATTTTGAACATGATTTACTCAACATAAGATTAGGGGTTTCATCAAACACCCTATCAAATTAACTTAGCACATGATTAAAACACAAAACACACAAAATTAAAACTACAGTGACTGCTCTGGCTAATCCAGGCGTGCCTAAAATCATCATCCCCTGCTTCTATTTATACATGCACAGCAAACCCTAAAACAGCAAACCCTAATAATTCAAAAAATCGAAACAAAACATAAAATAAAAGCAAACTAATTTGAACCCATACTCTGACTTCGCTGTTCTCCTTGGTCTCTCCCGGCAACGGCGCCATTTTAAGTTTTTGGCGCCGTTGCCGGGGACTTGGCGCGTGCCCTGTTATCCATTGCTTGCTTGCTTTACTGATTTTCACCATTGTAAATATTAGCTTGTATCATTTTAGTATAACTTAGTTTCATTTTTTATAGCTTTGCATCTGTACCTTAGTGTGTAACTTGCATCTTAGTTTGCATTGCATCCGTAACTTGTCATTGCATACGTAACTTGTCTTAGTTTGCATTGCATACGTAATTGAGCATTGTAATCGAGCATTGTAAGTTATTTGTAGCATTGCAATTCTTACCTTGTACATATTCATTCTACACCTTGCACCGCATTAACTCCATCTCGCATTCTCAAATTAGCATCGATTGTACTTAGTTTGTAGTTATTGTCTTGCTTTGAACTTGCACTTCAGAGAACCGAGAATTTTTGTTGAGCCAACAGTCCATTTGTGCTTGAGCTTTCTTCTTTGTGCAAGCCAAAGGAAGGAAGGCAAGGGAAAAACTCAAGACTTGAGGTTAGCCAAAATCGTGCATTTGTGAAGCTTGGCTTGTCTTGTGGTGTGTGTAAGATGCAAGCTTGGCTTGTCTGCTGATAACCCCGACCTCGAATCGTAGTTTTTAATGCATGCTTGAACCCGGACTAAACCGCATCCGCCTGAGTGAGCTGTACCATTAGAGAGCTGAAACCTCCACCCCCGACAATTTGTGAGGTCGTGTAGCTGTTATAACCTCGTGGTGACAGCCAATCCTTGGATAGCCTAGTTGGTGAAAGCTCACTAGAGACCTAGTGTTAGTTCTCATCCGCCTTGAAACCCGAGCTTAGTTGACAACCTCATTCCCGCAAGCCCCCGTAGCTGCAGTTTGAGCTTACCTACGTATCACACTTTGTTGATAAGCGCACTAAGGCTGCTGCGAGCTGGTGCCTGAGTTATATGTTAGCCAAACTTTGGCCTGATTTTTTGAACTGAAGCTTGCTGGCCTTATTCTGTGAATACACCCTGAGCATGTTGTGAGATGCTAAAGCATATTTGTGAAAATTTGCCCCTTGCTGCCTGTCTGCATATTTTGTTCAGTAACTATCTTGGTGTTAGCATTGATCTGATCTATATCATGTTAATGGTGTGAACCACATGCCCTGCAAATTTTCTTGAAATTGTGCTTCTGCTGCTATTTACATCTGTGCACCAATTTATGCAGTTTGTGTGTGACCTGTGGTGTTGATTGAGCTGAGAATAGCAGAGTTGGTGTTAGCAACTAGGTTGGTTTTCAAAAACACACAACCCTGCACAATGCTGCACCTTTGAGTGGGCACATCCAATAACACGTGCACATCACAAAAATTTTGCATCACCGTGTGTCTTGTGCATTTTTCCGAGTTTGATCTCCTGTGCATGCCCCGAAATGCACTAGCTCCGTCTTTGTCTTGTAACTGCACAAGCAGCCTAAGGCGTGTCTTTGTGTAGTCACTAATTGAGTTGTGACCACCTCTCGGCTCGGCACCGCCAAGCTTGACCATATTCTTTGGTTGTCACAAACCCGGGCTGCTTAAGAGAAAACTTCACTTCGGGTTTGCATTCCAGCGATTCCTGACCCACAAATGCAGGGGTCGTCTCTCACCGAGAATCAAAAACCAACCACTGGGCTACCTAACTTCACTTCTGGGCTGTGTTATATCAACCCACTTCTGGGCTTGCACAAACCGAGCCCAACTCAACCCAACCTGGGCTGCCAAGCCTTACTGTGCATCTGGGCCCCACTTCTGGGCTGTACACACTGTTGGGCTGTACACACTACTGGGCTAGCATTATAACCTGGGCCGCACTCAACCTAGGCTTTGACTGAGCTGTACAACTACACATCCAGGCTCTACATACAGTCCGTGCAACCAAGTGGGCTGGACCATCTAGGCTAGCACCCATTTTGTTGGTGCATGCGCACAAAATCGAGCCCACATCATTTGGGCTAGAACCCAATTTCACTAGGTTTACCACACCCATTAAGTTTGCAAACACTTTGGGCTGCAACCACACATAATCCCAATAAACCAAACCTGGACCTCCCACATAAACCAAAGCTCCCAACAAAACCAAATGAATCCCATTGAAACCAAATCCCAATAAACCAAAGCCCACATAAACCAAACTAAACTTTGAGTTCAATTTGAGTACTAAATCATGTCAGGATTTTGGTCCACTTCTGGGGATTCAAACAAATCCCTTAGAGAGCGTGCTTACGGGCACGCTTCACAGGATGAACCCCCCACATACCATAGTGACTTTAGGGAATTTTATGCGCCCTCTCAGGGCCCTGACCTTACATACCCTAATCACTATGAGCACATGTATCATCCATCACAAAGTTGAGAATGAACACTCTCCTCATACCCAGTCATCACTTTTAGATCAATTAGAAGCTCGACTATACGGCTTAGAAAGGCAATCACATGAGCGATCTGTCAAATCTAATTCCCCCTAGGCAATATGAAATGCATGCTTGCACCTTATGTGGTGGCTTAGACCACCTGTGAATCTTGTTATATCTTGCATGATTTTAGACAGTCTAGGGAAAACCATGATAATCCAATGAACGAAGTGTCTAGAAGTGACTATTGGGACCATAATCAACCCGCACACATGCATCATTCACCACAGTGGGGAGATGAACAATTTTATACTCCCCCAACTCTGGTTTGCAATCAAGCAATGGAAACACTCATGGAGCAAAATGCTAGGCTTGAAATGAATGCAATGCATGACCATCCATATAGCAACATGTCTGAATTTCCCTTCTCTAGTGAACCTCATGCACAACCATACAATGAATATCCATATGAGGAATGCATACCCACTAGTGAAGACTCTCCTTCAATGGAACAACTCAAGATGATTCTTCAAAGGAACCTGATTGAGTTACAAAATGATAGGATTGAAAATAGTGTTTCTAGTCTTACTCATGCAACTAACATTGAATATGAACCTAATCTAGAGGTAGATGAGTACACTAAAAATGCTACAATTTTGAATGGAGAGATGGATTTTTGCTATGATGATGATGATGATGATGAATATGAAGAGCATGTGTATTTTGAAAATGTAATAGAATTTTTAGGTTCAGCGACATTAAGTGTCTCTCCTGTGAACCCTATGAATGATGCTTCTTCTTATATTCATGCATGTGATGTTGATGTAGAACCTGTGGAATTGTCCTGTGAAAATGAGCATGCTTTACCACCTGTTTGTGACCTAGGAATAGCTGAATTGTCTGTTGACACGGATGATTCAAAGCATGTGCCTAACTCCATGCCTAGGCTACAACATGATATCTCTCCTGGTTATGTTATACATGAGAATGGTGACGAATATGACACGGAGATTGATGAGCTTGTTTATGCGGGTGAACATGATTTACCCTCTTCGACTTTAGGAAAGTGTGTGACCAGGTGCAAATGATTTTAAAAATGAAAACAACTTAGATGTACCTAACCTCTCTCCTGAGTCACAAATTGAAACTCCTCCACCAAACCTAGGTGTTGTTTGTTACAAAATTGCAAAACCAACTCTTCTAAAAATGCCTAACTTAGGCCTAGAGCTTTGTGCTTCCCAAGTCCTCTTGGACTATTTTGCATCAAAGTATAACACTCTTAAGGAGCCACGGTTGGAATATGTATATCCACTGTAATTAGCAAAACTCATTTCGAGTTAGACCTTTTTGCATGATGTACCTTTAAAATTGCAAGACTTTGTGCTTTCAAACACACCCGTTCACAAGTTTAGGTTTGGGGGAAACTCCTTCACATCTACAGTCTTACTTACACTCTCATATTATAATTGTGTAAGGCTGTTAATGTGTGTACATATCGTCTATTGGGTTGATCCTCAACTCTTTAGATTGTTAGTTTATGGTGAATTTTTGTATATAATCCAGTAGGACTTGTTAAATTTTTCTTTTCTTGATTTGGTTGAGTCTTCTTGCACATATATTATGCTAATCCGATATGATCCCCGTTGAGAATGTTGGATTTTGCCTTGACGAATGAAGCTCAACCTTGCTCTTTGTAGACATCAGGTAATCTCTTCCCTTTTTCTCTTATCGGCATAGTTCTCTCGGTATGTGATTTGTTTAAATTTTTCCTATCTCGTGACACATTGAGGACAATGTTTGATTTAGGTTTGGGGTGCATTTGCATTTAGAGTTTTTAGTTTTTATTTTGCATTTAGAGTTTTTAGTCTTTTATTTTACCTTTTATTTTCAAAAAAAAAAAAAAAAAAAAAAAAAAAAAAAAAAATTCAAAACTCTTTTGTAAAAACCTCCAACTTTAGAGATTTTAGAGTCACTAGCATGCTTCTAGCTATGTTTACATAGAGAATCTGACCGAAATAAATGAACTTGGAAGTCTGGAGAACACAATCGGGTTCCTTAGTTGATTAGAGCGTTAAAGTTGGATTTAACCATACCGGGAGGGCGAATTAGGTCTTGTTTAGATATTCGGTAGTAGAATTGTGATCACCCATAGTGGAGACTACCCATTTTACATCAAGCGAGGTACCGACCTTCACTCTTTGTGACTTTCTAGAAAAGCTTTTAGAGTGTGTGTCACCGTACGTCAATTAGGGTAGGAATGGTGAGCTTCCCAACTTCGCACCACTTCGGCACTACTTTTGATCTCTTGAGTGCTAATTCCGTCAATCATGAGGGTGACGTCTAAAGATGAAAACTCCTTCTAAATACCGATTTGTAGTTAGCATCATTCTCTCTCTCAATCAAGCAAGACCCATAGAAACACATCATCGTCAAGAACGGAGCAAAAATCGAATATTGAAAGAAAAATTGATATAGTCCAAGGTTTATGTGCAACAAAGAAAAAGAAAATAAGATGAGAATTAATGAAGTTTGTGAAAAATTGAGTTTATCGTTTTATTGTAACAAAAAAAAAAAAAAAAAAAAAAAAAAAAATTTGTAGTTTATTTTTTTGTGTCTAGTTACCACAAAGTTAAAAAAAAAAAAAAAAAAAAAAAAAAAAAATTATTATTAAGTTTTTGTGAAGTTAAGAAGTTCGTCATCAATAGTTGAAGGCGAAGACCGAAGACAGAAGATTGAAGACGTTTCTATGGTTCTTATGAGAGAGTGATATTAATTGCCGATCGGGTGAAAAGGTAGTGAGTACTCCCACCCTTGCTAATGGTTGATTTCCTTCCTTAGAGATCATCGAAAAAGATTCTTTTGTCCACATACGTGGAGTCTCAGTTTTTATTTCGAAGGTTAGCCTTCTTACCTACAACGTGTGCGGAATTCTCTCTTTGCTCCTACCTGCACACATGAGAGACTAAAAAGCGATCTTTTTGAGTGCAATTATCATAAAACCCTAATGGTGAGGGCGAAGTCGAGGCTTATGTTCACAATCGAATCCGAATTCTTTCATATGGTATGGTTACTTCTCGCTCGGCACTTAAGGATGAGAATGCGTTCTTCGATAGTTCTAACTTCGTTACTAGCATGCGAAACTCTATGTCCTCATAGCTTCTTGGAGGCTTGAGACTCTTTTACACTCTGAAGTTGGAGAAGGTTTTGTGGGTACACCTCTGGTAAACCCTCACGAGACTACAACTCGTCCACTAGGGACACCTAAGGGTTTAAAGGCTTAGTGCATACGCTAAATGCATTCGAGAGACTGCGACGGGGGTATAGTTAGGATTTCTTATTTTTGTTTCACTTGAGGACAAGTAAAATTCAGGTTTGGGGGTATTTGATGAGTGCCAAATAGTGCATATTTATACACCTTTTTATTGGCATTTTACCCATCTTTTGCGCTTAGAAATCAGATATTATCCCATATTCTGTGTTTTCCTTGTTTTCAAGAATAAATATTTGTATTAATTAATTTTGTGTTTTTAGGTAATAAATAAAGTTCGGAGAATCTGAGGAGCCAAAAGAGCGAAGAAGTGGAGTCGAGCATCTATGGAGCAGAAAGCCAAAGCCCGCGCGCAACAGTTGCAACCCAACAAGTAGCAACTCATCTACAAGACATGGGCTTGAGCTAGACCCGGATCCGAGCCCGTGCACTCCAAGCCGTCGAGATTTCGATCTTCTACATCCAACGGTCGCTGCCCTCACTATACATCATCTCTTGATGCTCCGTGCAACACCAGATCACATCAAAGCCGCTCACCTTTCTCAGCCGTTGAGATTTCTCCAGCTTGATCTAACGCTCGCTTCAACCTCTACATCATCAACGACCGATGCACTCGCTCAACACCTGAATGACCCTAACCTATACACCCTAATCGACTATCTCATTCTTCTCTTTCCTCTTCTCTTCCATCTCCATCAGAGCGAGCTCGCTCTTCCTGAAAACCCCCTCGCCTAGACCATGGCGGAGCGCCACCACCTCCGTCCTTTCTTCCACAGCTATCACCACTCCGCTCCGCCACTCTCTCCCTCGATTAACTCTTTCATAGCTTCTCCTCACCTTAGAAGCTAGGTCGGAGCTAATTAGGGTTAGGGTTTTTCTCGAGCAACCCGCATGATTGATTCAGAGGCGATTGACAGGAGAGACCAAGGAGAACAGCGAAGTCAGAGTATGGGTTCAAATTAGTTTGCTTTTATTTTATGTTTTGTTTCGATTTTTGTGAATTAGGGTTTGGTGTTTCCCTTGCATGTATAAATAGAAGTGTTATGTGTGTGTTAGGGTTTTACGCCTGGATTAGCCAGAGTGTCACTTTAGTTGAATTTGTGTTTTAGTTATTTTGTAATGTGTTAATTACATATCCAGGGTGTTAATGAAACCCCTGAAATTCATGTTCAGTTCATTTATTTGGAGTTGTGTTTTTGCTGAGTATACCATGATTAGGATTGTTAATTAGTCCTTGAAGCTTGTTAGCCTGTGATGGATTATCTTTGTAAGAAGATAGTCCATACTAGGGGTCGATTGGCTAAAATGGGTTAAGAAACATCCAGTGTAGACCTTCATAAGAAGGCACGGGAACATAGCTTAAGATACATAGCTTGTGCATGAGATCGGGGGTGGAATGATCACCACGGTACTTTCCATATTTTGATACAACCTTAGTCTAGTGTCACATTCCCACCTCGGCCCGATTCGGCAACAAAAACATAAGTGTGTTACCTTCATTAGAACTCAGTTTAGCATAGCCATAGATCACTTAAGCACCCTCGTCTCTGTGGATCGACTCGCACCTGCCTGTCGTGCCGCAAAACCGCACACCGTGCACTTGCGGTTTAAACGTAGGCCTCATAATTTACCCATCTTCCGGGCCTACCAAGTTTTTGGAATATATAGGTGTTGTGGTGTGAAGCGGTTACATCAAAGCTCGATGAGGAAGGCGCAGCGAGCGTAGGATCAAGCTGGAGAAATCTCAACGGCTGAGAAAGGTGAGCGGCTTTGATGTGATGTGGTGTTGCACGGAGCATCAAGAGATGATGTATAGTGAGGGCAGCGACCGTTGGATGTAGAAGATCGAAATCTCGACGGCTTGGAGTGCACGGGCTCGGATCCGGTCCAGCTCAAGCCCATGTCTTGTAGATGAGTTGCTACTTGTTGGGTTGCAACCGCTGCGTTTGTTTGGGCTTTGGCTTTCTCGCTCCATAGATGCTCGACTCCACTTCTTCGCTCTTTTGGCTCCTCGTATTCTCCGAACTTTATTTATTACCTAAAAACACAAAATTAATTAATACAAATATTTATTCTTGAAAACAAGGAAAACACAGAATATGGGATAATATCTGATTTCTAAGCGCAAAAGATGGGTAAAATGCCAATAAAAAGGTGTATAAATATGCACTATTTGGCACTCATCACAAGCCGCCCTTACATTTTCAAGTAAGGGCCCATTGATCCTGCCTTGTCATTTTTGTGTGGTCTTCCGAGTTAGACCTCCCTAATTAGAGGTCTTCCCCTGCCACCTTTTATTGCGACAAAATCGCAGGACGTCTTTTACACTTGCATGTAAAGACCCATTGATCTTGCCTTATCATTTTCCAAGTATTTTTGCCTCTGCGGGATGTTTTAGTTGCGACAATATGACATGCCTATATATCCTTGCGAACACATAGCCCCATGACATTGCCGTGCCGTGCGACGAAATCGCGGGACGTCCGTACACTTTCGTGTAAAGACCCATTGATCTCGCCTTACCCTCGCGTTAGTATTATTGCCTCTGCAGGATCATTGCACAAATATGACGAGCCTAAATTCTCTTGCGAAAAACATAGCCTTATGACATTTGCGTCTGCTTTGACACCCCTAATGGAGAGCGTCGCCCTTATCATCTCCCGGTTGCCCCTTCAAGGAGGCGAAACATCGGCCATACAAGACTAGCTCCTCCCATCCGGTCTTAACAACAACTGAGTTGTTTCGCAGCCTCTTATCCCTTATACCTATATGGTTTATGGTTACGAGACTGCACCCTAAGTGGAGTTTTCTTCGGGCGAGTGCAACATATGCCAAGACTTGCCAAGAATGGCAGTGGTAGGTTCATCCATCCGGGCACTCGGCTCAACCGTGTACCTCGGCGCCTTGAGCATACATCGACTCTAAGAAGAGACCCTCGGTCGCCCAACAGGGTATAACCTTATATATATAGTTGGGAATCCAAGGTACCTCTTAGGATAGGCTTTCATGGGCCCCAAATTTTCATGACTCGAGGCTTGTGGAGCGGTGTAACCTTCCCCCCGAGCCATGTCGAGAGATACCCCTTATATGACGCACTTTAGGTCTTACATTTGCCTCTTACGAAATGTTATTCGCGAACTAGGTGTACGCCATAAAGGTTCGTCCCATTCATTTACTCATTCATCTTTGTTAAATCATTCAATCATTCAATCATTCATGTTTCATTATTTGTTAATATTTGTTTGCGAAGTATTCGCAAAATTCCATTTCATTTGTTGTGTCTTTATCTCTTTCTTAATCGAATTCTCATTTACCCTTGACGCAAGATTCTCGCACATCATTACTTCAATTGCTACTTTTCCTCCTGCTTTTGTTGACTATTCACTTCTTATGCCTTTTGTTCCTCATATCCTTCGATCCTTTATTATCATAACATTCGCCTGTTTCTAGGCATTCACCTCGCGAGGTATGTTCGGTCCTTACTTCTATAACATCTACCATCAGTTTTTCCTTTCTCTGCTCATCTCTCACATGTTGCTTCCAACCCTTTCTTTTGGCATTTCTTTCTTCGTGACTTTCTACATCGACCTCATGACATTCTTTGTGACTCCTTCCAATCTCCCCGTATAATACCAATGCCATTTGGATGTGGAAATTTTATACATTGATGATATGTTGATGCGACTCCCAAGATTTCATGAAGCCATGGCCTCCCAATCAGCGCATTATATGGAGATTCCACGTCAACCACACAAATAAGATATCAGTTGATAATTCTTGTAGAGGTATTCTCATGTGAACCTCTCCCTTTGGTTTGTTTGCAGTGCCATTAAAGCCATATATCTTATATGTCGAGGGGATCAAATCCTCATCTTTTCCTCCCATCGTCTTGTAAGTATGGTAAAGAGAATATTCACCGAACTTAGGTGTCGATTAGGATTCGGTTGATCGCCAAACAAGCTTCTCGCTTCATCATCTTCCCCATCAATCGGGTTTCGGGTTAATCTCTAGTTTCACAACCAACGGGCTATCATGTGTTTCTCTTCCTTTTGGCACTTCATCTGCAGAGAAAGAAATAGTCTTCACTGCCACTTTTCTAAATCGCGTCGTTCTCATGAGACTCATTATTTCTTTATCATTAGCATCTCTCGCAAAGACTCTCGAGCACGTTGTCATGAAAATCTTCGATTGTGCGATAAGAGTGGACGATAGAGTTGCAATTCAAATTTTTAGCTTTTGTTCCGACCTCTATCACAAATGTTTCCTTTCCTTTCGCCGACACTGTTCTGTGCATTTCTGGTGGTGGTGGTAATGTCTGGCATTTTCCTCTCCTTTTAGAAAGTGATTGACTTCCCTTGATCAATCATCCCGAGAATAATTCTCTTTACGTTTCTGTGATCGTTTGTTTGATGTCCATGGAAGCGATGGTAAGAACAAAACTCATGACTTCGCTTTGGTGGTGGTTCCATCCCGCGTTCCAAGGTCTTTGGTACATCTTCCATCACAAGTATAGCCTCCCAGATCTTCTCCGCACTAGCATTCAGTGGAGGCATCTTAATTGGTTCCCATACTATTCTGCGGCTTCTCTTCCCTCCATGGTTATATTGCCTTCGTCCACCGTAAGTTTCTTGCACATGATCTAGCCTTTGAATCTTATTATTGCTGTTACGGTTGTAGTAATTCCTTTCTTGTTCAAACTCCTCCTGGTCATGGCTTCCCATGGCTACTATCTTCCGCTGTCCCTCGTGCCCTTCCCCGCTTGTGTCCTTGCGAAGTGCTCGCCACTTTGTATTGATGAATCGAGGTAACAAGCTTGCGTTCGCAGCATTCGAGTTTGTGTTCGCGACCGGATAAGAATTCATTTCATTTCGTCTTTCTTCTAAGGCGATATATTCTTCCCGTAATTCTCAGATTACGCCATCGTGATTGTATTTTTAACTCTAAAAATTTGAATGTATAACAAGTTAGTCGCGAAGAGAGCATTCACAAATGAGAGGATGAGATATCTTTCCTCAACCCGTCCCGCCATTTCGCTACACATGGTTCTCCATCTTATTGTCAATCGCCTTAAGCTCTCGCCAACCCTTTGTTTCAACCCGAATACATCTTCAATACGGTCGTGAAGAGTTGTTACTTATGTATGCTCCGGGAATGTGGCTTGTAAATGATTAAATGATGTGATTGTGTTCCTTGGTAGACCCTCAAACCATTTTAGTGCTTCTCCAATTAGGCTTGATGCGAAATATTTACACAAGATAGCATCATGATTCTCCCACCGCAACATACACCTCATATAGGCCTTGATATGTTGTACCGCACAAAGTTGTTCCATCGAAGATGTTTGTTAATGCGGGGAGATTGCACTTAGGAGGTATTCCTCCCATCCGTACTTCTAGCGTGAAGGGGTTCTTCGCAGCCTTCTGCGATGGCTTCGTCCAATTGTTTCCTTCCTCCTTCCTTCTATTGTTCAGCAATCCTCTCATTTCACCCGATTCTCTTAAGATTTGTTCATTTGCCTCGTAATTTGACTCTCTTGGTCTTTTTAGCTCGCTTCTCTCCTTCTTCGCTCGTGCCTTTTTTTGACCTTCTTGTTCGTTATTTTCTTCTCTCCTTTCCCTGCGACGATCTTCTTCGTTTCTTTCTTCAATTCGCACGCCATTATATCGGTTGTTCTCTCTTCTTGGTCGTCTCTCGGCTCTCACTGCGCCCTCTCATATTCTTCATTAATATTTCTATTGGTACGATTTTGTTCCCTCCTTCTTTCTCGGTTATCATGGTTATTCCGCTAGGATTGCCTCCTCTATCTCTTGATTTTCCATTTCTTCTCTTAGCCTTTCTCTCTCGCGAGCTAGCGCGCTTGTTCAATGTAGTGTCTCTCAATGTCATCCTCGATCTCTCGGTTTCTTCTCAGTTCTTCTCTCCCGTGCAAGATTATTCTCCCTTCAGCAGCTGGGTCATTCGATTCTTGGAGTTGCATGTTTCCTTGATTTTCCCTATTCCGCTCATTTTGAAGATTTTCGGGTTGAGGAATATAACGATCTTCTATTTCCCCTCTTCTCTCGCCATGCTCGTACTCGGATTTTGTGTTTCTTCCTCGGTACTTTCTCGTTGGTAAAACTCTCCTTCTCTCTTCTCTATTCGATCTTGAACTTGATCTCACGCTACTTCTAGATCTCCTATTTTGCAACCTCATATTTTCCATCCTCAATTCATGATTCTGTCTTGTCAAGTTTGCTCGTTCCTCCGCCTCTAGCCGTCTCTCTTCGTGTATTGTTTGTCTCAATCTTTCTAATGCTTTTTGTGATTTCTTCGTTTTCTCCATTCATTCCTTGCTCTCCTTGTCCATTGTTCACTGCACCGCTGCTCCTCTTCTCTCTCGTCTTTCGGAATCAGATCTCCAAGTATGTACACTTACTCTATCATAATCCTCACTGCGTTTGCTATCGGGGAGATTGGTGGCTGATTTTGATCTTCTCCATCATTTCTCCTATTCATCCTTGATGACTCTCCTGTTTCATTCCTCCTTTCTCCAGCAAGTCTCCCACTTCTTCTTACAATCGTTGGTTGCCCTTGTACATTTCTTCTTCTAGCCATTTTTCTTTTTCAATGAATTCTTGAGTATCTTCTCCAAATCCTTTTTCTGTTAATCCAAATTCTTTCCAATTTCTACGTCAATCACTGCTCCGTCCCTGTTTCTAGCGCATATGTAGTTGCAGGAAATCCCACACTACACCCCTTACTCAATTTTGCCTAATTAATCCATTGAAAGATGTAAGATCAAGAATATTTATTGATTGAATTCATGAAGTGTTTACACAGGAAAATAGAATTACACTTAGAAGTTAAAACACTCTTAAATTTTCTCTCTCCTAATGACTTGCTCCACAGTTTTCCCAAAAGGATCCCCACTGTACAGACTCATTTAGCCCTTTATATAGGGTAATACATAGTGGATGACAGCTAAGCTACCCTTTATTTTCGGGAATGTCTCGCGAAGTGTCGCAGGTGCACAAACATTCACTCTCGCGACACTTCTTAACTCTCGCGGGTTTTGTGTCTTCCAATTATTTTGGGTGTCGTTATTCATCGCGTCGTTTATTGTAGCTCCCTGCGACTCCCTCGCGACACCGTCGTTTATTAATCTCGCGAGCCTTGTACGTTGCGATATTATGATCCTACATCGACAAGGAAAACCCAGTGGGGAAAAACCTTGATGAAGGAAAAAGAGTACAACGTGATAGTCCGGTAAAATACCTTCTAATTTGATACTCCCCCTGATAAGTACAAAAGTTAAGTCTTGGCTTGCAAATCTTCGAGTCGACACTTTCCCAATTTCGATGAACGAATTTCTTGAATGCTAGAGATAGTAATGCTTTCGTGAGAAATCTGCCAGTTGATGAAGTCTTCTTTTGTGTTAGTCTTCTAATAGTAGTGTCCTCGAGTCCGCATGCTTCTTTCAAATACATTAAGTACTTGTGTCTTGGATTGCTGATTACTTGGAGATGATTTGCAGAAATAGTTGATGTAGTTTCTTCAACAAAGTGCCAAGATATGAATACCTTATCATACGTGAACAAAAATCGTATTTGTTAGAAGGAAATCCAAATTCTTAGGAGATGATTAAGTTGATTTATTTTAATCAAATGTGGGCATCCACTATACAACCAAAATTTATACAACTCCCCCTTGGATGACCGTCATGTTGAATTAAATTGCCTCACTAAAACCTCGCCAGTAAAACCCAATGGGAAAAAACTTGGACAAAGGAAAAAGAGCACAAATATCAACATTTTGAAATAAAATAAATGTCATGTTGCCTCGTTAAAACCTTGTCAGGAAAACCACATGGGAAAAACACAAACGAAGGAAAAGAGTACAACTTTTGACGATTTATGGATGCTAACTCATCTTTATGAGTATTACGGATAACAAGCATCAAAATAATAACTCGGTCTATCTCGAAAGACGAGTTTATGCTAGCATAATTCTAACTGCAGATTTAATAAAGAAAAGAAAATAGAACTTATGCTGCAAAATCGTGGATTTTGGTGTTTTTAAGGACTTCTCAAAAGACCTATAAAGTTGATATCATCAATCAACTAATCCGGATTTTTGGTAAATTTTAAAAAAAAAAAACACATTAAGGATTGCTAACCCTGACATAATCAAGTCAGTGGTTTGCTCGAATATAATTTGAATCTTACAAGGATTACAAATTATAACATATTTCCAAATGCAATACAAGTCATTCAAAGACTACCACGCCAAATGCATTGTCCAGGAGAACCGAATGTTATGGAATCAATCCTAGGGTTTGAGTAAAAACTAAAACCCTTAAATCGTTGTAAAACGATAATATTTCTCGTTGAACGCATTATGACAACACTAGCCTGTAAAATAACCGGCTTGGCAATTTTAAGGTGTTAAGTCTTGGATCCAAAATTGCGTCAATCGAGAAATCAATCCAACCTAATTTGGATTATATGCAACCAATCATGTATGTCGATATTACTCTGCAGAGGGGTCTACAACCACCATCATTTATTTCGGTAGCTCGTAAATGAATATTCGATAATCATTAGTTTATTATGACCCAACACAATTCTCCGGGTGTATACACACTTTGAAAAATTCAAATTTTACTGGTACCAGTTCCCGCGGGCATTATAATCTCCTCCTCGTCAAATGAGGAGATATTAATTTTGAGAATGTGAATCATATTATGATAGACTCTATCATAGCACTATCTATAGCATGTAGCAAAACGCTACATTTTTGCTAGAAGTGATTGGATTTTCCTTTTCAAACGACATTAGCTTATGGAAAAGCTAAATGAGATAATTTCATGCCTATTATTTAATGGTGACATTTATCGATTTGATTTAATGGGAGAGAAATTGATATAAATTTAGTTAATTAACACCACCTTTTGATAGTGTATATAGTCTCCCCGATTATGGGGAAATAATTGTATCTCATATACGAAATCAAGTTTCGTAAAGTATTATCCGATTAATTCGAGGACATATATCGAGAATAATTTTTAGTTTTTAACAATACTTGTTGGACAATGAGATACCGAATCCGTAAATCACTAAAAATTATACGAAAAATGTAATCCACTTGATATACAAATTGAACAAAGCGTGGATTTTATTGGTTACAACCCAAAAGATATAAAATATGCAAATTAATCTCCAAATAATTCGACATGAGATTGTGGACACTTTATTTTTCAAAAAAATTAAATTCAAGATTAATATAGTCACTTCAAGGACTAATAATATTGGCTAACAAGTCAAAAGTGCGCACTGCCACTGACCTTTAGTGTCCTACCATATTCCAATTAGAAGTGGAACAGTCCAAAAAATTTCGGAGATTATTAACAGGAAAAAATTAAATTGCTCGATATCCCTCAAGAATGCAGCAATTTTTTATTCACTGGTATTTGCAAATATTACGAATAACGATTTCAACCCTTTTGGGTTTGATTGAGAGAAAGTTTCTTTTTAAGAAGATAAAGAAACCGTAAATCGTTATTTTTCTAGGAAAAACACCATGTTATGGTTGATAAATAGTTTCTTTAAAGGGATAGAAACCAATGGTTTATTTTTTGATAAAACCATATTTGATGGTACAAGTTGGTTTTCGAAATGGCACCATATTGGCAAAAATTTAGAAAATATGCCAATATATTTTCTCTCTTCTTATGGAAACGATGGAGAAAATTAACACCAACTCGATTGGTTTGTATGATTTATCGAAATCGTTTCAACAAACTAAAAGATGTCGTTTTAATCATCGCATATGGAAAAAAATCCATTTTGTGGGAATTCTTATTATTGACATACGGTTTGGGCAAATAAATATAAACCATATGATAAATCACATGATCTTTGTCCAATGGACAAAGATCTCGAAGTAAATCAGCCGGAGGTTCATGAACCATGCATGTGATTAATTACCGTAATGACGATGAATATCCGCGATGACACCAATTTTAATTTGATGATTATAGTTTCATTAGAGGAATAGAAACTTTAAACTATTTTTCAATAGCTTTTTTCTTTCTCTAGGAGTAGAGAACAAAGGAAATCAAACTCAAAAAATTGATCACCGATAAATAGATAAGAAAGCATATAAAGTAAAATATATATATATATATATATATATATATATATATATATATATAAAATCGCAGCTTGATGACTATTAAAAAAAAATGGACAGGAAAGATACAAAACAAAAGTACCAATGCTGTAAAAGATGGATACAACACCAAGTATTGTTGTCTCTCAGCCAATGTTTCTCTTCCACTTGTTTAATCACGCTTTAAGTATCTTGAAAGTGGATTCTTTGCTATCGTAAAATATCACCATCGGATTTTTACCAAATCAAGGTGTGTATATGCAAAGAAACAAAAAAAAAGAAGAGATTAATTAGTACACGGCTCCAAAACTGTAAAATCATAAATAATTAAATTAATATGATCTGTGAAAACTAAAGTTAGGTTTAACCATGTAAAAAAAATAAATAAAGAATAAAAGAAATAGTATAAAATATTATATCACCGATTTCACTTTTTTTTCTTTTTTTTTTGTTTTAAGCTCAGCGTAGGGCGTGCTGATTACGTCTTGTAAAAGGAGAAGGAGACAGAAAATAGGGAGAAGAAGCATAGAGAATTCCATTCATATGTGTGTAGAATACAATGTTTAAGCCTCTATTTATATACATAAAAGACTTGGTGTCCAAGACATGTAAACCCTAAACTTAGACACAAAGGGCATCTTAGTAAATAAACAATGGTTTATAACACAATTATATATTTTTATTCTTTTTGAGGGCCGAATTTTGCATGCGAGAAAAGACAACAAAATTTGGTACAAATTTTACAAGATAGTGCCCATGTGTAAGATTGTTCATGGATCCTCGCTCACTGTTATCTAACATCTAACCATCGTGTGCGAGGGAAGAAAAGACAATGAAATATTCTTTCAAATGCTAGGGGAATGGGACTTGGTTTAAGCCGTTTAGGGTACATATAACGGGACCTGGTTTTGGCCGTCATACGGTCGGTCATAGTTCATACCATCCACAGACCCAGACGTGTAAAAAGCGAGAACTGCCTAAACTAGGCATCGTCGAATCAAAGAATAAACTCTATGATTGGAAATAAAGTACAATCCCATATTCGCAATATCTTGATATATATATGGGCAATTTAGAGGAGCTATCCTCGTTGAAATCCAAACATTTCAACTTTTCCTGACAAACCTACGAAGTTTGAGTTTTGGTAAATAGCCGGACAAAATCGGTTTGTCCTTCCATGTTTTATAAGTTTCGATTTTTTATCCCGAATTTACCCTTTAACTATAGTTAATAGGAGCCAACTATAGTTATGGGTAATTTTTCTAACCAGAATCACATATGGATACTATACTTGTTTTTTCACTCTAACCTAGTTATATTTTGCGCTCCTTCTTCACCTCTGTTATCCTTTTTCTTCGTCACTCACTCCATTAGCCATTTTTGCTACTTCTTGATCTTATTGTACTCTGCTTCTGAAAACTTATTTAACTTCAAAACCAATCAAAAGCTAACACTTTATGAAACCATGACTGCCGACAAACAGATGCATATGAAGTATTAGAACCTGCTCTTAATTTTTTCTTACGATGGCAGTATACATTCACAGTCCTACATACCTGAGCGCATCGCTGTTATGGAGCAACCCCTTGTCTGATATTTCATCTCCAGATATCTGCTGTCGGTAAAGAGCACAGACAGCTTTCATACAGAGGTCAGGTTTCTCTTCAAATGATGAAAGCATATCAGTCTCACACTTCCATTTGTTTTCTTTGTCTTTGTTCCTGTTTCTATATTTCATCGCCAGCATGTCCATAAGGGTCCCAAGAGAATGTTCTGAATCAGTAGAACTATCAGAATCTTCAGACTCGCCAAGAATTTCAACACTGTCATCATCTGAGACCAAGTTCACAAAAGGTTCAGTACTCATTTCTAGATGATCTTGAGATGAAGATCCATGTTGAGATGGTCTCTCCTCCGAACAGCCCCAACCCTTCCTTTCTTCAACATTTTCACCCTCACTTGATACACGTAGACTACCAGCGTCATACACATTGAGCACCTTCTCTTTGGTTTTACACTCATAAACATCAGAATCCTTCCTATCATTTTCATCTCTTAACTTTTCACCACTTTGAGTAACGTCATTTTGTGAACCCTGCGCTTCGGACTCTATTTTTTCAGAATGGCGCAATTGTACACATCTCAATATTGAACTTTCCTTTCCACTTCTCAGGACTAGGCTCTCCAACTTGGAAATGCGAGACTCTACACATCCTTCCATTGTTGAAATTTTATTATCCATCCTCAGTACTATGTTCTCCAAATCCGAAATGCGAGACTCTACCCATCCAGTCAAATCAGAAAACATTTTCCTCCAACATTCAGTTGCATCCGCAGGTGCCCGCTCAGTCCCATCTGTAGTAGCAGTCTTTCTAGCTTCTTCTACCTCTTCTAATTTACCCTGGAGTGTGGTGCACTCGACTTTCTTCTTCTCAAGCTCCACAGAAAATTCAAAACACTTACTCTTGTAATGCTCCAGATTCTCCAATTCAACCTTAGGTTCTTTAATTCCTGTCAATGCTTGTAGTTCTCCAGACCTTTGTGTTCTTTCAACATTTTCGGTCTTCCTCCCAATTGTATCAGCTGGATGAAAAATTCCCAGTTAGTAACAATGAAATGATTCTTACTGTTCCTCCAGGGAATTCAACAGATTGAAAATTCCCAATTAAGTTAGACAAAGCAATGCAATAATTCCTCTGAGGGACTTAAGTTAGCAGATGAAACTATGAAAATTTTCAATTCATAATTTAAACTTGTAATTAGGCAAACGAAACGAAGATCAATAACAACAGGCAGAACAGATGAAATCGGCCAAGCACAAAACTCTTCAATTCTTCAATAAAATCAATAATTCAATTATCTGAACACATTCATTAGAAAAGTAAGTTGAATGAGCTTATGAAAGTAGTTATATTTAGCAACAAAGTAAGATGAAATAGGAACTTTGAACAATCCTTGTGAATTTTCACAGTGAGCAAAACAAAAAGCCTAATAAATTCCAATTTTTCCTGAAAATCAGTAAACAAAAACAATCAAATTGGTTAGGTAATCATAAAAAATCAGTAAAAATGAAGAATTACTTACTAGTAGGTGGTTGAATTTCAAGGGAGCCGTCGTCTTCCTCCTCCGATACCTTCTTCCTCTTTTTCGAGCCCTTTGTTTCTATACCAATAGCAGCACTAGAACCTGCACCATCTCCACTTCTCCTTTGATTCTTCCTATAATTTTCACGATAATTGAAATGTTTTTCACAATAGCTAGTCTTAGGAACAGTATGATCATCAGCAGCAGCAGCACCATGACCCATCCTTAAATTCTTCTTGCATCTCCATAAGCCATTATTGTGACGACATAAGTGTTCATCTGGAAGCGGCAGCTTATTCTTCTTCATCAACTCAATCTCCTCCACCTTCTTCTTGGGTAGACATTTACTCTTGTTTGCAGTTATCAGAGAAGGATTCTCTGTGTAAAAATCTGTGAAATCTTTGTAATGTTCATCACAGTACTGTATTTTATTATCACCACTAACATTCATGCAATTAACAGTTTTCCCATCGTTTTTTCTTCTGCAAATCTTTCCACCACCACCACCACAACCAGCTTCCTGATGAGCCGCCTCCATTGCAACAACAGAAAGTCCTAATTTTGCCCTAGCTAAAAAGTACCCATCCATTTCTGCTAACCTAAATAAAGCCTAACTATGGTTGGTAACTAACCTTGCTTGAGGGGTAGACTTGGAAAAATAAATTCAAAACTTAGCAAATAGAAACGGACAGAATCGCTTGTCCTTTTATATAGGTTGAATCAAAAGTAGGATGGATCGGTTGGAAAATCCAAAGGTTTGGATTTCGGTGAGGATTGCCCAATTTAGAGTCCACCACGCCAAACCAATGGCGTTTTGGTAGTATTGCCGGCTCAGTATAAAAGTGGCTTTTCCTTGCGGTTAATAGGCAAAAAGCGAAACAAAACAACACCAAAACTAGTTAGTTGAGAAGAGAGAAAGAATACGAATTACAATGGATTCAGATTTCGGCATTCCCAGAGAACTTTCAGATCTGCAAAAACATAGATCTACTTATCAACCTGAACTTCCACCATGTCTTCAGGTTCATTTCCTCTCTTTGTTTTTAGGTTTTGCGATTTCTTTTCTCGCACGATATCAGTCTTTCTACTTCAGTGTTTGTTTTTTTTAGTTCACTCAATTAATCTCGTTTTCAATTGAAGCTCACCAAGCTCACCATCATGTTTTGACACCGATTTTCGTTTTGTGATGTGATTAGGATCTGTTTTCTTCTTTTATTAGAGAGATTGATGTTTACTACGTGTATTATTGGATCCTGCATTATGTTTGGTTAGTGAGTACTCTTATTTGAATGTTTGTTTTGGTTGTATGTTAGCTTAACGCCGAATCGTGTTTTTTGTTTATCTTTAATCGATCTGATTAAAAGAGAACTGTATTTAGGATTACTTTGTTTTCTCCGCTTTTATTTTGTGTTATGAATCTGATTTCTTATTTTGGAGCATCCAATGTGTTTTAGTAGTTGAGCGGAAGACATGTATGCTTTTAAATATTAGGAATCATAAGGACTGAAAAAAATTCTGGTTGAGCGATGATTACCATGATCCTGTACATCTAGATTATGAACGGTGCAATTTTCCTGAGATCCACTTTGTATAGGAACCAACAATCATGGTGCACAGCATGGAATTATTACATATTGTTATGCGTCACTTCTTAAATTTGTACATTTGATTGGTTTAGTGAGATGTTGGGTGCTGTAGATCCTTAATTAATGTTTTCACAAATATGACAGGGAACGACAGTCAGGGTAGAATTAGGTGATGCAACCACCGCGGCTGATCCTTCCAGTGGCAATATCATCAGCCGTGGTTTCCCACACACATACGGTCAGCCTTTGGTGCATTTTTTTAGGCCAAAAGCACAGGTTCCTGGCGCACAGGTTATAACAGAACATCCAGCAATCAGGTACATGTTCGCTGTAGATGTAACATTCACTTTTTATTTAATTGATTTGACTACTCTGAGTGGTGGTTCTGAAGTGAGAATGTGTTTGGTTGAGCTTGTTATGGAAAATCAATCTTATGTTACTTCATGCCTGTTATTATTCTGAATCTTTTGAAAAAAAAAAGTATCATGGCTCTATATTATTGGAACAAAGTTATATGGATCCCATTTCAACGTTACATTCCGGAACTACAACGAATTAGAAAATAACATACGGTGTTTAGGTGGGGTTGTTCAAACTTTTAATGAAGTTGTACATGAATTCATTATTTCTCAGTGTGTTGGTAGGTTATTACTTGTACAAGGGGTAGTCACAGCTTCTTACGTCTTGTGTTCTGCCATTGCACGTTTTTATGTTTCACTGTTCTCAATAAGTGGTGAACTTATGGAACAATGCTTTCTACAGGGTGGGATTGGTCTTCTGTGGGAGACAGTCACCAGGTGGGCATAATGTTGTATGGGGTCTCCACGATGCTCTTAAAACTCACAACCCTAAGAGTACTCTGCTCGGATTTCTTGGTAAAACGTCTTATCCCGTCTCATGCTTTGGTGTTTAAGTTTTGCTCCGCAACACCTTTAGTTATATGCGATACAGTTTTATATTTTGTTTTAACATGACCTCCATAATGCTTTTAGATCATGCCTCAGTTATTACTGATTTCATCATCTGTAGTTTCTCATTCTTTTCCATCTGCAAATAGCCTGGAATTTGTCTTGCTGTTAAATACTGCATTAACAAAACCAAAAAATGAATATTTTGTATGTTTGGGTTATTTTATCATTTTCTGGAGGGCCTCGCGTTTCACACTTTCCTTCTCTGGGAATACCTTATTTGGGGACTTCATATCGTATCTTGCGAGTTTATCACTGGGTTTGCAGATATGTGCTATGTACTTGTTGCTACTACTGGGGTATGCAGACTCTTCAATAGGCCAAACAAAGCTATAATACTCTAGTTGTGTTGCTTCGGTGCTCTACATTGTATATTTTCTGTTGAGCAGCGAAGGCCTTTAGAGGTTTCAATTTGGAAAAATCAACAATTAATATTAATGTTCATTTACTTTTTTCTACCCATGAGCTTCAAGTAAAGGTCTCATGGAAGATTATAATCTACTTTTTGAAACATCAACTCTCTGCTGTAAGCAGATTAACCAAATTTGTGGTAAGTATGAATTGGTCACATCTAATCCTTCTGTGTCTGATAACAGGTGGGTCTGAAGGTTTATTTGCTCAGAAGACTCTAGAAATCACAGATGATGTTCTCTCCACCTACAAAAACCAAGGTATCAATTAGTTGCAGTCGAAGTTTACTTTCATATTTTAATTCTTACAGATACTGAGAACCTGTTATAAAGTTAACCTAATATTTCTTGTTGAATTAGTCGCATTTGCAAACTCAAGAAATTTATATCATTATGATTTTTGCTTTTACAGGTGGTTATGACTTGTTGGGCCGTACTAAAGATCAAATAAAAACAACTGAGCAAGTTAATGCTTCATTAGCTGCATGCAAAGCTTTGAAATTGGATGGGCTTGTGATTGTTGGAGGTAGATTTTCTATTTTCCTTATTCAGTTACGTTTTTGTTGTATGTTATAAAGTTCCACTGCTTCTCAGTTAATAAGCTGTTATTTTCTTGAAGGTGTTACATCAAACACTGATGCTGCTCAGCTAGCAGAGACCTTTGCTGAAGCCAACTGTTCTACAAAGGTACCTTGAATATATGAAAGTCTTGTTACATTTTGTGTGGGGAGGGAGGAGGGGCTGACTCTGTCAACATTATGGCATCAGACGTGAAGTTATTTTTGCACTAAAACATCTTATTAAGTAAACTGTTTGAGCGTGCAGGTTGTTGGAGTCCCTGTTACTTTGAATGGAGATCTAAAAAATCAGTTTGTTGAAACCGATGTTGGGTTTGATACAATATGCAAGGTATTCATTGTATTATCTTACCTAATTAGGTAACCATGAAAATAGTTGATTCTTGTTTTTAACTCAACAGTGTCATGTGTAATCTTTGGAAGTATAGTTAGCATAACTGATGGCGGAGCTTGTTTCTTATTCCTTGTATTTAGGTCAACTCCCAGCTCATCAGCAATGTCTGCACAGATGCTCTATCTGCTGAGAAAGTAAGTGATTTTCAGCCGATAGCAATTTTTTCCAAGCAGACAAATAATCTTTTGAATGACAATACTTTGACAATCATAAGCATTAGTCGTTGATGACAAACAACTTCATCTTGCATGTGTTCTACTGTCCTGTTCAACGGTTCATTTTTGTTTTCAAATTGAACTGATCCTTGGTCTGGAGCAAGTGACTGAAATATTAAAATGCAAAGGGGAATTATATTGTTGGATCATTAATGATTATGAGTACAAAGCTGCCATAGAATTTCTCTTCATCCTTTTCTTGGTCACATAGAATTTCTCTTCATCCTTTTCTTGGTCAAAATATTCTTTATCTCGGAACTTTTATTTTTTATGGATGGATATTCAGTATTGAGAGCACCTGTGGATATATTTTCTATTCTTTAGCTTTATGAAACTTCTAACCTATGGCATCCTTTGGTTTTTTCAGTATTACTACTTTGTAAGACTCATGGGACGAAAGGCATCACATGTTGCCTTAGAGTGTGCTCTTCAGTCGCATCCAAATATGGTCAGCCTTCTCATCTTACAAGATCCGTTATCTAGAATGTTTAATGTTTATGGTGTGGTTACATCCTCTTAGTCTTGTAACATTTGCTGGAATTCTATCCCAGGTTATTCTTGGGGAGGAGGTGTCTGCTTCAAAGCTTACTCTTTTTGATATTACAAAACAAATATGCGATGCTATACAAGCCAGGGCGGCGGAAGGTTTGGCTTTGATGTGATTTTGTTTGCTTAATTATGTTGTTAGGCTGTTATTCAAAGTATGCAGCTTGTTAAATTAAACCAGTGGTGGTTCCTAGTTAGGGGTTGAGTGTCATTGTATAATCGACTTTAGCCTTTGGTGACTTTCTTATTTTTATTTATTGTTTCTGAAACAGATAAGAATCACGGGGTCATCTTGTTGCCTGAGGGACTCATAGAGAGCATTCCTGAAATCTATGCACTCTTGCAGGTATTGCACATTCTCAGAGGAATGATGCCCCATTTTCATTCTTGGTTTATATCCAGCAGAAATGGATGATAGTTGATTTATTGAATCTTGTAACACTTGGTATTATTTTATGCCTTCAGGAAATTCACAGTCTGCAGAGACAGGGTGTTTCCGTTGACAACATTTCTTCACAACTTTCACCCTGGGCTTCTGCCTTGTTCGAGTTTTTGCCAATCTTCATTAAGAAACAGGTACTATTATCTTGTTCTAGTGTTCCCATTAAACGATGGATTCTCTCTGTATGTTCATTCAATTTGTAATGATGCTAATTTGAAGACTAATACCCTTGTATCATGCAGCTGTTGCTTCACCCTGAATCTGATGACTCTGCCCAGTTGTCCCAGGTACAGAGATTCCAGATTTTGGTACTTTATTTAAGACATTCTTGTTATTATTAGTTTATATAATCTTGGTTTCTTCATTTTCTCCAGATCGAGACAGAGAAACTTCTAGCACATTTAGTGGAGACTGAAATGACTAAGCGGACGGTAGGTTTTTACCGTGAACATGTTTTATTTGTAATCTATGTTATATCTGATGCAGAGAAAAGCATGCACTTTGGAATAGTGAATGTGTTGACATAATTTTATTTCATCATCACTTTCAAATTCTAAATCCGAGTGCTGTTTGAGGTTGGCAACATGAATCTCGCTTAGATTTTAATGTCCATACCAACTATTATTTTCACAAGTATGGATTGGAAGAGAGCTTTTTGATGTTTAACCAGGCCATCTCCTTAGATTTAAATTAATAATATGAGAATATGAAAGTCTTTCTCTGTGAAGTTTGTTCTATCTATATCTATGAAGGTCATTTTCTTCTGTGCAATTTGTTTGTTGATGCTTTGAGGTTTAACCAAGCCGTCTCCTTAGATTTAAAATAATAATTCGAAAACATGAAAGTCTATCTCTGTGAAGTGAAGTTTGTTTTATCTGTATTAGTGTTCTATCTATCTACGAAGATCATTTTCTTCTGTGCAATATATGTGTTGATGCTTTGATGATCTTTACAGAAAGAAGGCACATACACCGGAAAGAAGTTCAATGCCATCTGCCACTTCTTCGGTTATCAGGCTCGAGGATCTTTGCCATCAAAATTCGATTGTGACTACGCCTATGTATGTTTTCAAATGTTACTCATTTCAGTATAGAGCGTTTAGTTGTGATAGTTCATGTGTGGAGAGCAGGTATTAACAATGTCATGTCCCTGCAGGTTCTTGGACACATCTGCTATCACATCTTAGCAGCTGGCTTGAATGGTTACATGGCAACCATTACCAACCTGAAAAGCCCGTCAAACAAGTGGCGCTGTGGTGCTGCTCCAATCTCGGTACGGGCTGTCCTCATTATACATATATTCTTCTTGGTTGTTTTGATCTTGCTAGTAAAGAGGCATCTCTTTCTGCATACTGCAGTGTGAACTCTATGTGGTGTGGACTATAAAATTTTCTCTGATTTTTTTTTTTAGGCAATGATGACTGTAAAGAGATGGGCACGTGGTCCTGGAACCTCAAATATTGGAAAACCTGCTGTTCATCCTGCTACTGTCGATCTGAATGGCAAAGCTTATGGGTATGTTTGTCTATTGACATGATTATGACTTACTTTAATCGCGTAGTTGTTGATTCATGAGGAGAAAAGATGTTTTACGAAAAAGAAAAACCTAAAGGACTGTCGAAAATTTACTTGGTTGGTATCTAGTTAACGTCTTGACTATCTAGATAAATGTAAAGGAATGCTTAAGTTGAAACTTTTATTAGAGTTGGATTTGGCGCTTAGAGCTTTTACCATCAATTTGGACGTTCTAAAACAAATTTCATGTTGAATTGGTTGCTTGACTATTTTTATAAGTACATTATAATCATGTTGAATTGGTTGCTTGACTATTTCTAAGTACATTATTAAAAAGATAGACCCTAACGTTCTACTGTTTGCATGCCCATGATTTCAGGTTGCTGAGAGAAAATGCATCAGCATTTTTGCTGGACGACATGTACAGAAACCCTGGCCCACTACAATATGATGGTCCTGGTGCTGATAGTAAGACCATGACTCTATGTGTGGAAGACCAAGACTACATGGGTAGGATCAAGAAGTTGCAGGAATATCTTGACAAGGTAATCAACTGCTCCCACCTTTTCACTTTATGAGTATCTTATTGCTCTGTATACGAGCAAAGAAACTATTTGCTTCTTTTTTTGCTTCAGAGACACAAAAATTGTCAGCTCTAAGTCACTATTTCCCATAGTACGTTTTTTAACTCCCAATTTTTTTCTTTGGTTTCCTTGTATATTTGGCATGGTAGCTGAAATTGTAGTCACACTATATATTAGTTACTACTCCAAATAGAAGCGACTTTCACAGTATAAAACCTAAATGGACTTTATTATCTGAGTGGTTCTTTATGTACATATTGTTTTCAAATTCTTAATTCTTTTGCCCATTATAACTTTTTTTTCTTTCTCTTCTTAGGTGAGGAACATGGTGAAACCAGGATGCTCCCAGGATGTTCTGAAAGCAGCTTTGTGTTCAATGTCATCAGTGACTGATGTTCTCTCGGTCATGTCTACATCCTCGTACAGTGGTTCAGCACCCTTGTAAAATTTCAAATGAGTCAAACCTAAATCCTTCTGTTCTGGAAATTGTTATATTGAACCAAGTTTGCTGAACCTAGGGTTGGAGGAGTTCAAAAAAGGTGTTTGTGCCTTTTCTTTCTCCTTTCACTTGGATTTTGGTTTTTAATCTTTTAGTCATTGGTTGTTTTTATTAGGATGGTGTGATTTAGGTTTTGAACTTCTAGATACAGTTGTCACGAGTGTTTTTCATGGTTAACAAGAGATGAAATCTTAATCCGGACGTTTGTTCCGAGATACAAAACTGTTGTCCGCACGTGGAAAGCTGATATGTGGTCTAAGATAGTTGACTTAAAGTCAATCGTTTGGAAATAGGAAAAAAGTTTATTATTGTTATGTTCAGCTACCGTCATCCAACCCTTGATCTAGAGCCAACCATTAGGGTATACTCTTACAAATTGGGATACTTAAAAAAAAAATAAAAAAAAATAAAAAAATAATTGAAGTATCCCTTGTCTAAAATAGAATCGGCATTGTATATTGTTATATGGGAAAAATATGGTTTAGTCCAAAAACGCGTTAAAAAATACAATTTAGTCCAGGTCGAGTCAACTAGGTACAAATTAGTCCAAAAATTATTTAAAATATGGAAAATACACAAATAACCTTCTTAATTTATAATTTAGTCTAAATATTTAGAGTTTAGCCCAAAGTGACTCATGACGACATCATCAACTTTAAATAATATAAAAATAATTAAAAACCAATTTATCTTTTGAACCACTCGTTAAAAATTCACAAACTTTATATATTCGGAAAGCTCTTTTCGAGATCTACAAAAAGAGTACCCCTGTACATATATAATTTCCATTTTTTAAAAATGTTAATTTACATTAGTGTGTACAACTATGTTTAACATGATATACATGTAGTGAGTTAAGTAATGCCTATTGCTACCTCTGCATGACCTCTAATAGTAATTAACGAAGATTCAATGAGGCACTGATATCCTTGTTCAGGGGCGATAAGATGTGATTGGTAACCATCTGCTTCAGTAATTATCTGTCATACATTCTTCATCGCCAGTTGCTTATCAAATTTCAATGTTTTCAGAGCTACGGGAAGTTGATTGTTGAAAACATTGTAGATTTTATCAGCACCTGGGCGTCTGCAGACAAATGAGAATATTAAACAAAAAAGTAGGCAGCACTTTGTACAGATAACAAAAAACTGGAAAGTACAGAAAAACTGCAATTATATACATGTTGGCAAGATGTTGATTGTAAATTCTATCGAAAAGAAACATATACAAAACAAGATTCTGGTTATGTCCTCCCATAAGTCACCCCCAATGTATGAGATTGGAGTCCAATTTTCATAATCATAAAAGTTAGGTCAAAAGCTTCATAATCCAAAAACGATAGTCAACTTCAAAAAGAACCAACATTTTCACAACTATGTACACATTAACAATAAACATATGTAAAACCATTTACACATGATGGATAAAGAGTGAACACTTTTCCAGGCAAGAACGACAACTAACAAAAACTGAGAACATATTAAGCTATAAGTATGCCAAAGGTTCTGCAACATTTTGTTATCAGACAAGCTCAAGCTACACGGAGATGAAATGAAAAAGTTATAATTAAACTCAAGCTATTATGTATCATGCTCCTACAGAAAGCTTACAAATAATCAAGACATTGTTTTACCTTAGCATTGTAGTAAGATTTCAATTTAAACATGCAAGATTATGTGTACAACAGTGTACACTTATATTATGGGTGTACTAATATGTACACATATAAATTCTGTCATAACCAACAGTCAGTGACTCATAGCATCACTGATTCGACATCCAAGAAATAAAAAAAATATAGTTCACTAAAATTTGATTAAGAGTCTTAAAGGGGGCTATTATGTACACATGTAATTTCTGTAACATGTGTACAACAATGTACACTTGTATTACAAGTGTACCAATATGTGCACATGTAATTTCTGTCACAACAAACAGTCAGTGACTCTTCAATAATGATTGAGCACTAATCCGGTATGAATGATTTCCTAAACCTATTCAAGTGGCGCCCTTTATTTTGCTGTTAACTCATACAAAGCTTAGGTACATGATTAGAATTTCATGTGATATTCATTACAATGAGAATCACAATATAAGTTCAACAAACCAAAAGCATACCTTGAGCAGCTTCATCAAGGTTAGGATCAGATCTTCTGAGGAGACCATCGTAGATATCCATCTCAATTCATTAGCTTGCTTAATTACCCTGGAAATCAATATTCATTTGGAGTTCCCAGCAAGCGACCTAACATGTACGAAAAAAGATCAGTTAGTTTAACAATATATATATGGTGCAAAAAAAAAAAAAAAAAAAAAAAAAAAACTGAAAAACGGGAGCACGAGTCTATACAAACCAGAAGATGTATAGTAGTTGCTGCAATTCAAAATCTTAGGGGAAAATGTATAGTAGTTGCTGCAATTCATAACCAGTTCAGCTATTACCTTACATACCTTACACTATTGAGACATCAACACCAAATACAATGGGGACTTAGCTGAAGTGAAAAGGGAGCATGTAGTCGTTATGGGCATATTAAGAACTTGAAGTTGAGAGTACACCTAACTAACACTTAGCCTTTTGCAAACAGTAACCAGCGCAGCAGTTTATCAGCAAGAGAAGGTCTTCAACTAAACTGGACAATTTAAAAATGCCTCCCCTAACACTTAGTTAGATTAAACAAACACGAAGCAAACAATTTTGCTGAATATAAATAAATTCAATAAGATAACAGTACAAGCTAATAGTTTAGACTAGCTAGCAATACAATATACATCACATTTTTCACAGGGATATTACAACCACTTTTCATTAGCTGGCAATACAATCCGCTATTCATGTGTACAACTATGTACACCTAAATAATCAACATGTGGACAACAATGTACACCTATATAACATAACATGTGTGTACAACTATGTACACATTAATGCTTTCCCTAATTTCTTAGACTTCAAAATGAATAACATGTGTACAACTATGTACACCTAAATAATCAACATGTGTACAAATATGTACACATTAATAATTTTTTTAAAAAAAATGCACAAACTAGTCAAGCTAGTGCGAAACTCATGTTTTTACTTGGCAATACACTGAAAAGTCTGAATATTAGTTCCAAATATTGGACATCGTAAAGTTCAAATGAGCATCATGGAATGGAGATATCCCAAGTCATACACGTCTAACAAAATACTTTCGTTAGGAAGTGGCATTATAAGTAACTACTAAAATACTCAGTTCTACTAACTATAGCTACTACCTGATTGATAATAAAACTTACCAATACTTAAATATTATAGTAATTAATTATAACTTAAACTAGCTAAACTCAACGTGTACTTAAGAAGAGAAAAAAATGAGATAGCAGAATAGAAGAAGCAAGGTTGATTAGTAACTTGCGATCATGGCAAAGTTCAAATACGAAGATAATGTGTTTCTCACCTAAACACACAAAACTCAACCACCTTCCATAGGAATCAGCATAAATCATGTTAATAAAAATTGTGTTTTAAGTTTAAGCCAAACCTTTATCACAATAACTGCCTTTTGTTAACATAATTTTTTTTAGCAAAATAGGAATAATACTCAAAAGATGAAACTCAAGATGGATGGAATAGCAAAACAAATACCAGATAACCAAACCACACACCACAAATAACAACTAGTTTCAGTATGAAATCACATTAGCCTAAAAACTAAAACATTTTAAAGATCTGTTACAGTGTAAAATAAAGTACACATTCTAAAACAAAAAAACGGTGTGCATGTGCAAAATCAAAATTACCTCTCTCAATTCATCACCATAAATAATTACAGTATACACTTATGTGCAAATTCTATGTAAATGAAGATTATCATTTCCTTTCTCAATTCAATGTCATAAACAATTATAGTGAAAACTAAATTGCACATGCTAAAACAAAAGTACATTGCATAATAATATGCACACCGTATCTACATAAAAATCAAATTTACCACACTGCCAAATAAACCTAAAATTGACAAAGATGTACAAAGTGAAGCATGCGAGATACTTTACCTTCCATTAACTCATCATCTTGGGTTGCAACAGTTCCTTCCCTTAGTTATTATTAGGAGGTATGAAGCAAATTTCCACATGATCCCTGCAAACGGCAACATGTAAAGTTAGGTGTTTTACATAATCAATTGACACTTCCAACATAGTCAAACCAGATTGAAAATGATCACATAGATAAAGATAAACCAAATTAGCAAAGCATACAAACTTTAAAAGTTCATAATAAATACTAATACATAATTTTGATTTTGGATTCACAATAGAAAACTCGAAATCAGATGCATCCATTTAAGACTACTAGATATGTTTCAACCAATTTTATTCTATCTTAACCTAAACGAATATCATAGAATTTTTTTACGAAGATCAAAAATCAAACAAGCACCTAATATATCGTTTAAACAATGACATCAACAGATGACAACATGCCAAATACATAAAAAAAAATCGAAAGAAAAAAGAAGAAATCACTAAAAAATCAAATCGAGAAACGGATCCAACCTAGAAAATCGAAGAAGAAGAAGAAATCAATCAAATAAATATAAACTAAATGCTCGAACACTAACCTGTAGTAAGAATCTTTGTTAAAGAAAAACTTTGAATTGCGTCTGTCTTACTTTCTCTCCAAAAGAAATTCGATATCTGGAAGATGAATACTAAAGCATGGAAAGGGTAACGAGGGTAATAAGAAAAACTCGTATTCTTTAAATCGGCTAAAATTTGGTCTAACCCGTTCAAATTTGGACTAAACAATACACGCGTTTACAAATTTGGATCAGAGAGTACCGGGCTTGAGAGGGTAGGACTAGAGTGTCCAAAACCCAAAGAGTTTGGGAGTAAATGTTAATTTCTACTTGTTATATTGTCATAGCCGACAGTGGCTTAAATCATGGTGGTCAAAATATAAAAGCTAATAATCGGCATTGGTTTCACAATAATCGGTATTGGCTTCATCAACATACCAATGCCGATTATAATAATTCAAACGAAATCCGAACACCCCGAACACCGATTATAATAATTCGAATCAACTAAATCAACTAAACCTAAACTAATTTGAAATTCGAATCAACTAAACCTACTAATTTGAAAGGGACATTCAAACTTCAATGCACAGAGACATTCAAACTTCAATACACCGGATCACACGGATCATTTTCATGTAATATTTCGGTTGATTTGATTTTGTTGTCTACCATCCCCATGTGGACCAGGATACATCTCAATTTCCCATATTTTTTTACTTACATATGTAAAAACTAATACTACCATCCCCATGCGGATCAGGATACTTTTCAAAAAAAAAAATGTGGATCAGGATACATCTCAATTTCCAATATTTTTTTACTTACATATGTAAAAACTAATACCAACAAGCATCGTCATTCCTTCATTTGTTTGCATCTAGCATTCTATAGTAGGGGTGGGACTTGGGTTGGTTGGTCGGGTTGGAAGGTTTGGCCGAGGCAGACCCGAGGTAGAAATTCTTTGCCCAGATTGCCCATGAAACTCGTGGAGGTGCGGCCCAAGTCCCGCCCAAGTTATATTCCTCGGGTTCCCCGGGTTCCTCGGGTTGACCCATGCTAATACTTTACAACATAAAAATTGTGGACATAGATTGGGGTTAGTTAGTAGACCCATATATATATATATATATATACACACACATATAAACCCTAATGACCTTAATTTAAGTCTTAAATTTATTTTTTATTCATGTGATAATAACAAATTTTAGTAATTATAAGATTTGATTATTGTATTTAGCTTACATTTCCAAATAACTTATGATTATTGACAATAATATAATTTTTTTTCATATTAAATTAATAATGAGATAGATATGATTTATATTTTCATTATTAGGTTTGAAGATAATGGCTAAAATTGCTTTTAATAGATAATACTACCAATTATAAAAATAGTTTATATAATTATATTATAGTTCCTCGGGTTGGGTGGGTTGCTCGGGTTAGAAATATTTGTGCCCATGCTTGCCCAAGTTTAACTCGGGTTTATTAAAATTGTACCCGAGCTTGCCCAAACTTTTAAAATACATTGCCCATGCCCGCCCAACGTTCGGGTTGGGTGGGTTAACCCAACCCAAGTCCCACCCCTATTCTATAGCATCAACATCTTCTCCGTTCATTCCTTCATTAGTAACTCGAGTCCCTGCTCAAATCCAACCCCAAATCCTTCAATATTTTCTTGTTTTCTCTATTCTTTTCGGTTGCATCTACAACACCCATTTCCAATTTCTTCGTAAAGTTACAACAAAATTTCTAAAGTTACAGCAAAATTACTTGCCTCTTGTTCACAACCGAACCCTAATTGAAACCATCCCCTTAATCAATTGACAACAACAAATCCTTTTCACCAGCGATACAAACCCTTCTTTTCTACTTTCAAAATCAAACCTGCCACCATCTATATCATGTCTCGATTTATCTCAATCTCAGAAACAACACTAATACCTAAGTGTGGTAACCTTTTTCCTCTTTGAAAAGCCTTTATTTGTGTCCTCCATTTTCTTGCACCATTTGATTACTTCAACTACAAGCACCTCCACTTCCTCACTTGTCTGTGTTTTTCTTCCTTTCGGTGTTGCTTCCCCGTAAATTATGAGCGGGTCTTAATAAAAGAAGAAGAAGAAAAGGGGATACTAAAATAATATATCCCTTAGCCAGAATCCAACCTCATATAACCGTTAATATCCCCCAATTTATGGGAGGATCCCCCAATTATGGGTTCTTAATCTACCGAGTGAGCTAGTTCATTTTTTTTTTCTTGCACATCATTTCTTATTAAGAATTTCCATCATCCAAATCAAGATTATCTTCATAATGATTGACTAAGAGCTACTAAAAATTAATTTCCTCTTTTGAAGATCATCTTGAATTGGATGATAACAAGAACAATGTTAATCAATAACAAAGGGATATCCCAAATGTCATTCACTGGTATCTTCGCACTCAAGCTTAGGATTTAAGGCTTTATTATATGAAACTTGATGTTTATTTGTCCTCCCAGGACCAGCTTGGAGGTGTGTTGCATTCCTAGTTAGGTCATGTCTACAAGAAGCTTTTATATCAAAAAAGTATATAGAATTGGACCACCGATTTCGCCAAATGTTGTATGAACTTTTTTGACCAACTTGTTTTTTTTTAGATTTTGCGCATCGTTTCTGGTGACTATGATCTCTGATGCAAAAGAGTTAAGTCCTACTGTTTCTTCCCATTTGACTAAAGTCAATCGTCCTTGAGCAAAAATTGGACTTCTCCTTAGACTTTGTTTGGTAGCATCTAATTCTATGGAATTAGCCATCTTTTCATGCAAATAACATGTTTTCCGTCGTTTGATCACAAATCTAATTCTCTAATATTGTGGGCCCATTTAGTAAAAAAGTCTGGTCTAATTCACCTCACAAGAAAAGCAACAACCAGATACCAATGAAGAATTTCTTAGTTGTAATTTATTGTGGAATTACAAAGTCTGAGACGAAGAACTTTATGATTTCTATCAATCTTACATGTTGGAGAGAAAGCTCAAACAAACAATAGCAAGATCAGGATACACGAACTATCAAGATAAAGATAGTTGGACCTGGCTTCATGAATCCCTAAGCGAAGTCTTTTTAGTCGCTAAACCTAAAAAGGTTTAAAGGAAAGTACGACTCTAGTTTACAACTAGGACACACAAGAAAAGTGTCGGGGATTCAAAAATCCCAGTTGCTCGAGGTTCTCCTTATATAGACTTTCAAAATCAAAGGTTGCTTTAGATTTAAGCTAAGGTAGCTTTGGAATCGAGCAATCAATATCCACCATTAGAAGAATCTTTGATTTGAGATTAACACAACAGAATATACACTCTGGTTAGGATGAACCGTAACCGAACCGTGTACAAAGACTTGTCCATGAAAGGTTAGCCGAAACTAGCTAGACGAACTATAAGCTTAACCATTTTCATATACACTTAAGACTTTAATCATGAGCCACAACCATAGGTTAAAATGTGATCAAAAATGTCTTAGATGTGTTTTTAGAGAGTTATTCAAATGCCGATTATCTCATAGAAATAATTCGATGCATTCGAAAATATTCGACGGGGTAAGTATGCATCTTTGGGTATGTGTACTTACTTCCAGTTCGTGAGTTATTTTGTCATATGGCACGTGTACCGGGTTTGTATACCCTTAAGACAAAAAGAGTTCAGCATACTGGGTATGCGTACCATCCCGAGTTCACGAGTCAACAGACTTTTTATAGTTTGCATACTTGGTATGCGTACAGAAAGTTGTTGCGGAACTATAGCTACGCCGGTACGTGTACTGAGTACATGTACTGCGGCTCCGGACCTATAACAGTTGCTCCAGTATGTAAGATGGTATGCGTACTGTCATGTATCCATATTTAAAATAGTTTTATATCTCTTTAATAACTAATTTGAAACATTTCCGAATAACATTAATGACACATATCACCGTTCCAGACTATTTTCAAATGATAATCTTGAATCATAATTTAGGTCATAAACAATAAATTGTTCTTAACCAAATTCATCAAGTATGAACAAATGTTCTTAAGCTTAGTCAAAATATTTCGAGAATAATTAATCAAGATAAACTTGACTCGAAATTTTTATTGTGCATGTAAAATCTACTTTAGTCATGCGACAATAGTCTCATAGATATAAAGGTGAAAACTTGAGTAATAGGTGGTTCAATCTTCACTTACCTTTTGTTGATGAAGTTCTCCAAAAGCTTCAGTTGATCTTCTCCTTCAAACGGTATAACGCAGTGATGTCTGGTACTCAACTACACACCTAATCCGAGACATGACTAAATGTAGACTAGAAATCAAGATATAGTTTTGATCAACTAAATTTGACAACAAGCTTGAGATAGAAACACTTGTGAGTTCGACCCAGCAATGTTCTAACACAATAGTTTTTGGTAAGTTTTACGACTAATTAATAAGAATTTATTTTTTCTTCCCGTAGGAAGTAGTCTATATGATTATTTGGTCAGGATGGGGGGTACGACTGGTATTTTATGATTATTATATTCTCTTAAGCACTTTTCTCAACTTGGGGTATCTCAAGTTCTTTATCTTGGACTGGTTAATGCAATACAATAGTACAAGAAGTCCCAAGTTCCATTGCAGACATATTTTTTTTTCTTCTCAGACGTAAGCTCCACTGCAGATTTCTTCCTATGAGTTATCTCAAACTCTATTTTCATATTTGAATTATACTTTGCAGGCCACTTCATATGTGCAGTTGTTATTTCCTATGCATACCTCTTCGTATGAGCAGTCACAAATTCCTTCACCGATATCTTCATATGGGCAGTTGGAAATTCCTTCGCAGATTGACGTACAAATAGTATTTACAACAGATTGTGAGCCATTCAGTCTTACTAAGTATTAAAAATCTAGTTACTGGAACTACATATATTTTTTTAGTTTGATTTTAGGTTTATTATAGGTATGTTAAACTGGGAAAACTACTATAATTTCCAATCTTGAACTATATTTACTCTTGAAAGTTACTGTTACAAGCCTATACCTACTTCTTTTCCTCAGCTTTAATGGAAAACTTGATTATGGTTTATTTATCAATCTTATTAGTAAAGTCTTCTAAAAAAAATAGTTTTGGAGTTACTGTCATATAGAATGATACATGAATACACACACCATAAAATATTTCACAACAACTCACCAAGGTTCGTTTATTATTACTGATTAACCAACATATACAATTTCATTCTCCAGACTTTAAATTCCAGTAAGACTATTACAAACTCCTTTAATTGAACATGAATCATGATACAATTGTTAATCCAAAAAAATTAATGTTACGAAATATTTGTATGACAAATGTATTTGGTGTTTGTATCTGCACATTTATTTATCTATATAATACAAGCCAGCATTTAAGGCCACAAAAGTTTTCAAATATATTATTCAGAATGACGCCGTGTATTGCACGAGAATCCACTTCAAGTTCCATTGTGAGTTTTGTTTTCAGTTTCTTGTATTGGAAAACACCAATCTGATGATGCTTACACAAACTCAAGCTGGGTTGAATACACTAGCATGTGTTACCATCTTTTTTACAATATCTTTGGCACTATATAATTTTTTTTTCCAAGGTGGAATTGCGAAGTCGACAAATATTGCAGTACAACTCAAATATTCTAGGGTCCACTTTCAAAGTCTATATATCCTTGCAGTACGACCTCAAATATTCCCTTCTCATTCTATGGAATTTACCAGTCATTAAACCGCTGTGAATATCACATAATCTATAATATAACGAAACATTAAAACCAATATCACTATGTTGCAAGAAATTACATTGACAACAAGTGTATTTTTTAAGTTGACTTTGCATGTACCAACCCAAAAAGGAGGCACTCCCCTAAGAAGAATATACAAGATAACTCTTGCACTCCAAATATCTATGCATTTCCCATATCTACGATGTAGTACTTTGGGAGCAACATAATATGTACTCCCAACGATATCCCGATAAGCTTTGCCTAGGAAAAGTTACATAATGTCGTTACTCATGAATGTTGAAAAGTGAAAACTAAATATACAAACACTCAAAGACCACAAAATAAAATCTCATATGCTAATAGGAACTCTAAAGTCTAAAGGTATAAGTTATGTTGTGTTAATACGATATACACCAAATATAAATTTGAGGAAAAAAAGTGAGATAATTAATAATGGTGAGGAAAAAACGAATCCATAAAGGACTTCAGACAGACGAATGCGATGAGATTAAAGTTGACGAACATGACTTTAAAAGAATAAACACCTGGAAATTCTGTAGAAAAAGCCGACAAAAATACAAATGAAGTTAAATATTACTAAATACCAGTTTCGCAAATAACAAAGCAAGATTGGGATTAAGCATCTAAAAAAATATATTGTATATGTGTTGTATTCACTGGCAACTGTCCACTGGGATAATTTATGTGGTTCTCTATATAATTCATTTCTAGTTTAAGACAAAACAAATTCAGCTATCCTACTTATCCAGTACCAGACTACCAGTCATTATACTTGATTTTTTTTGAACCACTATACATATAAAAGATATTGAAAGTCCACTTGTAATGCCGAATTTGACCTTCTACTCTTTTCTCCATAAATTATTTTTTACCCATGCCATTACATATATAACAAACTAATTTAGATGAGGAACCACATGAAGCTATATGCAAGCACCACAATGAACTCCAATCTACAGATAGAGATCACAACCACCAAATAGTTACACATGATTGGAAACTCAACCATAAATGTAGGATCAAGTATCACCTCCCTATCATATCATTCACTCTACAATAATAAATTGCTTCTGCATAATACTTAGTTTCTAATGTAATATGCTTGTTTCCCAATATGCAATTGCAAACTGTAGGAATATGTTACATTAACGATTTATTCTCACTGAACCAATTCAAATATATTTTAGAACCGAGTTAAGAATATAGTAAGATTAAAACACGAATAATATGATTGATCTTATGTAATACTGATAAATCATCTTAACCATCTAATTTCCCTTTAAGTATACCAGCATCAACTTCAATTGCAAATAAAAAGAGAAATTAGAGGACCAAATACGCACCAAAAGAGCAAGGAAAGGACAATCTAGTGGATAAAAAGACTTTTTTACCTCCTAGTACCATTAATCTGATTTGGGTTTTTTCCTAAGAAGAAATAAAATCGATTTTCCTTTTCTTTTGTTTCATCGCGATACAAATAAAGTGAAAGAGGAAAAAAAAGAAACAGTTAGGAATTCTGAGTAGTTCTCAAACCAGAATTAACTCCAACTGATGATTCATTTAAACTTAAGATATTAATATCAGCAAACACAAATAAAATATATGTTTTCAGATTTTCATATAGAATAACTAAAACATTTTTAGACAATTAAAACAAAAAACTACCGACACGTAAGCTCCATGTACGAGATGGGTTTGGGACGTCTATATTGATAGTATGTCAAGAATAATTGAAAAAAATATGCAATTGTTCAAATGAGCTAACGTTTGTGAGGAAAATGGGCAGATACTTCCTGATTGAACTAAATTTGCTTTAGTTACTTAGGCATTACTTTCTTTTCTTGCGGGATCATTATTTCATGCTAATAAATTGTGAATTTCAGTGTAAGAATTAAAAATCCAGGTTGATAGATTAAGGATACGGTGTGCTAGGCATGTCTTCCTAGTTGGGTACATGTAATCTTTCTAGCGAAAGTAGAGTAGTTGAACTCATAGATCTGTCTAGCCTTGCTGAATCTTATTGCAAAGCTGATGAAAATGCAAAAGACTAGGCAATATGACAGTGAACACCAATAGCGTCAGCTAAAGAAAATTACAATCTGAAGCCAAATGACTGAAGTATATTGCACGCTGAAGTAATATCTGTCTAGCAAAGATACCAATCACTAAAGCATTTCCATCCATTGTAACAAATAGCCAGAACAGTTGGAGACAAAGATCCATCAAATAGCCAAAGCAAAATCCAACAAGGAAAAGCTGACATTGTCCTACGCCGATAAATTCATCTTGAAAAGCTCACCAAAATAAAGTCCAAACCTTTAGAAGTACGAAAATCAAAAATCAAAAACTTTTTATAACCGAGGAAACAAATCAAGCAAAATGCAACCCCTTTCTACTTTGAAAATAAAATTTTAATACTCTGTAAATTGAGCCCATCTTATTAATGAAGTGAAAAACGCAGAGATAAGAGAGGCAAAAGATAGTCAAACATAGATGGAGTAGGTAATTAATAAACCAATCGAGCGTCCTGCAGAGCAAAGTGTAAAGAAAAACAAAAAAGCTCATTGGAATTTCAAGTGAGTCACACTTCACACAAAGGTATCACTACTCCACATATTTAAATTACAATGTCAAGAATCCTACTACCAACAAAACCTTATTGGTATTTACCTTTTGATCATATTTCAATCTACTAAAAAAAATCATGAGAAGCCAATTTATCAAACCTAAACCGTCTGTAAATTACACATACAATACAAACATGCAGATTCTCAAATTAACACATTCAAAAGCAAGTAAAAATAACATGCTTAAATTTCATCTTTCTCTAAATTTTATACTACCGCTAAACATATCTAATTCCAATTAAAAAAAAAAACATAAACATAAGTCCAAGCTCAGGTATTTGGATTACATGATAACTTCAATTTTATACTACAATGTAACAAAAAATCTATAAAACAATACTTGATATAAGAGTACATAACCACTTCAATTCCCACCATACTTGATGGTAGCCGGCTCCACCATATCTATAATCTCAATGAACTTCATTGTTTTTTTTTGCAATGCCAGGAAGATGATGATGAGTCCGATCACATGTTCTCATCATCTTCACGGTTCCATCAGCAGATGCATAATATAACTTTGGCCCCTGTTTATCATCTAAGTAGCACATATAATCAGAAAAGTAGTTGGTTTCCCTCCTTACATCATCTAACCTATAACCTCTGCTTACTATTTTGTTCCGTTGAGGGTCAAATCCAATGCAAATTTTTTTTTATAGTGGTTAAACAATATATCAGGGATTTACCCTGCAATTGCATCTTTTTTTGACTGAAGGTGTGGACGGGACTTGTTTGGACGAGACTTAATTTCAAGTTTTTCACGAATAAGATTAATAACATCTTCATAATCTGACCTAATTACAACAGGTTTGAATGGATATTGTTTATCATTGGTTAATAACATAGGTTCACGCCTGTATACTTTTATTGCGGTGAGAATAGACTGTAGTTTATGGTATGTGATGTCTTCCCAATTGTTCCGTGTTATTTCCCAATTTCGGTGAGAATAGACCTAGGGAGAACATAAATTAGGGCCTGCTTTTTTTTATTATTAAACTTTCTTATCTATATGCATAACTAGACAAGGATGGAAAGATAACAATTCATAAAAAACTTAAAAATTCCAATATATTCGTAACAATAAAAAGTAAATCGTGATTCTAGGTAAGAAACTCAACCAACGAAAACATAAAAAAAAACAAAGGATCATTCGAATACAATTACAAGATATATATACATATATGTAATATTTCGCATTTTGGAATGCAAAAAGTATCCATGAATCACACATATTTTATATTTTTAAGCATGTAAAGGTATCATATGAATTACATATGAGAAACAAGAAATTTTATGAGACTTATATAGTGTAAGATGTTTGTCATGTTACCCATATAAGATGTTTATTGTTATAACACGAAAAACCTAAGACAATAGTGGTAGTAGTAGTACAAAAAACTTAAAAAATGGAAAATATTAACAATAATACTTTCTCATGTTAATGGTTTAAAATTTTTTTTCCACAATTAAAAATGAAATAAGACAAACTACATGCATATATAGAAAACAAATAAATATTTATTTGGCCCCTTCATCTTTTGAAAGGGAAGTCGACCATCCACCCTTACTTAAAAGACGACCCCTACAAGGAGGACAACTGTTGCTTATGTCTTGTACTTTTGACCCTACACTGGATTCATTAGGGAAAAAAATGATCCCTTTTCACCATATTCTTATTCTTACATTACTACCCTTGCCCAATTCTAATTAAAAGTATCCCCCTTGGTTTAATTTGAATCACTTTATTTCATTCCCCCCTTTCCAATAATAAAATAAACATTCTTCTCCTTCTCTATCCTTTTCAAAAGGAAAGAAAAAACTCGTCGATTAGTTTGTCCATAATCGTCGATTCAAAAAATTTCATCGTCGATTAATCTTTGCAAATATGAATCGTATGAAACAAATTGCTAGAAAACCTAATCGTGATGACCCTCAAATTGGGAAGACAATGCAACAATACAAGCGCAAAAAGAAATCAGTTGGTGAAGAAAAACCTCTGAAACTGAAGAAATGGCAAGAATGAGAAAGTGAGTGATGAAATAAACTTAATATATATAGTACTTTATTTTGTTGTTTGAATGCGTATTAGGTTAGAAAATTAAAAAAATTGAGTTGCAGTTATACAATTGTCATGGTATCTCTTCACCTACCATGATGACTTTTTATTTTTATTTTATATTTTCACTGTTTTAGAATGAGTAGCGTGAAGAATTTTCAAAGCGTCTGCATTTCATAAAGAAAATTTGATTAAATCGTCATAATCTTCATCCCTAAACCACGACGAGTAGTGATATAGTATGAACAATCGTTACGGTTGGAAAAGCTAAATCATGACGACTAATAATTGACATAAATAAGTTGTTCTTGTGTTCAATTTTGTTATTACTTATTCGTCACGGTTTGGAAAATATAACATGACAACTATGTCCGTAGTCGTCAGTTTGTTGTATTTTCAACCATGACGACTAACAATTGCGAAAAACAAGTTTTCCGGTGTCCAATTTGCTTTTCATCGTCATGGTTTGGAAAATATAACACGACGACTGTATCCTAAAGTAAATTGTCGTTAGTTTTTTGCATTCTCGACCATGACGGCTAATTAGAAATGCATTTGCAATGTTCCTGACCAAGTAGCGGGTAAATGCAAATTTTAATTGATTCCTTGTGTATTGTGTTATTCTTTAGGCTTTAAAAGGTTAATAAAGTAAAGAAACATGTTACTCTTCCTTCAAAAGGTCCTCCTAAAGGAGACAAACTCTTGACGACATGAATTAGAGCTGAATTTGTGAAACCAGAATGCTTACAATCCGTGAACATAATCGTATTCAGCCATTGACACCGTCATTGGAAGAACAAATTGATTGTGAGAAAACTGATGGTGGCTAAGGAAATTTAGCTGCTAAAGGAGATAATAATGATGATAAAGTTTCAGGAGAAGGTAATGATAATAATGTTCCATAAGAAGGTAATGATGGTGAGAATGATAATGTGATGACGAAGAATAGTGATAAAGTTCCAGAAAATGGTGTAAAATCAAATAAGGAAAACCAAAAAAACCTATTTATTCCCGCATGCCGCCCTCTTACTTGAAGAAGAAGCAGAAACTAGATAAGCCACTTCTTGGGCTACCCGAAGATGACGAACATGTGCTTTCGGCTACAAAGACTTTGGGCATATGAAATATACTCTACGCTAGTAACTAATCTCAAACTATATTGTTATTTAGGTCATTATATCCATAATTTGGTTTAAGTGTTTATATTTATATTTTATTTTTTGTAATTATGTGTTTATGAAACTATTTTTAAGATCATAAAAATGTCATCCTTCTTTTGAGGCGCCAAACTTCGTGTAATCTTATGAAGGCTTGCCCACTAGAGAATGAATGCGACGTTGTGAAAGATATTGTCAAAAACTCTGGGTTGTCTCCTGCGGTACCAAGTTGAGTTATTGATTATGATAAAGTTGTATATAAGTGCATTATATAAGAGGTTTTATGGGAAGACAAATATATTTTTATTCTCATTATGTGAGATGGCGGTGACTCTCGAGGACTGTCATCAAATTCTAGGCCTTGATGTTATAAAATCCACACAATACGGCTACGATGATAATATTTTTTGACCCGTACTTCATAAATTGACGAAAAGCTTGCTCATGTTGGAATAAAAATAAGTCAGAGTCTATGTTTGTGATTCAGGGAGGTTACAAAAGTAAGAAGTTGAATCCGAAGATGTTAAGGGAGAGATACAATGGTACCATTGATGTTCCGGAAACGAAAGGAAGTGTGGACGAAGTGCGAGTTAAGGAAACTGCGACTGCTTATTTGTTATACATCCTGGACAACTGTTTCTTCCCGGATAGTGTCGGAAACAAGATCGACGCCAAGTATCTTCAACTATCGCATCCCATAAATTAGGTGCATAAGTATTCATGTGGTACTGCTTTAGTGGGACACTAGATAGGAGAGTTGAGAAAGGCTTCAAGGGCACTCACTAAACAAATTAACGGGAATATAAGTTTACTCCAGATAATTCAATTGAATTTACCATTTTAAATGTGCCGAATTGTGTAGTTAATATTTTGTACGATGGATTATTAATATACTTTATGCTCGCATGGATCTTGATATATGAACACTTTCTATTGTTGGTGAAATCCAATTCCAACATCGAAGTCATAGATGATATTCCGAATGACCAAGCTAGAGGACAGAAGTACAAACTCACCGGTTTTTAGGAGAAGAATATGCCTCAACAACTGATCAACATGCGAGTTTCCTTGGATAACATGACTGCGGATGAGGTAATCTTCGATCCATATCGGCAAGAGAGATAAACGTAGTAATTTATAACGGTATCTTGTTTTACCTCAATTGATATTCAATGCACGCTCTTTATAGAGTAATGTGACAACTTGGTTGTGTTCAAGAAGAACCCAATGTCGGTGATAAACCATTGTTTAAAGTGGACATGGACGAGTGCATATCGTGCCAAAATTCTATTGAGGTAGTTCACTTTCCAGATCCAAAAACTTCTCATTGTAATGTGAGCTGTGATCTTAAAGTTGATGTCGTCTTTTGGAACTTGTGAGTGACGGTCATGAAGCTCATAATAATTACATGCCGTGGTACTACCATTTTTCTCATCCTCGTGTAATTCGTGAAGAAAATGTTGAACAAGATCGGAAAAAGAAGAACACCGTCACAGCCTATCAACGATGAATAAGTTTGTTGTAAGTATTGTCTTTATTATTGTTTTAAGATTTATGAATAACATACAAGTTTATTAACCATTTTTTGTTTAATTTAAAATAGAAGGGCAACGTAAAGATCCTTTTGAAGATGATATGTAGCGCGAAAGATAAATGAGAGCCGTTGTCAGTTGAAGAACAAACTAAGAACATTGACTTTGCTAGCAATGTTGATAATGAAGATACCGAAATATTACGTAAAGCAAGTATTGAACTAAAGAGGTCTCGTAGTTCAACAAGTGGTACCCAGGGAAGTCAACGAGGCGATGGTTCTATACGAGGTCGGGGTCAGGGTGATGCTAATGGTCATGGCTATGGTCATGAATGCGAAAAAGTTGTGTATTAATTTTTAGACAACTATATTAAGGTTAATGTTTGGAATAATGTTTCTTTACGTTTGTTTGTTATGAAAACACCCGCTTTATTAAATTTCTAGTTTATGAATGGTTTGTTCAGTTACATTACATATTTTTTGTGCTTACCTAGATTGATAAATGTTAATACTTTTGTAATTATAATATCAATGTCGTCACAGTTTTACAACTTATAGCATGACGAATAAACCAGGGTCACCATCCTTTTTATGGGTAACTGACGACCCTTCCAATACAAATTTTGATAGTTACCAGGATCATGATGATATTAATATTATGATCATGAGGACGATGGAATAGTCATCATTGTATCTAACCTAAACCAAAACAATAGAATGTGCAAAAACCTAACCTATTCCTTGATAAGAATATCTAATTAGTCATCATGGTAATAACACTAAGAGCATGATGACTTTTCGATAGTCGTCATTCTATAAAATTATAAGCATGAAAACTAAATATGGTAGAATTTGACTTCTTCCTAAAATAAAATATTATATTATCCGTTACGGTAATAACATTACGATAATGCTATGGTGTTTTGGTCATCATTGTATAAAACTATAACCGTGATGACCAAAGTTGCTTAAATTAAATACCTTCATGGATGAAACATCCTATTAGTCGCCATGGTCATAACAATAAGATTATGTCGACTTTTTGATAGTCGTCATTGTATAAAACTATAAACATGACGACCAAAGGTGCTTAAATTTGAGCTCATCCTGGATGCAAACACCATATTAGTCGTAAAGATAAGATTATTATGATCATGATAACTATCAATAGTTGATATTGTATCAAATTACTACCATGACCACGGTTCAAAATTCAAGTTTTAGTACAAGTACAAGTGGAGTGATTTAAGTAGAAAGTACAATGAGTTACTCTCCCGACGACTAGTTTTTGAAACTATCATATAAATATATTTGTTTTCTCTAACAAACAACACACTCCTAGTTTTACAAATTTTATTTCATTATCTACTCTATCAAAATTATTTCATATCTCTACAAGTATGGCATCATATGATTCAACTGAAGATTTGGCCATAATCAAAGCACATGATAATGAAACCCGTCATGAAGATATCCAAGCTGAAAATATTGCATTACATACCTTTTGAGGAAGGGTGTATATCCAATATGTGCGAGATTATGGAAATACAAAAGGAAGATCTCTGCAACAAATACATGATAGGTATCAACTTATCCAAAAAGGGTAGTTGATTATGTAGGCATACAACATATGATTTTTTTTTTTCATATCCATTTAGGCTTGTCGATCCAACAATTTGTAAGTATATTTCAATTTTTTACACAATCTAAGTTATTTGATCTTCCAATTAAAGAAAACTAATAAAGGAAGTTTGTGTTTTGTGAAGGAGGGAATCACAAAAGGCATTACTTCGAGGAAAAAAGAATAAAATTCACATTTAATGAAAACTATGAAGTCGTGAAGTTTAAAATTCCAGAGTATGAACCAGACTATATATCATTTAGAGATTCAGACGAAATCCCTCAGATGTAGATTGGGACTTGTAAAAGTTGTTGAGTAGACTTTGTGGGTACATTCTCTATGTAAACCCTCACGAGAGTATAACTCGTCCAGTAGGGTCTCCCATGGGTTAAAAGGATTGTTGCACATGCTAAGTGCGTCCATGATGCCTATGAAAGTGAGTTAGATTTTAAAAAATCATCTTTTGAGTTTTACTTTTGGTGGATTGATAAACTGTCGGCATGATTTAACATTACATGACATGCCGACTAAACCAGAGTCGTTAATGATTTTTGTGTGCAGAATAACGACTTTGACAAAAAAAATATTACAACTACCAACAAAGTCGTTATTCTGCAAAATTATAACCTTGGCGACTCTGGAATAATCGGCATGTTACAATTTTAATACCATGGCGACGGTTAAGGCATTTATCACGCCATTCTCTGTATGAAAATATCATATATTCGTCATGGTATAACTTTTAGAAGCATGCCGATAGTTTAAAATAGTTAGTTAGCATGGTTTTAATCAGTAAACCATGATGCAATTTGATGTCACTATTAAAATTCGTCATTTTGTTTCAATACCAACTTGTCGAATGGTTGTTGTCGGCATGTTGTTTCTCAATCGAGCATGACGGCTTTTCATGGATTGAATTATGATATTCTAAATTCCTTCTCTCATTTTGAAGATTTAAACCAAAAAAACTTTGTGCAATTCCAATTTAAGAAGAACGCACAATTGGGGGATATAAATTACTTCCCCCAACCAATAGTGTTTGTTAAGGGGTGTTTTTTGGGGGCGAAAATACGAAACTACCCTTTCAAACAATAAAAGCTAAATCAAACATAAAAAAAAGAACGCGCAATTGGGGGATATAGCTAAATGACAAAAACCGGATCCAAATATCAAATCTGGGTCACCCCTTGGTTATTATTTTTTTAATTCCTAATCTAGCCCTCACTAATCAGGCTTAGTGGTTAATACTATTTAGTAAAATCTTAAGTATTTGGGGGATAGATTAGTGCGTATTTTTATTTGAATTTGTGTGAGTGAGGTGAGAGTAGAAGGAGGGAAAAATATTTTTGAGTGGAATTTTTTTGTGAAAATGGAAGATGATTGTGAGGAGAGAATTGCAGTTGCTGAATCTTTAGCTCAACTACAACAACAACCATATCTTCAATCTTCGGTTAATGATAACAACTCACAATTGGAATTATATGATGAACCAACACCCTTGGATCATGATTTTGGTGAGCATGAAGTGTTTTTTTGAAGAACCAACCCAAGAAAGTAAACTAGTTCAACATACAAGCATCCCCAACACATAGGTAATGCTGATAAGGGTTCGAAAAATTGATTTTTTTCTTTTGAAACCGCCATTTTTTTTTCCTGAAAAAGCTTAGTGCCGGCATACCGTAGTATGAATACCACGCCGGCACCAACAGAGCTGGCGTGGTATTCATACAATTTTCCATGCCGGCGTAAAATATCCCCCATTTTGAAACAATTACCGGCGTGGTCTTAACTAAAGAATTCCATGCCGGCACGAAGTTAACTTTTTACCTAACACCGAATATTCCATGGAATATTCAAACCGGCATGGTTCACCCCTAACATTACCATGCCGGTACCACAAGGAAAACATTCAGGAGTTAAATATTTTTGAACTTAAATACAGGCGTGGTTTTTAAATTAACGAGCACGCTGGAACCTTCTTCCGGCTTGGAACCTTACATATAGAGCATGCCGGCTCTGGTTTCCGGCTTTTAACCTTGTGTAACGAGCATGCCGTTATTTTCTATTCCGGCATTAATGTTTAAGAAAATACAATGCCGAAACTGTTTAAAATTAGTTCCTCTTTTTCAAATGCATTTCAAAAATGCCGGAACATTATTATTGAATGCGGCACTTGTTTCCGCTTTGGTTGTTTTCATGAATCGTCGTCGAGCATGCCGGAACTAGTACCCGGCATAGTAATTTATTTATTTTTTTCATTCATTCCTTAGATTGTGACATACATTGATCCAATAAATTCCAAACCGCTTTGTCCGGATACGTCGAATACTATAAAATGCCTCCGGTATGTTACCAAACAATACTTTTTCACCTAGTTTTTAGAACTTTATGTGGGGATTGCTTGTAATAAACCTTATAATCTTCCATTATTGTCCTAATGTAGGGAATAAAATCTCCAGAGGAAGCAATTGCTTGGGCAAAACAGATGTCTCTTAAGAACATGTGTGTGTTGGTGAGGAATACCCAACGTTCACATAATCGTTTTGAGATGGTTTGCGAGAGAAGTGGGCAATACAAGAAGAAGGATAGCCATAAGAGAAAGGGTTATGTATATCCAAAGAAGACTAATAGGGTATACAAGACTCGTACGAGGAAGGATAATTGCCCCTTTAAGCTTGTATTCTATTTAAGAGACAAAGAAAAGGAATGGAATTGTACGGTGTGGTTTGGCTGTCATAACCACCGGGATCCGAAAGATTTTGTTGGTCACTCCCTAGTTGCGAAGCTAAAACATCATGAATTCGAGGATGTAAAGATAATGACCAAAACATGTATCAAACCAAGAGTGATTCTCAGAGGCTTCAAGGAAAAGGATGATCATAACGTTTCCTCTCTAAGTACAATTTATAGCGCACAAGCAACCATTAGAAGGGTGGAATAGGAAGGGAGGACCATTATGCAAGAATTTGAAAAGATAGTTTGGGATCACAACTACACGTGTATCATTAAAACAGGACTAGAATAGAAACCCCTTCAAATATTCATTGCGCATCCTTTGATTTCACAATTGGCTCATACATGTTGTGGTGTTCTTATGATGGATTGCACCTACAAGACAAACAAATACAACATGTCGTTGTTCAACATCGTGGGGCAAACATCGGACAAGGTAACATTCACATTGGCTTGGTGTTTAATGGAAAACGAGAGGGATTATAATTATCATTGGGCATTACGACAATTGAAATTATTTTTCCCGGAAAATCAATTTTCGAGGGTCATCATAACCGATCAAGAAGACGCACTAATGAGTGCTATATCCGATGTATTTCCGGATGCACAAAATTTCCTATGTACGTATCATATAGGTGTGTCAAAACATTGTCATGCTTTTTTGAACCCTCTAAGGCGGATATTAAGAAGAGAATGATTGCTCAACTAGAGGAAGGTGTTCGCAAGAAGAAACTATCACCCGAAGAAGAAGAAGATGAAAGAGGAAAGATTAAAGAGCGAGTGGACAAAGAACACAATGAAAATCATAAAAAGTGGTTGGAATTTCTAAAGGATTGGGAGAAAGTTTATTGGTCTCTTACCGAGGATATATATGAAAAGAGATTGAACATGTTTAGTGCCAAATATAACGAAGTGTATCCAAGTGCCGTCTCATATTGTCGGGATAAATTGTTGGATAAGTACAAGGAAAAATTTGTGCGTGCATGGAAAAACCGGTATAGACATTTCAAAACTGAAGCAACTAGTACAACGGAAGCCGCTCATGGGAGATTTAAAGATCTCATCCAATCCGGACAAGGCAACGTGGTTACGGTCACCAAGGCAATGAAGCAGTACTTTAAGGCGGATATCGATAGGATCAAGAAGTTTTTGAGAAAAGCTCAATGGAAAAGTTAACTCAATTTCTTCAATATGGTAAGTTGCTCCAAGGAATAGATTTCAACGTCTCTCATTGGGCAATAAAACATATGATGAGACAAATAGAATATGAGAAAAATTACGGAAAACCGGGTGATGTGTGTATTTGTCCCGACATGTCTTCATTGGGACTTCCGTGTTGTCATATGCTTGTGAAGTACAAAGAAGTGATACCTATTGAAGTTATTGATCCGTATTGGAAGCAACTATCCTTCACCCCTCCTTTTACGGAAGCCCCCGGACAATCACCATGGGATACGAACGAAGCAAAGGAATTCTATGAAGCTTACTCACGTGGCAACTCGGCTAGCCGGCAAGTCTTGTTGAGCCAACTAAGGTTAATTACACGGCCATGGATAGCACAAAGTGAAGAGCCAAGAAAGGGAGATCCTCCCGGTAGACCACAAACTAAAATTGCAAGGAGAAAACAAAGGAAAGAATTCAAAGAAATGACTCGACGTGAAGAAGAACTCGCGGCAACTAAGAAACGAGATCTATCCGCAAGTGAGATTTCGGAAGCAAGATTCGCGGAAGCACCAGTTCCAAACAAAAGGGGTAGGCTGAGGAAGGAACCGCTATCAAGCCAACAACAAACGACGGGTTCCGTATCCACACCAAAAGCCGATGGATTGGAGGTTCCTAAGAAAAGGGGGAGGCCGCCAAAGGTACCAACATTAAGCTACCAAGAACAACAAGGTGAGAATTCCGAAGCCACACCCATAGTCGATGGATTGGAGGTTACAAAGAAAAGGGGGAGGCCGCCAAAGGTACCAACATTAAGTAACCAAGAACAACAAGGTGAGCATTCCGAAGCCACACCCATAGTCGATGGATCGGAGGTTCCAAAGAAAAGGAAGAGGCCGCCAAAGGTACCAACATTAAGCAACCAAGAACAACAAGGTGAGCATTCCGAAGCCACACCCATAGTCGATAGATTGGAGGTTCCAAAGAAAAGGGGGAGGCCTCCAAAGGTACCAACATTAAGCTACCAAGAACAACAAGGTGAGCATTCCAAAGCCACACCCATAGTCGATGGATCAGAGGTTCCAAAGAAAATGGGGAGGCCACCAAAGGTACCAACATTAAGCAACCAAGAACAACAAGGTGATGAGGCGGCGGTGCCAAACAAAAAGGGAAGGGAAAATAAGGGAGCTACATCAAGGTGAAAACTTCGTAGGCACGACCAAAGTTGATGTAGTTTCGGTTCCAAGGCTTAGGGGTAGGCCAAGGAAGTATAATCTCCCGTCACATACCGAAGACATTGGGAGTGTAGAGATTGCAGAGGATGGTTTGGATATACTTAAGCTAAAAGTTGGTAATATGACGATGTATAAGGATTCCAAAATGGGTAGGACTTATAGACATTACCATACCAAGATAGAGTCTTACATAGACCAACTTACTGAGGCTATTCGCGAGTTTATTGTGTATACGGATAATGTCGATGGAGATGGAAATTGTGGCTATCATGTCGTGACCGAACAACTAGGAATCTTCGAGACGGCGGTTAGTAGAGGCATGACACCATGCCGATATGCTAGAATGAGGATGGCCAAATAACTTTTGAAAAAGAGGAGCTTTTATGAGCAATTGGTTGGTCAAGGCGAGGGGTTTGATGATATGTATGCTCAAGTGTTAGGACCCGAGCAGGAGATGAAGTTTCTTCCTTCTCAATATTGGATGCGAATGCCGCTTTGTGGGCATCTAGTGGCGGATACATTTAGATGTGTTGTTCATTATTTTACGCCCACCTTAGAAGCAACCTTTACACCAAAGTGGCAAAAATGCGAAGGATCCCTTAGGAAGAGAAGAGTTGTTTTGGCGTTCGAGAACGGTAATCATTTAATTATTCTAAAACTCAAGGAAAATTTTCCATTGCCACCAGTTTGTGGGATGGTAAAAAACAAGAATTTGGATCCCAATATCTGGAAGGAATGGATGGCATTGTATGAGGAGAATCACCAATTTTGGGATGCGTTGGCCTTATCAAAGAAACCTCTTCAAGAGGAGGAGAGGCAAATTCATACGTGTGGAAGCGATGAGGAGTAATTTGGATATATGTGGTTCACTAATACGCAACCTTTTGTTTTTTTGGAAGCTTGAATTGTAATCATTAAACCATATGCTATGTACGTGCCGACATGATTTAATTCAAACTTTACAATGCCGGAATATATGCCGGCTTAGAAAGGCTTTTCTCTCTTATGCCGGATAATCACCAAAAGTACACATAAATTTTAGTTTAAGTTCCAGCGTTAAAAATAACTTCCTAACAATGCCGGAATTATACAAAGATCAGTTATGTGTCAGGAAAAGAAAGAGTACCGGCAATATCTAAAAAAGCGTATCCATGACGGAATTCTAAATTCCTTAATTGCGGAAAGAAATCAGAATTCCGGCATGGTTATTACAATTTCTACCGTGCCGGTTCTGAGAAAAAAATACATAAAATTTGCAATGTTTTACATACATTAACCAATATATTATGTTCTAAGCCAAAAAAAAATTGAAAGCAACATCTCCAAAGTTTAGCAAGACACATCCAAAAACATAAGCAAAGACTAGATTGTTTAACAAACCATATGTAAAGTTAAGATGTTCCAAACCGAAAATAAATGAAACAAAGATGTTCAAAGTTTAGCAAGACACACAAATAAACATAAACCGACAGTAGATTGTTCAAAGACATATCTAATACTATAAAAGAAACATTAACAAACATCTTAGATCACTCGGTCCTTGGCTTCTTGTGAACACCCTTCTTCCTTTCCTGCCACAAGTCCTTTGCATTTGGATAATCAATTTTGTCTATCTTTTCCTCGACTGTCTTCATTTCTGCCGGGGCCAGCACCTCTCCTTTCTTGTTCTTGTATTTAAACCAGTCTCCCAATTTCAAAAGCCGCGAATGCTGTTTTCATATTTTTCCATTAGCATGTTAACTTTTATAAGTTTATAGATATACATTCAAATAATAGTAAGTGAACCAGAATTACGTACCAACAAAAGGAGTGTCTTTTGAAGTACGGGTAGAGTAAGTTTTTCAGGAGTTGTGGAGTGAGATTTTGCTTGTGGAGGCACTGTTTCGGTGGCCGGGCGTACAATATAAGAATGTCAGTACCTCGAATGACCTCTGAGGAAGCTTGGTTCCGACTCATAACCGTTTTCCGCCAATTCCCAATCAACCGTATCCAGCACTACTTGTTGTTCTTCCCTTTCATTCCAATGTACAAGTAGAGGAGGTGGTTTGTAAACTACCAGCGTATGATGTTCATCTGATAGGCATTGAGGAAAGTCATGAGAGAATTTGGCATCGAGTTACCCGTAAGTTTTTCTGTTTGTACCCAAGTTGGCGCATCACACGGCGAGGGTTATGCATAACAAATCCTTTTGGATGAAACAATGGTCCGTTGTAAAATGCAACGTTGTCATGCCTTGCAAAGTGAACTCCTCTTTCATTCCTATATGGGTCAAACACAACATCTTCGACATCGATAGAGTCCAAAGTCTCTCTCATGGCGAGTAACCGAGTTCTGTTATTGGGCTTCGGTTTATTGTCGAAAGTGTATTTCTTGGCTACAGGAAGCCGTGGTTCCAAACCATACGTTGAAGACTCCAAATATTTGTAGTCCTTGAATAATGTTGGGAAGTGTTCATAAACCCACACCTACGCAAATGAAAGATCGTTCCAATGAAATGTATAAAAAAAGAACTAATTGAAAAACAAAATAAGTAGTTCACATTACCTGTAATACAGTGAAATTCCCATTAAATTGACAGGCAGTTGCCTTAGAAGATCTACGCATATCCGCCAAAAAATGTGCCAAGAAAGCAGTGGCCCATGAATACTTATGAACCTCCTCCAAGGGATCCAAGTATCGTAAGTGGTTCATATGTACCCTGTTACCATTAGAGTCAGGGAATATTGCGATGCCCAAGAGGAACAACAGATAAGCAGCGACAGTTTGGTGAATTTGTTCGGCATTCAATTCCTTTCCCATCGTATTCCCAAACAATTCTCTGAGCTTGACGACTTTAATAGTCTTTGTCATGGTATTATTTGATACGTACATATTTGCTTTTGTCTTTGCCTCGTCCCAACCAAACAACTTTTTAGTCAGCTCATAGATCTTGGACCATTCTAGGGTCTTACCGTCATCTTCTTTCTTAACGGATTTTCCAAGGATCTCTAAACCTAATATTCTATGGACATCTTCAGGGATAATGGTCATCTCGCCAAAAGGAAAATGAAAGGTACCAGCTGAAGCATAAAACCTCTCCAAGAAGCAATTCGCCGTCACTTGATCAGTGGCCACATAGTTTTCTACCGCGGGATACAACCCAGATGCTCTTACTGCCGCTAGAACAGGACCACACTCCCCTTCCAAATCCCATGTATCCATTTGTTGATGGCGGCAAACACGGAAGGCTTTCTTGTGGTCCTATAAAAACACACCAAACAAACTTCAATTCACTTGATCATATATAAACAATATAATAACAAGATGTAAACGTCTTATATAAGTTGAATAGATCCATCGAGCCCAAGAGTCCTTGTAGTCAAATAAGAGTTTCAGATCTCTCAGCTGACCCCAGTGTTTGCCATCATTGCGTTCTGGAATCATGTCATATGTTTTGGGGAGGTGCTTTGGTGGGTCCTTTTCTTTTTTCTCACCGGCTTCAACTTCAGGTTGTCCTAAGCCATGTGAGGATGAGCCACCTGCTGGATCAGGAGGTACAAATTGTTGAAAACCAGCATCATCATCGCTGCTTGTGTCTCCCTCCGGGGGAATCTTCCGAATCATGACCTTACGACGTTCCGGATCATCTTGACTACGTCGAGGCCGAGAAAACTTAGGTTTTCCTTCATCGACAACTTTTCCCTTTCCTTTCGTCATTTTTGGAGGTTTGGACCTACGTATAAAATGATGTTTACCAAAATAAGGTAACCAAAACCGACATGGACGATGAACATAACGATACTGCCGGCACAAGTTCCGGCATTGTGGTTTAAAGGAATTCAATACCGGTTTTGCGGTAACGACATCGTATGTAAATAAAATCCCATGCTGGTAATAAGGGAATTGTCTACAGAGGTTTAACAAAATAAGGTAACCAAAATCGGCATGGACGATGAACATAACGATACTGTCGGCACAAGTTCCGGCATTGTGGTCTAAAGGAATTCAATGCCGGTTTTGCGGTAACGGCATCGTATGTAAATAAAATCCCATGCCGGTAATAAGGCAATTGTCTACATAGGTTTAACAAAATAAGGTAACCAAAACCGGCATGGACGATGAACATAACGATACTGCCGGCACAAGTTTATACATTGTGGTCTAAAGGAATTCAATGCCTGTTTTGCGGTAACGGCATCGTATTGTAAGAAATTAGGTTAATTCAGTGCACTTGTTCATCAAATTTTTGCAGTTGGGCCCCTTCTTTTAAGTTGAAGTACATGAAATACCCTTTTCATTCATGAATGGAACGAATAAACTATATGAGATGCCCTTCATTATTTTGGTTGTGGAGAATATACCCATTTCATTCATGAACGAAAAGGGTATTTCTTCGATTTTAAAAATAAGTTGGTTACACTATCATATTTTGTCGAACAACTTCAGTTGTAGTGTAAAGAAATTCTATGTCGGTTTCTTAGTAACGACATCGTATGTAAATTAAATACCATGTCGGTTTTCTAATAACTTGCATGCAATCAAAGGGGGATACATGACATATAATTGGAATTTCAATTCACTCAATTCAATTTCAAAGGGGAAAATTGGGAATATGTCCCAGATTCACTAATTGAGTTGGGGATCTATCCCATAACTCTAAAAATTAGTGAATCTGTCCCAACAAATCCACAACTCCGTTAAGTGGTCAATTTCGGTTATTGACTGGTCAAAAATGAGTGATAAAATTCCAAGTACAACCCTTATCAGTTCTTCTTCATCCTCCATTGTATCTTCATTGTTAAACAGGCAGCCATGGTAGAAATCGTAAACCTTCATGTGCATCTTAAATTGACAACTCAAACATGTTTGTTTTGTCTTCTTGTGACAAATCAATCTTCTTTTGGACTTTAAACAGTAATTTTGTATATGCAATTAGCTTGAATCAGTAAAGAACAACATTCAAATCAGCAACAAAAATGATTATGGATTTAATCTCAATCATATCAAACAAATAATTTAGATTTAAAATTTATCAACTGCATGGAGGGTCTGCAAAGTTACAAAGTATAAGATATTAAAATCTTAGCAATAATGTGTCTTATTCTAGCCAGAACTATCATAAATACATGCTTAGCTTAGTTGCAGAAGTCTCATATACGGCAAGGTTCAGTTATAAATTTTAATCTCGGTTCCTTCGTCGTATACATGCACCTTCACTTATGGCTTTAGCTTCGGTTGCAGAACATAATAGGAGACACCAAGCAATAAATCCATTTACTGTTTTTTAGAGAAGGAAAAAGAGAGACAGAGATACGAAGGAATGAGATGCAATTATATAATAAATAAAATGGGAACGAGAAAATTTAGTATCTCACATTAGGACACGTCAAATGTGGGAATTGCTTAGTGGAGCTGTGATATGGGTTTCCTACACGTCAAATGTCATAAGAAGGAAGAAAGTTCCAATCATTTGATGTGGGAAAGTGAGGTTTCCTACAGCTCATGCGTTTGGATGTCAACTTGAAGAAACCAAATAGCATTTTTAATGATGAAGATACAAATATATATATGTTCATGTATCCCTTAACCTTTTTCCCGTATTTCCCCCTTTAAGTTCTTCTTAATCTGTTTGGCAGAAGATCTAATCACATTTAAATGACAAGGGTGAAAGTGTCAAAGTGGGCATCCGTGTAACCTCACACATGTGATTATTGACCCTTTAACGGCTTTTTTCTCTCTCCGGGATATATTCCTTAATATTTTCCGTTATGGGATAGATCCCCAAACGAATTAGTGAAAATGGGACATATTCCCAATTTTCCCATTTCAAAGTCACTATATTGCAAATTCAAATTTCCTTTTACCTAGTACAAACAATAATCATGCAAGTTTCAATTTGTGTTTTTTATATCATGAAATAAACCCTAAGAATGCTTCAATAAACATAGACATCACTTACCTCATCATCTCTGTTATTTCCTAATCATCATCTTGTTCAATAGATGCTTCTGATTTCGATTTACCACCAGGATTAGGTTTTGGTTTTTCAGGAGGTTTGCGAGGACCCATTCTTCTTTGGGTTTGAAGAATTGAATGAATTTGGTTCAGAGGATGAAACCAAATAATAGAGTTTAGGGGTTTTGGAATTTCTTTTGGAATTGCGAAGTGAAAACAAAGAAATAGAAACATGGAACCGTTTCCATTCTATAACCGTCAATTTTATGTAATAATATAGTTTGTAACGGTTACAATGGGGGATAATTGGTGCGACATTTACAATGGAGAAGAAAAATGAGTTAGAATTAGTTGTCCAACTTTCAAAATAGAATTGGTGCGACAGTTACAATGATAATTCTGGCATTGTCCAACTTTTAAAATCAATGCTGGTAGTCTGACAATTTTAACAAGCAAAAGGTTATTAACACTCTGTGCCGGCATTGATTTGTTATTAACACTCTATGCCGGTATTGGTTCGTGATTCATTATTAACGCACCACCAAAAGGTTTAAGCAATCAAACTGACCCAAATTGGCCTTCATATTAATACTAAGGAAATAAACATAAAAACATTAACCACTAAAACAACGTAACACACAAAATGAAAGATCTCAAGCCAATTGTAACTAACATCATTTCTTGGAACGAGATTCAAGAAGCAAAGCTGCTTCGAAATGCCTAAAAGGCTCTTTTCTCCAATTGGTATATGCGTCCTGAGCTTCATACATATTCCCTCTGTATCTTGCAAGAAACTTGATGAGTGCCAAATATTGCATATTTCTACACCTTTTTATTGGCATTTAACTCATCTTTTGTGCTCAGAAATCAGATATTATCCCAAATTCTGTATTTTCTTTGTTTTCAAGAATAAATATTTGTACTAATTAATTTTGTATTTTTAGGTAGTAAATAAAGCTCGGAGAAATTGAGGAGCCAAAAGAGCATAAAATTGGAGACGAGCATCTATGGAGCAGAAAGCCAAAGCCCGCGCGCGCATCAGTTGCAACCCAACAAGAAGCAACCCAACTTACAAGACATGGGCTTGAGCTATCCAAGACCCGGCCCATAACCCGGATCCAAAGCCCATCTTATCCTGAGCCGTGAGATCTTACACTTCCACATCCGATGGTCGCTCCACCCTACGCATCATCTCTTCTTTGCTCTAGCCTCACAACGAAACCATCAACTCCCTTACCCATCGACCAAACACTCATTTTCTCATTCATTTTCTCTTTTTCTCCCGACAACACTTGCAGAGCTCTCCCATACCTCCTTCTCCCGACCAGCACACCGATTTCGCCACCACCATCTCTTTCCCCGACAACACCAAAGACCACGCCTACACCAGCAAAGCCGCCCGTTCCCCTTCTCTAGGTCTAGTCATATCCTTCATAGCTTCTCCCATAACCCTAGAAGCTAGGTTTGAGATAACTAGAGCTAGGGTTTCCCCAATAATCAATTGATGGAGCTCAGAGCCAAAGTCACAGAGCCGACAACTGATTCGGCAAGTTTGGGTGAGAGGGTTTTCACTAAATTACTGATTTGAAGAGAGTTAGGGTTTGCATGTATAAATAGAGGATGAGAAGTGTATGTAGTTTTCATGCCTGGATTAGCCAATTGAACCAACTCTAGTTTAATTTGTGTGTTTAATTATGTTCTAAGTTAATTTACTAGGGTGTTGATGAAACCCCTAATTTTCATGTCAAGCATATCTATCTTTGATTGTATTTTTTCTGAGTTATAATTTGTTAGGAGTAGTAATTAACTGATAAGCTTGTGAGCTGTGATGAGTTGTCTTGTAAGAAGACAACTCATACTAGGGGTTAGTTAGTAAAATTAGTTAATGAACATCTATTTTAGACCTTCATGGGAAGGCACAAGAAACACAACTTAAGATACATTGCCTGAGCATGAGATTAGAGGTGGATTCACTACCCTGGTGTTCTCCAAATTATTACAATCTATTTGCTGCCTTAGCTTAGAGTCACAGTAATTCAGTCGTATCGACACCCAAACAACATTTGTGCTATTTCCATAGAAAATCAGTTAGTGAAGCTTAAGATCAACTTAACAGTAACCCCATCTCCCTGAGGATCGACCTGTACTTGCCCTTGCCTCCAATAGGCACTGTGCACTTGCAGTATAACACGTAGGCGAGACACCTTTAACAGCCTACCAAGTTTTTGGCGCCGCTGCCGGGGATTTGGTAGTGTTGCTGTTGATTACTAGCTTTCTTCACTGAATTTCAGTTCACCCTCGTGCATATTTGCTTTGAATTATTGTTTTTAATCCTTTATTAGTTTAACTCAATTTGTTAGTTTTCTTTTTCGCATCTTCCATTGCATATTGTTAACTATATCATTGCATTTTAGTTAATTTATCTCACTTGCATACTTGCATATCTACATTCTCTTAGTGTTTCTTTTTAGCTTGCACCTCATCTGTGCATCTCGGTCAAAGATCTCGGCCTAGACTAAGCTCAAGCTTGCACGACTTGGTCCGTCACTTCGTCTCAAGGCAACTTTGCATCAATTTTCAAACATCTCTGTATAGCTTAGTTGGAACATTAGTTAATTCTCTAGGCTTTCCAGCCTTCATATCATACTTCCATCTGTACATATCATCAGTAAGTTTACTAGTGTAGTGTTTAACTTTTCTTTGTCACCTTGTTGATACCTGTTGTTTCACTCAACATATGGTTTAACCACAATTGCTAGATTCTGTCACCCGCACTTAAGCTTGAAACTTCAAAGCCCGAGTTTTCCATATCTCAAGAACATTGTGACACCCCTTTTGAAATCTTGAACCTTTGGTTGTGCTAGCCAATCCGTGAGAACTAATTTTTCCCCGTGTCAGTCCAAATTACTCTCGGGCTTATACTAGTATCAATATTGGTCTCTTTGCTTTAACTCCGCACATTTCGGGGAACCGAGATTTCTTTGTTGAGCTAGCGGTGCTGTCTTTGCAGTGTTTGAGCAAACCAGGGGAAAGACAAGGGGCAGAACAACATAGCCATTATGGCTAAAACCGGTTGGTCATTCTCAAATCCTGTTATACTTTATATCTGTGTGATGATATGTGTGCAAGCATCTGGTGATATTTGAGCTTTACTTTGGTTAGATGGACTCATTATTTATGCATTGCATGATTTGTGAAACTAGCAGTGTGCTGCCCTGCTGAATATTGCTCAACTTTGTGTATGCATAACTTATTATTTGGCCAACCTGTGTTGAATCCTAGGCTTTGTTCACATGACAAATTAGCTACCCCGATGAGCAACCATCTCTAATTGTCATTAAACTAGTTGCACGAACATTTCGTGACACTTGAGCAAACTTTGAAAACCCGAAATGTGTCTTGTGCTTAATTTGTCTTTGTAACTCCTTGGCCTCGACAAGGCTCGCGCTTAGCTCCAGCCCGTAGTTTGTTGAGCTTAAGCTGCAACCTGGTTAACCAAGTTAGCTTTTAGCCCTAGTTGACATCAACCGAGAAAGTTGATATCAACCGAGATAGTTGACTTCATCCGCCCGTGCCGGTGTGTTTTATTGATCGCCTAAAGCTGTTAACGGCCTTGTGTGATCATCTGTGTGACCCTGTTGGCATCATCTGTGCATCTGTGCATATCAAGAGTAGCTGAATTGTTGTATCTGAGTAGCCTGCTGAGCTGTGCATCATATCCATCTGTGCATCTGCCCTGCATCTTTGCACATGATTTGTGAACTTGAGTAGCATGCTAACTTGTTGATTCAATGAACCCTTAATGTTTTGAATAATGTAGCATGCTTCCTTGTTGAGTCTTTCATCCTTCTGTTCAATTTGCTATCTCAGAACTTATGACATCTATGCTTGCATAATCTTGATACTCTCTGACCTAAGCCCCGAGTTTCAAAAATTGTTGGTTGCCGACTAAATTGTTGTTGACGATTGTGTGCATGCCCCTGTAATAATTGGGTAACATATCTGCTAGCTAAATTGCTACAACATTGTGAATCTCCCAAACTCTTCAAAGCCCTGTGCACCTCACCCAATTTTTACTCTTTCTTGTGCACCTGAGAACCAGTGCTGAAGCCCACATAAACTGGGCTGTGCAACAAACTGAAGCCCACATAAACTGGGCTGTGCAACAAACTGAAGCCCACATAAACTGGGCTGTGCATTTACAACAACACCCAGCAATTCTGTGTCTTTGAATTCTAAGAATTGGTGTGTCGCCCCTGTGGGCTTAGCTTCCCTGTTTTGAGAAATCATTGGTTGTTTGAGTGATATACATGCTTGATGTGTGCTAGGCTATGGGTGCTTCTTTTTGAGTTCAAATTGAGTTGATCATGTCAGGATTTTGGTTTGCAACTGGGGATGAAAACAGATCCATCAGAGAACATGCTTATGGGCATGCTTCACAATATGAACCACCCACAGACCATGATGTCAATAGTTTTAGGGATTATTATGAACCTTTTCTAGGTCATGAGCCTCATTATGAAAACCCTAATCATTATTCACACATGTGTCATCAACCGCCATGGGAGGTTGAACAATGCTATCCTCCAATGAACCCTTGTATGCAGTCGATAATGGAGGATATTAAACTCATAGAGCAAAACAATGCTATACTTGAATGGAAAGCATCAAATGATCATCCATCTAGCAACATGTCTGAGTTTCCCTTGTGTAGTGAACCCTGTGCACAACCATATAATGATCATTCATGTGAAGCATGCATACCCACTAGTGAAGACTCCCCTTCAATTGAACAGCTTAACATGTTCTTAAGGATGAATCTCAGTCATCTACAAAATGTAGAAAGGGAGTATGCCCTTAGTCAATCCACTAATGTTGAAAATGAACCTAACCTAGAGGTAAATGAGGGCACTGGAAATGCTACAATTTTGAATAGGGAAATGCAGTTTTGTTATGATGATGATGATGAATATGATATGTTAGAAGAGCATGTGTATGCTGAAAATATGGTGGAACCTTTGGGTTCAGCGACGTTAAGCGTCTCTACTGTGAACCTTATGACTAATGTTTCTTCTAATATTCAATCCATACATACATGTGATTTTGAATTGGGGTTTGAACAATTGTTCGCTGAAAATGAGCATGCTACACAACTTGTTTGTGACTTAAGAAAGGATGAATCTTCTGTTGACACTAATGTTCTTATGGATCATGATATTATTTTTGTGTCTGATTCCCTGCCCATGTCACAATATGTTGCCTCCTCTGATTTGCCTATGCATGACACAAAGTTTTTGGATAATGATGATTATGACATGGAGATTGATGAATTGTTCCATGCAAGTGAGCATGAGTTACCTTTGTCGACTTTAGGAAAGTGTGTAATGGTGCAAATGATCTTATACACGAAAACAAACTTAGATGTACTTACTTTTTTCCTAAGTCACAGATTGAAACTCCTCCACCAAACCTAGATGTGGTTTGTCACAAAATATCTAAACCAACTATTCTGAGAGTTCCTAATCTAGGCCTAGAGCTTTGTGCTTCCCAAGTCCTCTTGGACTATTTTGCATCAAAGTATAACACCTTTAGGGAACCACGGTTGGAATGTGTATGTCTGCTGTTCTTAGCAAAACTCATTTTGAATTAGACCTTGTGCATGATGTACCTTTAAAATTGCAAGATTTTGTGCTCAAAAACACATCGCCGACAAGTTTAGGTTTGGGGGTAACTTATTCACATATGCGGTCTTACTTGCACTCTCATGTTATATTTGTGTAAGGCTATTGATGTTTGTGCATATCTTCTTTTGGGTTGATCCTCAACTCTTTAGATTGTTGGTGTATGATGAATTTTTCTTGTATATAATCCAAGTAGGTCTTGTTAAATTTTCTTCCTTGAATCGGTTGAGTCTTCTTTTGCATATATTATGCTAATCCAATATGATCTCGTAGAGAATGTTGGATTCTAGCCTTGATTAATGAAGCTCTAACCTTGCTTTCGCCGACATCCGGTAATCTCTTCCCTTTTCTCTACTCAACATAGTTCTCTTGGTATGTGACTGTTTAAATTCTTATCATCTGTTGACACATTGAGGACAATGTTTGATTTAGGTTTGGGGGTGCATTTGCATATAGAGTTTTTAGTCTTTTGTTCTTGAAATAAAATAAAATAAATAAATAAATAAATAAAAATAAATAAATTTAAAACTCTTTGTAAATACTTGCATAAAAACCTCCAACTTTTAGAGATCTTAGAGTCACTAGCATGCTTCTAGCTATGTTTACATAGAGAGTCGACCGAAATAATAGAACTTGGAAGTCTTGGAGAACAGAATCGGGTTTCTTAGTTGATTAGAGCGTTAAAGTTGGATTTAACCACCGGAGGGCGAATTAGGTGTTGTTTAGATATTCGGTAGTAGAATTGTGATCACCCATAGTGGAGACTACCCATTTTTACATCAAGCGAGGCACCGACCTTCATTTTTGTGATTTTCTAAAAAATCTGTTAAAGTGTGTGTCACCGTACGTCAATCATGAGGGTGAGCTACCCAACTTCACACCACTTTCAGCACTATTTTTGATCTCTTGAGTGCTAATTTCGTCAATCATGAGGGTGACGTTTAAAGATGAAAACTCCTTCTTGTAGTTCGATTTGCAGTTAGCATCACTCTCTCCCTCTCAACAACATCAACAGATTCATAGAAACACATCGTCGTCAGCAAGCGGAGCATCATCAGAATATTTGAAGAAAAGTTGAAATAGTCCAAGGTTTACATGCAACAAAGAAGAGAAAAGAAAATAGGGTGAGAATTAATGAAGTTTGTGAAATCAAGACAACACAAGTGTGAAAAATTGAGTTTTATTGTTATTTTTATTTCATGTTAAAAAAAATAAAAAAAAATGAGTTAGTAGTTTCATTGTTTTTATTGTTATTTTCATGTTCAAAAAAAAAAAAAAAAAAATGTTTGTCAAGTTTTTGTGAAGTTCAGAAGTTCATCATCAGCTATTGAAGACCGAAGATTGAAGACGTTTCTATGAATGCTGAGAGAGAGTAATGTTAATTGCCGATCGGGTGAGAAGGTAAGTGAGTACTCCCATCCTTGCTAATGGTTGATTTCCTTTCTTAGAGATCATCAGAAAAAGATTCTTTTTGTCCACAACTCTGTGGAGTCTCCAGAAATTATTTCGGAAGGTTATCCTTCTCATCTTCAACGTGTGCAGAATTTCTCTCTTTATTCCTGCCTGCACACATGAGATACTAAAAAAGCGGTCTTTTTGAGTGCAATTATCATAAAACCCTATTGGTGAGGCAGAAGTCGAGGCTTGTGATCACTCTCGAACCCGAATTCTTTCATATGGTATGGTTATTTCTCGCTCAACTCTTAAGGATGAGAATGCGTTCTTTGGTAGTTCTAACTTCGTGTTACTAGCATGCAGAAACTCTATGTCCTCATAGCTCCTTGGATGCTTGAGACTCTTTTACACTTTGAAGTTGGAGAAGGTTTTGTGGGTACACCTCTGGTAAACCCTCACGAGACTACAACTCGTCCACTAGGGACACCTAGGGGTTTAAAGGCTTAGTGCATACGCTAAATGCATTCGAGAGACCAGCTACAGGTGGTATAGTTAGGATTTCTTAATTTCTGTTTCACTTGAGGACAAGTAAAATTCAGGTTTGGGGGTATTTGATGAGTGCCAAATATTGCATATTTCTACACCTTTTTATTGGCATTTAACTCATCTTTTGTGCTCGAAATCGAGATTATCCCAAATTTGTATTTTCTTTGTTTTCAAGAATAAATATTTTGTACTAATTAATTTTGTATTTTTAGGTAGTAAATAAAGCTCGGAGAAATTGAGGAGCCAAAAGAGCATAAAATTGGAGACGAGCGTCTATGGAGCAGAAAAGCCAAAGCCGCGCGCGCATCGGTTGCAACCCAACAAGAAGCAACCCAACTTACAAGACATGGGCTTGAGCTATCCAAGACCCGGCCCATAACCCGGATCCAAATCCCATCTTATCCTGAGCCGTGAGATCTTACACTTCCACATCCGATGGTCGCTCCACCCTACACATCATCTCTTCACGCTCTCGCCTCACAACGAAACCATCAACTCCCTTACCCATCGACCAAACACTCATTTTCTCATTCATTTTCTCTTTTTCTCCCGACAACACTTGCAGAGCTCTCCCATACCTCCTTCTCCCGACCAGCAGCCGATTTCGCCACCACCATCTCTTTCCCCGACAACACAGCACCACAGCTACACCAGCAGCCGCCGTTCCCCCTTCTCTAGGTCTAGTCATCTCCTTCATAGCTTCTCCCAAAACCCTAGAAGCTAGGTTTGAGATAACTAGAGCTAGGGTTTCCCCAATAATCAATTGATGGAGCTTAGAGCCGAATTCACAGAGCCGACAACTGATTCGGCAAGTTTGGGTGAGAGGGTTTTCACTAAATTACTGATTTGAAGAGAGTTAGGGTTTGCATGTATAAATAGAGGATGAGCAGTGTATGTAGTTTTCATGCCTGGATTAGCCAGTGCACCAACTCTAGTTTAATTTGTGTGTTTAATTATGTTCTAAGTTAATTTACTAGGGTGTTGATGAAACCCCTAATTTTCATGTCAAGCATATCTATCTTTGATTGAATTCTTCTTTGAGTTATAATTTGTTAGGAGTAGTAATTAACCGATAAGCTTGCGAGCCTGTGATGAGTTGTACTGTAAGAAGACAACTCATACTAGGGGTTAGTTAGTAAAATTAGTTAATGAACATCTATTTTAGACCTTCATGGGAAGGCACAAGAACACAACTTAAGATACATTGCCGAGCATGAGATTAGAGGTGGATTCACTACCCTGGTGTTCTCTAAATTATTACAATCTATTTGCTTCCTTAGCTTAGAGTCTGATAATTCGGTCGTATCGACACCCAAACAACATTTGTGCTATTTCCATAGAAAATCGTTAGTGAAGCTTAAGATCAACTTAACAGTAACCCCATCTCCCTGAGGATCGACCTGTACTTGCCCTTGCCTCCAATAGGCACTGTGCACTTGCAGTATAACACGTAGGCGAGACACTTTTAACAGCCTACCAAAACTCGTTGTATTTGCGACATAATTTGATGAGTGCAATTTTTCGATTTCGTACAAGGAGATCACTGTATTCTATTATGCATTTCTTACCATCCAACAAGTTATTCATGTGAGGACTAGTCCTAACAAGACCCCAAAAAAGATCCAAAGGGCGGTGATCTTCCGGCAAATCCGATATTATGTAGTAATTTTTAATCCACTCGGTTTCTTCCCTAACATCCGCTTCTATCTTAGCTTGTTTTTGACGTTTAAGGATCTCTTTAGCTTCTTTGCGATATTGTTCAAGCTTTGCTTCCTCTTCTTCTTGTCTTTTCCTCTTAAGTATCTCTTCCTCCATTGCGGCAATTGACTTGGTGGTTTCTTCCTTCCTTCTTAGTTTTTCTAGTATTGTGGCAACTGAGTTGGTGGTGGTTGATGATTGATTTCCTATCGGAGTGGACAATTTGTTCCTCATAAGTTTTTCTTTTTCGAGGGCCAATTTGTTCCTCATAAGTTTTTCTTTTTCGAGGGCATTGATGAAATTGGTAGTTGGTGATTGATATGCCATCAGAGATATGTGTTGGAGCAAACCTTGTTTTTTTTTTTTTTTTTGAGGTATCAAGTGCAATGGGTGTATCCATTCCTTTAAATAGATGAGGACATAACGGATCTTTTCCACTTTATCATCCCGGCATTGTCATTAACTTAGATCCCACGCCAGCACTGCTCTTTACTGGTCTATGGTTTAAAAAAAAATAGTCGTTAGGCATTGAATGTAATCTTCCGGCATTGAATGTAGGAAGTACGACCATGCCGGGAATTGTTGCCGGCTCACTAAAGTTTATATATGGAACGCCGGAACATGGATTATTGTAGACAATATCGTAACACTTGGTTCCAGCATGAAAAAATATACAATATCTATGTCGGGATTCTGATGGTATTGTATTATGTTAACAAAATAAGCCGGAACTATAATTTATTTCAAATGTAATCCTCATCGCAGGATGCACGAATGCACTTAGCACGTGCATCAAGCCTTTAAACCACTTGGTGACTCAAGTGGACGAGTTATAGTCTCATGAGGGTTTACATAGAGATGTACCGACAAAACCTTACGAAATACCAAACCGAATACCCTAAAAATCTAACCAAATACCTTAAAAACCTAAGCAAATACCACTAAACTATCAATCTTCTTAAGAAGAATCCGTCTCCGATCCACCCAGCTGGTGGTACCGTGACTTTGGTTACAATATGGTTCACGTTGGCTTCAAACATGAATGCTTCTCCCTTTTCTTGCAAGTAACGCGTTTTCACGGCTTCATGCTACAAAAACAACACACAAACTTTGTTTGTTACATAAAAATTGAAAAAGAGTAGATTGTGTCGAATTAATCGTAAGGATACTTACGAGTTGTTGAGGGGACAATCTTTGTGGGTAGCGTGGTCGATCCGGTGTTTTATTTTTAGATACTCAACTACCACATTTAGGATGATGTCGTGTCGTTGCTCGATTTGTTGAGCAGTTCTTCCTTTCGGGTTACCGTAATCGTGAATAAACTTGTTAAAAATCTTCAACCACATGGAATCCCGCGTCTTTGTTATCTATAGTTGAAGGACGAGTTTAGCGTACCATGCTTGGGTGATTGCTAAATCTTCCTCGGAGTCAAACGATGCCATTTGTTGTATGTGAGATTAGGTACTATACTAAGCTATTTATTGATGATTGTTCTAGGGTTTAGGGTTTAGAAAGTTAAGAGTCTCAAGGATATATATATAAACACACGAGTTTTGGGCTTTTGGGTCCAAGTATTGGCTCTCTTTATATAGAGAAAAACCTCAACCGCTAGTAATTTTGAAATCACCCAAACTACCGGCATTCAAGTTAATGTGACATAGGACGCCGGCACAACGTACCGGTATGAAATACAGTTAAATATTTATGCCGGTACAAGTGAATTTCTTCACCGAGATTATGCCAAATATGTAACTATTACCGGCATTGTTTAACAACATGATTTAACGCCGGCACACCATACCGGCGTTGAATGTATAATTGCGACTATGCCGGTACTGCTAAATTCAAAAAAAAAAAAAACGGCTAGTTTTTTGAAAAATATGACCGTTGGTGCTTCATTTCTATATAATACCCCAAATTCCTTTGGAAAAATCTAAACAAAGCAACCACCAAATAACAAAAATCCTTCTGTCAAGAAAGCAAGCCTAAAAAAATAGATCAATCAAGCACGGTTCAAGCTTCATAAGGGATGGAAGATTCATCATCAAGCTCTATTTGCAAAGTAAGTAGATTGAACATTACTAACAATATATGGACACTTAAAATCTTCACTACTATGACGCATAACTAATATAATCTTCTCTTACAGAATCATCATTGCACGTGTCAAATTGCAAGTCACGGTCTCATCTAGCCATGGACTGTCCTTTTATTTACTCAAAGTGTAGAAGCTGTGATGGTACACGCCGGTTTTGGATTGCAAAAACTGATGATGCTGAAAATGGAAGAATATTTCTAAGGTGTTTGAATTACCCAAAGTGCGATGAGTTTCAATGGTTTGACAAATCTGTTGAACTAGCAGAATCAAGAGAAAACCCCAAGGGCCAATGCAAGCCTATCGATGGGTGTGATGGATGCTATATGAAGGTAAAGGAATATGTTGAAAGAGAAGAAGAACCAATGAAGATGGTCCTTGACACAAAGATTCCAGACGATGTCTTCGAAGATATTCGCGAAAGGCTCAAAGGTTCCGCAATTGTTGAAAAAGGATGGCTTACTAAATAGAATATCATCTTAAACCAAAAGTGCTTCATTAACATGTTTTATTATGTTTTAATTGAAAGTTTGAAATCTAATGTAATAGATTATCTAGGAATGAAATAAATAGAGCATTTGTAACCTATTTATATCAACACCGACATAGTATATTTATCAAAAACCAAAGACGGAATTATGCAAAAATATGGAAGAGTAAGAAAATCAGAATTTCGGCATCGATTGAATAATTCTTTAAATGCCGGAACTACCCAAAATCTACACAGAAACATAGTCATTTTCATCCATTGAGCCTGGCATGGATTTAGAGGAAATTGTTCCGTGCCGGCACAAGCGCCGGCATAGAATTTAAATTGCTTTTAATGCCAGAACCAATACCGGTGATGTCGAACTTAAACATTTGAATGCCGACGCTTCTCGTGTAAAGAAAACTTATAGAGACAACATTTTACTAGAAATCTAAACATGTTCAACATAAACCAAACAACTGAATCGTGCCTAAATGTTCTTCATCAAAGTATCATAAACCAAAAGTAAACCAAGCAACTAAAGAGTTCAACCAAAAACAAGTTAGAAATTGTTCAAAACATAACAACCACCATCCAAATAACGAAACACAACTATAGAGTTCATCACTAGGTCTTTTGCTTCTTGAAAACGGGAGCCTTCCTTGTTTCCCCAAACAAAGCTCTTTCACTTGGGTCTTCAATTTATCAAGATTTTCCACGACTTCCTTCATTTCTTCAAGGGATAGCACCTCTCCTTCCTCGTACTTGCAACCTAACATCTTCTTCAACTTGCCAAGCCGACGCCGCTAGTTTCATATATACAACACATAATTAGTATATATATGCTAATGTAAGATTATGTGTACATTAAACAACTAAGCAATTAACAACACTTACTAGCAATCCAACGGTCTTATTAAGTTGGGCCATCGTAGGTGGTGCCTTTATAGGAGTTGGAACGGGAGGGTTTTTCAGGGGTGGAACTTGGACGTCTTCCGGGCGCACGATAATAGGATGTGACCATTCCAAGTAATCATGAATGTAGTGTGGGTCGGCTTCATCACCATTGTTCACAAGCTCCCAATTAGTAGGGTCTACCGAATGACGTGGTTCCTTATCCCTCCAATGTGTTGGTTCCGGAGTTGGATCATACACTACCCTCAACTTTGTGGAACTTGTCATGCACTGAGAAAAATCAAGAACGTACCTTTCAGTAGAGGCTGTCATCCATCTAGGTAATTGCTTGTATCCAAGTTGCCGCATCACACGTCGAGGATCAGCCATAACGTATCCATTTGGGTGGAACAAAGGCCCTTGGTAAAATGCAACGTTATAAAACCTCAGGTATTGGCGGTTCTCTCTAGCCTCCTTGTAAGGGTCGAACACAACATCTTTGGTAGTCATCGCGTCTAGAGCCAATCTCATTTCTATCAGTCGAAGATCGTTACCGGGCTTCGGATGGCTGTTGAACTCGTATCTCTTGGCTCTAGGCTCCTCGGGGTCATCAACGGGAATAAACTTCAAGAAGGGGTTGTCCTTGAACAATGTTGGGAAATGTTCATAAGCCCACACCTATACAAATGTGAAATGATACATATGAAAATAAGTAAATTTTGTTTCTAAATTCATGATAAGGGTACATGTGAACAATATAAATAAGAACATTAGTTTAAAAACAAAAATACCTGGAGTAGAGTGAAATTCCCAACAAATTGGTTTGCAACCGCTTTAGAGGCCCTTCTCATCTCCGCCATCAAATGTGCCATTGCCACGGTGTCCCATGAATATGTAAAGACCTCTTCCAATGGATCCAAGTACTGAAGGTAGTTTGCACTAACCCCTGTTGCTACTAGTGTCAGGGAATACACTAGTGCCCAAGATGAATAACAGGTACGCAGCGGCTGTATAACGAATCTGTGCGGGATCCTATCCATCCTTCAAACTTCTTGCCTTAGTCTTTTCAAACTTCTTCTTAAGCAGGGTCAGCTTGATGGTCTTTGTCCTACTAGCCTTAGATACATAGAAGATTTCCACAGAAGTTTTGTAGTCCCAACCAAGCAACTTGTTAGTAAGCTCGTGCAACTTCGTCCATTCTAGCTCAAAAGAATGATTATCTCGTTCTGCAATGGATTTGACAATAACTTCCAAGCCTAGAATGTTCGGAGCATCTTCGAGGATCAAGGTCATCTCTCCAAACGGAAGTGCATGGTATCGGTTTCACCATGATACCTTTCGACGAAGCAATTGATCTGTCACAATATCCGGCTTCACATAATTTTCAACCAAAGGATATAGACCAGAATCCTTTACTATTGCTTGGACCTCTTCATGCTCCAAAGACAAATCCAAATGAGCCGCGGCTTGGTTTCAGCAAACACGCACAGCCTTCGTATAATCCTACAATTAGGAGATAATACGATTAAGAGATTTTGCATAATTACAAAATAATACATATGCATGAGATATAAATTCTTACATAGGTCTGATATATAGTACGATCCCATGAGTCCTTGTAGCCAAATACATACTCCGGATCAAAAGAAGATGCGCCCCAAAATTTACCACGTTCGAGGTCGGGTATCATGTCATCAATATGAGGAAGGTGCGAACCTTTAACTTTTACTTTGCCTTTGCCTTTGCCTTTCCCCTTGCCTTGTGTGGGTTGTTCACTTGGACCACCTTGTTCCACTACCCCTTGGCTTTGGTTTGCTTATTGAGTTGGATCAATCTCATTGTCTTCCTCCTCACTTTCCTCACTTTCCTCTTGCTCATCTTCCTCCTCAACAGCTCCGGTAGATTCACGAATAACGATTTTACTACGATCACGACCACTCTCCCAAATATCCCCTCTTGTAACAGCACCCAAACGCTTTTTGTTATCCCCTCGAGGAGGTAGAGACTGAGGAGTATCAAGACCATCCTTCCTTTTTTTCTTAGTGACAGCAGCTTTAGCTTTTCCTTTGTTAGCCTCCTTTGCTTTGGCTTCCTTTGCTTTAGATCTATTTCAAAAGAAGCACGAAATAAATATAAGACAACTAATTTTCATTTCTAATACCGGCATAGAATCACCACTACCAGCATACAGAAAAAATGTATCGAACATGCCGGGAACCAGTGCCGGCATTGAGAAATAGATTTCGAGGATGCCGGTACACTTTGGGAAATTCCTGGAATACAAAATACAAGTACCGGCATAAATGTATAACAAAAACCCATGCCGGGTCCTAATTCCGGCAATGAAAAAAAATATCGAGGATGCCGGAAATAATTCTAAAGTTATTGGATACTAAAACCCAAGTTCCGGCATGAAATCTAAACTACAATGTATGCCGGCACAGATGCCAAAATCCTAGGATTTTCTGAAACTAAGTTCCGGCGTTGTATTCAACCTAAATTGTATGCCGGTACTAGTTCCCGGTGTGGTATTCATACTAAATTGAATGTCGGAAATCAATACCGGTGTGGTATTCATCCTAGATCGAACGCCGGCACTGGCTTCCGGTGTGGCATTCATACTAAAGTGAATGCCGGAACTACTGAAACTCAACAGTTCCAGTTAGGGTTTCGCGATTTTGACCTAAACCCATAGCTACAAATCGATTAAAACACTAATTAAACAGTTTTAAATGACTTACCTTCTCACAGAAGCCATATTTCTGAGTAGTTGATCGTCCGATAACTCTTGTTCTTCTTCTTCTAGCTCTTGAGAAATTTTAGCAAGTCTTGCTTTTAATTTCTCTTCACCAATTTTTGACTTCGATTGGGCATCTGATTTCTTTCTTGGAGGCATGGTTTTGATTCGGGTAGGTTAATCGACGAAGAAATTTTTGATTTAACGATTAATCGTCGATAAAGAACGATGAAGAAGATGAAGAATTTTTTTTTTTGAAACCTAACCCTAACTAACAATGCCGGAACTCATAGAGAAATGGGGGATATTTGATTTGGTTTTTGATTTTATGTTTTAGTTGAAAGGGTATAACAGTCTTTTTCATAATGTTTTTTAATTAATCTAAGGGTGTTTTAGTAATTTCGGCCCAAAAAACACCCCATAACAGACACCTTTGGTTGGGGAAGTAATTCATATCCCCCAATTAGTTTTGATATCCCCCAATTGCGCGTTCAAAAATACCCTACTCCCTTTTAAATTCGAAACATTTCTCACTCCCTTTCAAATTCCCTTCTCCTTCTCTGCCGGCTCCTCACTTTGATTTTTTTTTTTTTTTACATTCGGTAGGGATGAAGACCATGTCGGTAGTGATGAAGACCATGCCGGTAGTGAGTGCCGGCATGGTTATTTAGGATGAAGACTATGCCGATACTGAGTTCCGGCATGGTTATTTAGGATGAAGACCATGACGATACTGAGTTACGGCATGGTTATTCAGGATGAATACCATGCCGATACTTGCTATTTCAGACAAATTTTTTCTGTATGTTTTTGTCCTCAAACCGGCATGGTTCATTTGGGAATCGACCATGCCGGCACCACTACCGGCATGCTCGATAATACTTTTACCATGCCGGAACTGAGTTTTTCAGGCGTAACAATGGCGGATTCGATGAAAAAAAAATCAAATTTCAATACATTAATACCTATATATGACTAATTGGAGCACTTGTATATCAACTTGTTTACTTTCATGGTTGGTTCTTCCCATAAACATTCATGATCATAAATATCTTGATTTAATGTTGTTGCATCAACAAATTCAATGATAGTGATTTATTATAATGATTATCAAACTAAACTATTAACTTACCTAATTATATTTAACCACTAAACATGATTAGTGAGGGGTAGATTAAGTATTACGTAAAAACCTTAGATAAGGGGTGACCCTGAATTGATATTTGGATCCAGGTTTTGTCCTTTTCCTCTATCCCCCAATTGTGGGTTCTTTAAGAAGTGTTTGACAAGAATAATTCATTTTGTTACAAAATTCTCGAAATTATCCAACAAAATTCATAAACTAAATCTAACAAAACTAATAATCCAAAATTTTAACTTAACTAGTTTAATGTAATTATATTTACTTAAATAATTAAATAGATTAATGCTAATTAAGTATGGAAATTTTATTATTAATAAAGATATATAGTTAGGGGGCAATGGATTTTACGTCCAAATGACCCTATTTGTTTTATTACTGATACGTGTTGATCTCTGTACCTTGGTAACTGTTACTATAAAGGCTAATTCGAATAATAATAGACGAGAAACTTAGAAAACTAACACAAGTAATAATTCGAAGAAAATATCTTCTCTTAGATTATGAACAAGAAAACGATTACAATTCTCTCTTTGTTACACTCACAATCTTCTCTAAACAGTGGATTAACCTTAAACTGTTTTCTAAGCTTGCACAAGTATTGTCGTAAGCTTTCTCTAGGTTTCTGTGCCTAGTATCCGTAGGTGCGTCAATAACAAGAACACACTAACTAGATGTGTTTAGTTATGAGCTAAACATCCCTATTTATAAGCTTGGTTTGGTTTCCCAAACGTCTTAGGAATCTATTTCCTTTTGTAGGACTAATTCCTTTTCTAGGTATATTACCTAAACTAAGAATACTGCTCAAAACAATACTCCTTCCTAAACTAGGAATTTATCCTAAACAAGGAATCCTTCCTAATATAGCATCCTATCCTCAATTCGTCTTGAGGATCACTAGTGCTCAGGGAAAGGAAGATACACATGTATCATGCGCCTCCCCCTTAAGAACTTGAACTCCTGTGAAAGTTATATTTGTAGGTTAGGGAACTCGTGAGTTCCTTTCACCCGTTGAACCATCTCTCCTTGGGAACTTGACCTTGACATCTACTTAGGAAAGTCTCATTCTCTTCTCAAGCGTGTCTCTCGTCGCTCTTCGCTCCTTAATGCAATCTTCTTCGAGTGATTCTTCTCTATCAAACCACAAGTCTTCCACATGTGGCAAGATCATCTTGTCATCTCCATCATCATCTAGTAATGTGGTTCAAACATACTTAACCTTCTTAGGTCTTCTTCTTGTTGTTTGGTAATGTATTCCAAACTAACTCTACTCGGCTTCTCGTCAAGAGAACGAATCACAAGGAGAATGAATTTTGTACTAGCATTCACCAACCGCTTAGCCTGAGTGGCTGTAATCAAACTTGCTCCCTCAAGAGGAGAGTCAATAGCTCGTATTACAAGAGCTTTCTCATCTTTGGTAAAGGTATACTTCTGCTCCCTCTTATGTAAAACCGCATCTCGATCCCACAAGTAAGGACTATCAAGTACAACTTGACAAAAATCCAATGGAACCACGTCGCATGTAACCTCGTCAATGTATGACTCATCAAAAACAAACTTGAACGTGCACTGTTATGCAACCTGTAGCCCACCTTCCTTTTGAAGCCACCCTAAAGGATAGGGTTTCGGATGTTTGAAAGTCTTCAAACCCAACTTCTGTACCAAAGAATGTGAAAGTAAATTCTTCTGACTTCCCGGGTCAATAACAACATCTATTAGTGTTGTCTTAACCTGCATCTTAACCGTGAAGATTTGTTCCTTAGGATCGTCTTTTGTAAGTTCTTCTACGCCACCTGCCATTAGAGAGAGCTTTTGATTAGGTTCTGTTAGTCCCTTGACTTCTTTTGGAACTTATACGACTAGTGTTGCCATCATGGCTTCTTTCTTCTGCAACCCTTTTGGTTTTAGATTATGATACTTTATCCAACACTTGTCAACAACATGCCCTGTTTGTTTGCAATGAGTGCAAACTAAACCAACTTTGTCACTTGACTTCCCTTCTTCTTTGCTCCTTTCATCTCCTTTAGTGACGAAACTTCCAGACTTTCCCTTAACGTTTCCCTCGACATCAGTTTTCTTTTGCCTGCCTTCGATGGCATTAGCTTTTATACTTGCTTCGGATATAGTATCCACCGAAAACATCTTCAAATCCTTCCGTATATACTCATGGAACCCGTAAATATATTTTATGTAGATAACATAATCCCTCAAGTCTAAGTCCAAAATCATAGCTTGATTATGAAATTCCGAAGTATATTCTTGTACGGTTTGGTTGTAAATCTGCTTCAAGTTGTACCACTTGAACCATCTCTCCTTAAGGTAGCCAACCGGATAAAACTGTTTCCTTACAACTGCCTTGAATCTTTTCCACGACAATACTCTTTTACCTAGGTTTTTTCTTTGATAAGCTTTCCACCAGGTTAGACCATGCTTTTGTAGCTTCAATGCCGCGAAAGCTATCTTTTCCTTTGAACCATATTCAAAGAAAGAGAAATACGTCTCTAGACGTTCAATCCAATCATCCAATTTTTCTACATCGACACTCCCATCGTATAGTGGAATATCAACACGAAAATCAATTTTCAGATTCTTACCATGAGGTTTAGTTGATGTAGGACTTTTAAGAAACTCACTTTTCTTCTTTTCTTCATCCTCATCTTCTTCCTCTTCTTCTTCTTCCTCTTCTTCTTCCGAATCATCTTCTTAGATCATCATCTTTCCGAAGCTTCAGTGAAGGTGTAACCTTTTCTTCGTCTTCGGCTTGAGTGTATGAGAACGAATACATTCACTCGGTTCTCGAAGGGTAACTTGAATTGACTTCATATCCGTCACGGTGTAGCCACCTTTTCTTCAATAGTTTGTGGTTCGCCTTCCTTAGGATCACCATCTGACTTTGTCATCCTTGATCCCCTTGTTTTCTTAACGTCTTCCAACTTCTCGAGTACCTCACCAAGCTTTATGTAGAGATATCTAGTGAAAACCATAAACCACAGGGATTTACCCTAAAAACTAACCTTGCTCGTGATGCCAACTTGATACGTGTTGATCTCTGTACCTTGGTAACTATTACTATAAAGGCGGAATTCAGAATAATAATAGACGAGAAACTTAGAAAACGGAACACAAGTAATAATTCGAAGAAAATATCTTCTCTTAGATTATGAACAAGAAAACGATTACAATTCTCTCTTTGTTACGCTCACAATCTTCTCTAAACAGTGGATTAACCTTAAACTGTTTTCTAAGCTTGCACAAGTATTGTCGTAAGCTTTCTCTAGGTTTTCGGTGCCTAGTAACCGTAGGTGCGTCAATAACAAGAACACACTAACTAGATGTGTTTAGTTATGAGCTAAACATCCCTATTTATAGGCTTGGTTTGGTTTCCCAAACGTCTTAGGAATCTATTTCCTTTTGTAGGACTAATTCCTTTTCTAGGTATATTACCTAAACTAAGAATACTGCTCAAAACAATACTCCTTCCTAAACTAGGAATTTATCCTAAACAAGGAATCCTTCCTAATATAACATCCTATCCTCAATTCGTCTTGAGGATCACTAGTTCCCAAGGAAAGGAAGATACACATGTATCAATTACGTAGCTCCCTGTTAAGAAACTTCATATAGGGGTTTCACATTCCAATAGAGGGGCTTCACATGGATTCCTAGTGACTAAAAAGTTGGTTATGGGGTGTCTTGATGGTAATCAACAAACCAATTACGTTTGAAACGGTTAGATTGATTGAAATCAGTAGAAAAAAATTAGGTTTCAGAACCATTTACGGTTGTGTTTTCCTGGGTAGTCCCAAAAAAAAACCAACCGTAACTAATTTACAGTTGGGTTCGAACAAGACCAAAACCAAAACCTAACTGTAAAACCAAAAAACCCAACCATAATTGGTTTACAATTGGGTTTCCCAATTTAACCCAGTTACGTTTAGGTTTTCATCATCACCTAACCGTAAATTTGTCTTACGATTGGCTACGAAGGAAAAACCCAACCGTAAACTGCTTTGAAAAGCTAAAAAATTCAATTTTTTCCCTACTTTCACCAATTTTGAGAAATAAAAAGAACACCTTTCGGGTGATTCGAAATCTAAGGTTTTAGTTGGAAAAAATCTCCAAAAATTTCTCTTTGTTTGTTTTTTTCGTAGTTTTTCTTCCCACCAAAATACTACACTTATTAGATTTTTTATCACCAACTATATAAAAAAAAACTTATCAATCTAATTATTAGCAAATTAGATTATTAATACTAACTAAATGAGTACTGTTTAGCCTAAAATATTTTAGATAAAAGGGTTTTCAAATTACTAACGAGACGTTTTTGTACTATCCTTTTTTTTTGTTTTCAAAATGATATTGTAAAAAGAAGTTTACACGAAACTGGTTGGGAGTCTAGCAACAAGATGTGCTCCCATACTTCCCGACTAATCCATGTACAGAAGAACTTCGTTAAATTAATCCGCGATAAATTAATAACCAAAAGATAATATTTTTTTACCAGTCCCGACTAGGGTCAGTGTGCTAAATTAATAACCCCGCTAAATTTATAAGATAATAAAAAATTTAAGTTTTTTTATAAACAGAGTAGGAGATAGAAAATAGAGAGAAAATAGAGAGATTTTTATTCATTAAGTGTCTCGAATTACAATGGGTTAAACCTTTATTTATATAGATAGAAGACTTGTTTCCCAAGATATGTAAACCCTAATCTTAGACACAAAGGACATCTTAGTAAATAAACTTGGTTTATAACACTCCCCCTGATGACCAATGTGGCTAAGTCATTACAAAGATAGCAGGAAAACTCAAAAGAGAAAAACCTGAAATTGCATAAGCATGTAAATCTCAGACAGTGTTGGACACGCATATGTTGCCTCATTAAAACCTTGACAAGGAAAACCCAGTGGGAAAAACCTTGACGAAGGAAAAAGAGTACAACATGTTAAGTCCAGTGAATGCACCTTAATTTGATGATGGCGCTCCCCCTGATGAGTATTTTAAATCTTGGCTTGCAAATCTTTGAGTCACAACTTCCCAATTTCATGAACGTATTTCTTGAATGAAGAAGATTCTTGTTCTTTCGTGAAGAAAATTGATACTTGATTAAGTCTTCTTTTGTGTAAGCCTTCTAAAGTAATTTTCTCGAGTCTTCAAGCTTCTTTAAGTACATAAAGGACTTGCTGTTTCGATTGCTAGCTTCTCGGAGATGATTTGCAAAAGTAGTTGATGTAGTTTCTTCAACAAAGTGCCAATATGCAGTTATAGTGCCAAAGGTGAGTAAAGTTTTTGATTATACCGTATATGGATCAAAATGATATCCAAATTCATAGGAGATGGTTATGTTGATGTGGTCTAACAAAACAAAATGACCTAGTTAATGGTGGGAATCCACCAAATAACTGAAATTGATAAAACTCCCCCTTGGATGACCACCATGTTGAATTGTCTCATTAAAACCTTGCCAGTAAAACCCAATGGGAAAAAAAAAAAATTGGGCGAAGGAAAAAGAGCACAAATATCAACATTCTTGAAAGAAATTTAAACGTCTACGAGATGTTGCCTCGTTAAAACCTTGTCAGGAAAACCACATGGGACAAAACCTGAAACGAAGGGAAAAGAGTACAACTTTTGACGTTTTATGGATGCTAACCCAACTATATGAGTTTTACAAAAAAAAAAAAACAAGCATCAAAATAATAACTCTAGTCTATCTCAGAGACGAGTTTAAGCTAGCATAATTCTAACTGTAGATTTAAGAAAGAAAAGAAAATAGAACTTATGCGGCTAAAGCGTGAATTTTTGTGTTTTTAAGGACTCCTCGAGAGACCTATAATTAATCCGGATTTATGGTTTTTTACAAAATTATTAAAAACACATTAAGGATTGTTAAACCTGACATAATCGAGTCAGATGGCTGCCTGCAAACAAATTTAATCCACTTAGGATTAAAAATTCGATATTGTTCTCCGACCATGCAATATGAGTCATTCAAGACTACCACGCCAAATGCATCATTTAGGAAGAACAGAATATTATTGAACCAATCCTAGGGTCTGAGCAAAAATAAAACCCTTCAATCGTTTATTCAACGATTATTTTTCTCATATAACGCATTATAATGACTACACTAACCTAAAATAAATAGGCTTGGCAATTTTATAGTGTCAAGTCTTGGATCCAAAATTTTGTTGATCGAGAAACTAATCCAACCTAATTGGATTGTATTCCAACAAATCACATATGTCGATATTCCTATGCAGAGGGGTTAATAACCACCATCTTTATTATTTTAGTAGCTACTGTAACTGAATATTCGACAATATTTATCTTTTCACGATCCCATAAAATTTTCCAGTGCATGCATATCTCGAAAAAAAATTCAATCAACTGGTACCGACGCCCGCGGGCATTATAATCTCATCATTATCAAGTGAGAAGATATTAAAATTTGAGAACGTGAATCATAATATGGTAGACTCAACTGGAGCACTACATGTAGCCTCTTATAGAACGCTACTTATCTGCTAGATGTGACTGGATTTCCTCTTAAGAGGCAAAAGCTTATATAAAAGCAAAATGTGAAATTTCACGCCAATCATAATGACAGCCTTAATCGATTTAATCGTGATGGGAGAGAAATTGATATAACTTTTAAGTTAATGCACACCAACGTCTAGTGGTGTATAGTTTCCCCCTGATTATGGCGGAAATAATTTCATCACATATACGAAAACAAGTTTCGTAAAGTATTATCCGAATTTTTGGAGCATAGATAATGACTTCAAAATCCATATAAGAAATGTCCAAATAAATAAATAAAATTGTAGTCTACTTGACGCACAAATTTAAAATCAACCATAGATTCGTTGGTTAGAGCAAGAAAAATAAAATCCAATGACCATAGATATTCATTCACCTAAGAATGAAATTATAGACACTTTATTTCATTCAAAGAAAAATATCAAGACCAAAAGTCACTACTAGGACTAATTAATGATTTAAGGCTAACAAGCCGGGTGCGCACCCTTTGATCTTTAGTGTCCAATTCCAACTACAAGTGGAACTTCAAATTTGGAGATTAATATAAGAAAGAGAATTAAAAATTGCTAAGCATCACTCAGGAATGCAACAATTCTCCGTTTATTGGTGTTTGCAATTGTGAATACATGATAACGACATCTCATTATTCTAGGATTTGCATATATGATTCTTTTGTAAGAAATGAAGATATCATTGTCGTTATTGATTTTGGAAGGAAAAAAAAATCCATTATTTGTTGAAAAATTCACTCCTTATTGGCAAAAATTTAGAGAATATGCCTTTATTTTCTCTCATCTTATGAAAATGATGGAGAAAAACCAATATGAATTTGGTTTGTACAAGTTACCAAAATTTATCGACAAAAGAAAAATATATTGTCGATTTAGACATCGCATAAGATCGGTGGTTTCTTGTAAAAGAAATAGAAACGACATCATGTCTCACCGATGAGAATTACCAAGTTCAGAATTCTTGTTAGAGAAATAAGAATCCATACTTTCGATGAAAAGAATTCGAAATAAAAAGACATTTAATGTCGCTTTGTATATTCAATGGCAACTTAAACTTGGTAGACAACCATAGTATTGGTTGATTAAAAATATCCAAATTTGAAGATTTCTAATAAAAAATAGAAACCCAAAATACATTATTGGAGAAAAGCATATTTGATGGCAAAGGCTTAATTTAACCAATCATCGCCACCTTTCCATAACGGATGAAAAATAAACCGTAATGGTATAAATGTATAAAATATGCCAATTTATATTTTCTCATCTCACCGAAATGATGATGAAAAAAACCAATATCAATTGGTTTATGCGATTTTTGGAAACTGTATCGATAAAATTATGTTTACAAGATCACAGTGAACTAAATAAAATAAGTATATTAAAGGTTACAAAATCAAATTAAATTAAAGAAGAAGGATCAATAGCACACTTACCTTGCTTCACTTGATGGCTATAGTCTGAATAATTTAAACAAATGATAAGTTAATCCGTGAGGTTGACCTTTATCGTCTAATCGAGCATAGAAAAGGATAAGAGTTCAGTTCCTATATATATTCTTGCTCTTGATATGTACAAAGGCAAAGCAGTGTCATTCTTTTCTATCCTTTTGCATGTGGACTCCTTATACAAGTGGACGCATGTCATATATATAGAAGTTATGTGGACTCCTTATACATGTGGACGCATGTCATATAGAAGTTATAACATAAAAAAAAATTGATTAGTGATTGGGACTTGGGAGGAGTACACAATAATATCCACAAGAACCCAGATTTTGGTGGTTCCGGTTTAGTGACCACAAGTTTAATTATCAAACCAAACAAAACTCAACATTTGTCAAGTTAGGTTTCTTGATAGAGAAATAGAAACCTTAATATCGACTAGAATCACGTTCCATTGATATGGATACCTCTGAGATCACCAGTGCTTGGGAGTTCCAGATGCGGACATCATCTATCGTGGGTATGTTTTTGGTGCCCAGTCACAAGACCTTTTCAAAGAAAAAATGACCAATTTTAGCTTTGTGATTTCTAAAGCCGAACTCAAACGTCTCATCTTCCAAAATCGGATGAAAATCCAAAAGGAAAACTAAAAACTAAAAACAAAAATTGGAGAATATCGGCTTTAGGTTTAGCATAAACCGTATGAATCATCGACATTATCCTTCTAGAAGGAAGGATGCAACGCAATTAAGTTTGTTGTCGTAGGTTTCTCAAGCCATATGATTCATTAAAAACCAGCAATTTCCATTCTTTTAGAGATGATATGGAAAAAGATATTAGCCTTTGGGCTTGGAGGTTTTCTTGCAAAAGATTGTCAATAGATCGAATTAAGTTTTGCTAATTTAGGTCTCCCGTAAACCATAACTTTTCCTTCCTTAGTATTGATGAAGATACCATATATATATACCAATTAGTTATGGCATTATCAATGATTTCTTGTAAAAAATAGAAATCAAGATCAGAATGTGACCCATAATATCAATTCTGAAGTGTATTAAAGTTTCTCCATAAAAGATGAGAGAATCAAACTAAATTCAATTAGTTTGTGAAAATGGATTACAATAAGGATTTGAATATAGTTTCTTCACAGATGATCAAAGTCTAAAAGTTCTCATATATACCAACATTAAGTTCTCGGGTTCAAATAAGAATAATCTGTTTCATGAAACTGTATAGGAATAATAAAAGAAAAAAAAAATTAGTATTGATCACCAGAAAATTGTAATCAATTGTTATTCAAGATCGTCTTGTTCGATTAAGAAGGAAATAATTAAATAAAAATAAAACCCTAATCGTTAATCCCCATGTACAATTTATTTTGTCTATTAAGAGAGACAAAACAGTAAACATACAAGGATTTCAAATACACTACACAAGCCCCATGAAGACAGCAGGGTTATATGCCGAGATTTGAGAGAACAAGAAAAATAAATCCAACAGGTGAACGAGTCGCGGGAGACAAAAAGTGAAGGAAAACCTAAGAACATAGTTTCCTTAAACAGGTGAACTTTTATATACCTAACCACTTCCAATATTTGTGAAAGCATAGGCATGTATAGGTACACCTGTTCCAAAATCAATATGCATGGCGTCTCGGCTGACAATTAAAAATACTCAGTACTTAGATTGTTATTAATGTTATGCAGAACAAAATAACATCTAAAACTTGCCAGTGCAATCTCATGTTTGAGAAAACTCAAAGAGATTCTAATGGCAGTCAGAAAATATGAAAAACCAATGGGATCAAACCAAAGAAACGCATTCAAGTAAAAAAAATTGAAAACTATCGAACCAAAATAATTTTTATGAAAAAAAAAAAATTTATCGCTCGGTAGAGCTACGTGCATGATAACGTTTTATAAACAGAGTAGGAGATAGAAAATAGGGAGAAAAGAGAGAGATTTTTATTCATTAAGTGTGTCGAATTACAATGGGTTAAACCTTTATTTATATAGATAGAAGACTTGTTTCCCAAGATATGTAAACCCTAATCTTAGACACAAAGGACATCTTAGTAAATAAACTTGGTTTATAACAAGTTTCCAATAGAGCCCAACTAATATATAAATTAGTAATCAGTGTGATAACATTATATTATGGTGCTTTTTAATACATTGGACTTCATCTTTAATTTTTTGTACTCCCTTGAAAAGTTCCGAAATGGTTTTATTGTATTTTCTTTTTCTTATTTTTATTTTAACATTAAAATATATACATTTATACACATAATATTCCATAAAATAATTAGAACTGAAAATAAAATCTCTAGATATTTAATATTACACACTTATTTCAGAAATTTAAAGTTAAATTTGGTATGTTTCGAGATAATAATAACTTATTAATTTATCGTTAAATTAATACTTCGCTAAATAGATAAAATTTAGCAGTCCCAAGGCTATTAATTTATCGAAGTTTTACTGTATACGGCAATCTGGCGAGTATAAACAACACCAGCCATCAATTTTTTTTTTTTTTTTTTTTTTTTTTTTTTTGATCATAAAAGCAAATTCATTACTAGAAAAGAAAGTTACACAGATTTATCCGACTCGATGATTGAGCGGATGCATCTCGGTGGGTTCTCAGCCCAAACTTGATTACATTGATACTTGGCATATTTGGCTAAGCCATCACCGCTTCATTGCCTGTCCTAGGAAAGAAAAACACACCTAATACTACTAATAGATTCTCTTATTCTACTAATATCCGCAAGGAGATTATGATCTGCAATTTTGAGTTACCAAAATTAGAAGTCACAGCTTCAATGACAGGTTTTACAATCACCTTCAACAATAACTTTACTCCAACTTCGCTTTTTATCCACTCCACGTTTCTGGGGAGAGCTAGGCCTTCCCCTCATTCGGCATCTCTAGCACTTGTTACTTTCACCATGGCCTTGTAGAAATTTTCCCCACAAGTCCCTTAGAATTAGACCAATACCACAAATTTTAGAATGTTTGTCAAAAGCCGCATCAAAGTTTAACTTCAACCAATTTTGAGGAGGTTTTTCCCATGTTTTCTTATTTATTCTTCCTCGGAGTGTCTTTGGTATTATGGTTCTCTCTACCTAGAATGTTATGCTTAGTGCAAAAATTTCTAATGGTTACGATGATACTGTTGGGTTGAAAAATTTTCCCTTTTTAAAGAAGCCATCAAATCCCAACTCCAATACTGTCTTTGCCTTTCTAATGTTATGCTTAGTGCAAAAATTTCTATATATAGTTACTATATATTCGATCTTAATCTTTATAAGAGGAATGGATTGATCTCTTTTTATACATCCATCTATAAGGGAGAAATAACATCTAAACCAAGAGTTATGGCCTCTTCTTCTAATTCTCAAGTCTCCAACATCACATCTCAAATGAAAGAAACAAGAATCCGTGACATCAATACTCGTCACCTGAGACGAGCCGTAGGTACTTGTTAGAGCTATCTCATCTCGCTCTTGAAGAATGGGGTAACACTTTGTAATTGGAAAGCTTCACTCAAAAGATCCAGTTGAAAACCGATGTGGTACGAAAAGAAGTTAATGTGCTATGGAAACCATACGTAATAATGAATATGCGTGGCTTGGACAAGAACATCTATTTGTTCAAGTTTACTTCAAATGATATAGTTGAAGCTATACTCAGGAAAGGTCCATGGAATGTGAAAAAGTGTCATCTTAATATTGTTAAGTATGATTCATCTGTTGCTGTTAAAGACCATGATTTCTCTCATCGAATGGAATGTGCAATTCAAAAATATTTTAATTGAGCATCATGCGGTTCCACATTATTGATGAAGCTTTGTTGAATTGGGAACTAAAATATGGGCTGGATCCGAGAAAATTGTCGGCCAAGCTTTGGCTCAATGACATCGCTAGAGTGAAGATTGATCTTAAGAAGCCTTTACACAGAAGGTGGATGGTGGAACACATTTCTTTGGTGGTGTTACTTGGATTAGGTATCATTGGGAGAGAAACTGACCACACCTTCTCTACAAGCATTGCTTTACTATTGATCATGATGATGAGGAATGTGACAATGTGGCGCTGGATCTAAAAAATCGTAAGATATACAAATGAAGAGTATGTAACTTATTGTCATAACCGCCGAGAAGTTATGGTGTGGAAATAATTGATGATTTAGATCAATGTTACAACAAGTTTGCGAAGCATGCAAGAGGAGCAAGAAGAAAAGGAGAGAACGAAAAGCAAAAGAAATTTAGAAAATCTAAGAGGTCCAGAAGCGATGATACCGAGGAGAGCATTGGTCACAATATTGGATATACTGATAAAATGGATAACTTTGATGGTATGGAGCATGACTTGCCTGAGGAAGGGGAGCAACTTGCAAAGGAGTACTCTCATGATATGATTGAGGCCAATGCTAACTGCAAATTTTTTAACCCATCCTTATTTCATCTTTTTTACTATCATCTATTTTACATCAAAAGTCTTATAGATTTCTCAATATGAAAATCTTAGCTTGGAATGTTCAAGGTCTATCCAAAGTTCACTAGAGACCAATTGTTTGTCTTAGTAAAACTACAATCTCCCGATTTCCTATTTCTCACCGAAACCAAACTTGATAGTGATAGAATGATATCCTTAGCAAACTCCCTAAGTTCTTTGAATTATGTTTATATTGATAGAGTGGGTCTTCTGCCGGGGGCATAATTCTTATGTGGAAGGATGGTATTCATCAGAAGTTCGGGATATATCTAATGATATGATCCATGTTATAACTAAAGTTAATCCTAGCTGACCATATGCTTTAATTTCTTTCATGTATGGCTCTACTTACTTTGATAAAAAGAAAGTTCGGTGGGATTTCATGTTGAGAATCGGTGAAAACATTTTGCAACCCACAGTTAGTAATAGGAGATTTAAATTTCCATCTTCATGATATTACCGAGGCTTCTAATTTCTCTCTAGAAGATAGGTATGTTCAAGACAAGGTAAACACCTGTGGCTTAATGGATCTTGGTTATCGGTAAGAACTTTACTTGGACTAGCAATAGTTTTGGTACAGGTAGTAGAAAATCCAATTGATATGGCCCTAGGTAACACTTTTTGGTGTAATTGTTATCCTCATTCCAAGCTTTCTCATCCGGGTTCAAGTAGCTCGATCACCGTCCTATTTTATTATCTCCCGAGGAACCCATTAGAAATACTTGGAGACCTTTTAAATTCTTTTGCAATGTGGATGAAACATTATGCTTTTAAAAATCAACTACGGATTGCTTGGAATTCTAGCTCTAATGACTCTCCTGCTTTTAAATTGATTGATAAACAACAAAGAACTAGAAAAAGGCTGTCTCATTGGAATAAATTTGAGTTTGGTGATATTGATAGAAACATTAATAATTTACAGACACATCTTGAAGCAGTTCAAAATGATAGCTTTTTCTGTTTCTCGGCATGATAATATTGTGGCTCTAACTAAGAAACTTGATGAATGGTTCAAAGATAAAAGAAGACTTCTATAAGCAAAAATCGGTGATACTTTCATAACCGAAATGGATCATAACTCTAAGTATTTCCATACTTTAGCTAATGTAAGAATGTTTAGGAAAAACATCGATTGTCTTTGTGATGATAATGGTAATTGGATTAGTAATAATGAGGATATTGCCAATATGCTTGTTACTCATTTTGAATCTGTTAGTAGAACTATTAATCCTACTTTTACCGATATTACTTTTGACATTATGCCTACTATCATTTCGACCAAGACAACTCTCTTTATCTAGAATTCCAACTATGGAGGAAATTCATCAAACTATTAAGAATATGAGTTCTTGGAGTTCTCCCGGTCCCGATGGTTTTCAGCAGGGTTTTTATCAATATAATTGGGATATTGTGGGTAAAGATGTTACTATTACTGTTCAAATTTTTTTTGAACGGGTCATATGCCAAAAGAATTTAATAAAACCTACTGTCTTTGATTCCAAAATGTGATAATGCTAAGAGCCCCGTTGATTTTGGACTAATTGGTTTATGTAACACAGTTTATAAAATCATTTCTAAAATCATTGCTTGATAGAATTAAACCCCATCTAAAACATCTTATATCTCCTTATCAAGCGGCTTTTGTTCCGGTAGAGATATTCATGATAATATCATTATTGCTCATGAGATGATACATACTATGAAGCATAAAGAGGGTTATAGTGGTTCCATGGCTCTGAAACTTGACCTTTCTAAGGCCTTTGATAGGATTGAATGGTCTTTTCTCTTGGGAGTCCTAAAACAATTTGGTTTTGATTCTAAATTCTGTGGTCTTATTAATCAATGCATTTCAACCACCAGTCTCTGTGTTTTAATGGCACTCCTACCCAAAGTTTTTTCCCTTCAAGAGGAATTAGACAGGTGATCCTTTATCACCCTATCTTTTTATTCTTTGTATGGAATTTCTTTCCGATTACTTTTAAATGCCGAGGCTAACCACCGTATTTCGGGTGTAAAAGCTTCAAGGAATTCTCTGGGCATTACTCACCTATTTTTTGTTGATGATATTCTTATCTTTACCAAAGCCGACATGCATAATATACTGTATCAAAAAGTGTTATTGACTATTTTGTAATGTCTCGGTCAAAAGCTAAATCTAGATAAGTCTAGTGTCTATTTCAAGTCATAATGTTAGTCCTAGTGCTAGGCGGATTTTTGCTAAAGAGCTCCAATATGATTGAAATGAAGGATACTGAAAAATATCTTGGTGTTACTTTGTTAATAGGTAGAAACAAGACAAAAGCTTTTAACCCCTTGGTTCAATCTTTTGGCACTAGATTGAAAACTTGGAAAGGTAAGACCATGAACCATTCCGCTAGAACCACTATGGTTAAACATGTTATGAATGCTCTTCCCACATATCGATGAGTTGTTTTAGGATTCCTAAAACCATGCTTGACAAAATGGACTCCATTCAAAAACATTTTTGGTGGGGGCATAATGATAATAAAGGCCTTTGCTTAATAGGTTGGAATAAACTAGATACACCTAAAGCCCAGGTGGTCTTGGTTTTAGAAATCTAGAGCATTTCAATTCCGCCTTATTAACTAAATTAGCTTGGAAGGCCTGCAATGATGATAACACTGTCTGTGTATACTGATTATTAGAGCTAAGTATGGTAAAGATAGAAGTTTACTTCATGTTGATAAGCTCAAAAATGACTGTTCTTGGTTATGGAAAAGTATTTACAAAGTGGTATTGAAATTGTGCAAACTCACTCTATGTGGATTGTACAGTGTGGTACTAAAATTAATATTTGGCTAGACAACCGGATTATAGGCTTTAATAGTCCAATTGTTCCCATCAGGAATTTCTAGCCTTGTTACTCTCACTTTTGTTTGTGATTTGTTTTTGACTGGATCTAGAATGCGGAATGGTGACTTATTAGAACTGTTTTTGATGATGAAACTTCAACCGCCATTCTTAGTATGAATCTTCCAACTTCGGGTGAGGATTACTTGATATGGAAACCAGATAGAAGAGGTAAGTTTTACGTGAAAAGTGCCTATAATACTCTTTGCACTAACCATGTTAATAATGCTATTAAGATCGATCATATTCCCAAAGAGGTTTGGAAAAACTTTGCAGACTAAAGCCCCTCATAGAGTGCAACTATTTATTTGGAAATGCTTAAGAGATATTGTGCCTGTTAGGGAGAAACTGGCTGCCTATAAATCTGAGGTTGAGCCTCAATGTAGCTTATGCAATCAAAATACTGAATCTCTTAGACATTTGCTTATGGATTGTTCTTATGCTAAATCTCTGTGGCATGGTTTAAATGTGAATATGAAGATATAACTTAATTTTCCTTCCATCCAGGATCGGTTAATATCTTGGTTTTACAATAATGATAATGTAGTATTAACTACGGTTCAAATTCTTGTGTTATCAAACTCATGTGTGCAATGCGGTATATATGGAAAGACAAAGTGCGGTGTGATTTTTCGGGAGTACATACTAATATTGAGCTCGATTATTCGTATTAATAATCTGATAAAACAATGTACTTTTGCTACAGATTCTTCTAGTTTTATTAAGAACAGTAAAATTCTTCCCAAGGTTTGGTTTCCACCAGATAAAGATTTCATTAAAATCAATATTGATGCCTCATATATTTATGAAACAAGAAAAGGAAGCATTGGACTTATTGTGCGTAATTTTTCAGGGAAAGCATTAGCAGTACAAGGCTTTAATCTGGAGGAAGAATTGGAGGCTGAAGTTGGTGCTGAACATTTGGAATGTAAAGCTCTAATTAAGGCAGTGGATTGGATAGAAAGAAATGGCTTCAACAAGGTTATCATTGAGACAGATTGTGAGAACTTGGTTAACTCAATTCATAGTAATGAGCAACATGTGCATTGGTTTAATCATCACTTAGTCCTCTCAGTCAAGAACAAGTTTTTAAATAAGGATTTTTGGTTTTGCAAATTAGTTAATAGATTAAGCAATAGTGTTGCTCATGAGCTAGCAAAAAAAGCTAGACTAGAAGCAAATAGTTTTTCTTATGAATCCATATTTCCTCCTGATATTGTTAAATGGATTGAGGAAGATTATGTACTCTTTAAAGGAAGCTAAGTAATAAAATTCTTTTAGTATCAAAAAAAAAAAAAAAATCCCAACTCCGAAATCACCCTAAACCACGAGCTTCCCCAGGACCATTTGATCCCAAGGATATTACTAGATCTAGATGAAGCAAATCTAACAGCTATAAACTATTCAGTACACACGGATTATATAATTAGAGTTGCACTGAATAACAGTTCCAACTTCCTCTTCTAACTTTTTCAAAAAAAAAAGAAAAGAAAGCAGAAAAAAATTCCCTGAAAATACCAAAATTCTCCAGTTTCGCCTGTAGCTGTATTTCTCCTCACTCACTCGTATACAATAGCAAAACCCTTGTTCGATTTTCGCTCATTTTCATCATACCTCATCTTTTTTTGATGCTGTTCTCGATATATTTCTGTAAACAAAAAACCCTAGAAAAGATATTTCTCATCCTTTCTTCTCTTGGATTTTGTAGTTTTGAGCTTCAAAAACCTGAAGATACACTGCTGAAGAGCTAATAATACCACTTCCGGTAAGTGATTCTCTTTCTTTATTTATCTGTAACTCAAAATGATAACACTTTGATATGTGAAAATCAATAGAACAATAACTAACACCATTGGAGCTATATTGAAAAGAACTTATACATCATGGAGTTTGAACCTTTAACTATAGATAATGCTGTAATAGAGTTTGATATGGGTTCTGGGGAAGAAGATGGAATTGATATTGAACACCCAGATGAAGAAGAAGAGGATTATGGTGACCAAATAATGGAAGGTTCAATTAGTCAAGATTTCTTTACTTCTGACTTAGACTCAAATCTTGAACCTTTTGAAGGTATGGAATTTGAGTCTGAAGAAGCCGCAAGGATTTTTTATAATTCATATGCCCGTCGAATTGGATTCAGCACTAGAGTTAGTGTTTACCATCGATCTCGTCGTGATGGTGCAATAATTTGTAGACAGATTGTTTGTTCTAGACAAGGTTTTCGGCATGATAGGGATAGAGATGGCAATAGCAGTGAAAGTCGGTCTAAACGCCAAAGGGCAGTTACTAGAGTGGGATGTAAAGCAATGATCATGGTGAAGAAGCAAGATTCTGGAAAATGGATTGTGTCTAAATTTGTGAAAGAACATAATCATGAACTAGTACCTCCGGATAAAGTGCATTCCCTTAGATCACACAGGCACGTATCAGGACCTGCACGGAGTCTAATTGATACTCTCCAGGCAGCTGGTATAGGACCTAGTGGTGTTATGTCTGTTTTAATAAAGGAATCTGGTGGGGCTAACAATGTTGGGTTTACAACTGTGGATTGTCGTAATTACATGAGTGGGAGTAAGCAGAAGACCCTTGGGACTGGAGGTCAGCATGTTTTAGATTATCTGAGAAGAATGCGAGCAGAAAACCCTAACTTTTTCTTTGCAATCCAAGGTGATAGTGATCACTCCACTGGGAATATACTTTGGGTTGATGCAACTGCTAGGATGAACTACAACTACTTTGGAGACACAGTTACATTTGACACTACATACAGGACAAACAGATACAGGGTTCCTTTTGCTCCATTCACAGGGTTGAATCATCATGGACAACCAGTATTGTTTGGTTGTGCTATAATTCTTAATGAATCTGAGGCCTCTTTTGTTTGGTTATTTGAGACTTGGCTTTCTGTAATGTCGGGAACCCATCCTGTCTCAATCACGACTGACCAAGATAGAGTTATACGTGCAGCTGTGTCCCATGTCTTCCCAAACACCCGCCATCGGTTTTGTAGGTGGAGCATATTTAGAGAAGCCCAGGAGAAGTTGTCTACTGTTTATCAATCATATCCTAATTTTGAAGCAGAATTTCGTAAGTGTGTTAACATGACTGAGACAATTGATGAATTTGAGATGTGTTGGGAAACGCTACTCCAGAGATTCGGTCTTGTGGAAAATGAATGGTTTCAGTCGATGTATCTTGTTCGGGAACAGTGGGTTCCCGTGTATCTGCGGGATACTTTCTTTGGGGACATGTCAATAACTCAAAGTAGTGATAGTATTAACTCATATTTTGATGGGTATATAAATGCGTCGACAACTATACAGATATTGGTTAAGCAGTACGAGAAAGCCATAGCAAGTAGGCATGAAAAGGAAGTTAAAGCAGATTATGATACATTAAACACAGCGCCAGTGCTTAAAACCCCTTCACCAATGGAGAAACAAGCAGCAAGCCTCTTTACCAGAAGAATGTTCATGAAATTCCAAGAGGAACTAGTTGAGACTCTTGCTATAACTGCTACTAAAACTGAGGACTCGGGCACAATCACCACGTATCGGGTAGCCAAATTTGGGGAAGATCACAAGGCTTACTCAGTTTCGTTTCATGTTTTCGAAATGAAAGCGAATTGTAGTTGCCAAATGTTTGAATTTGCAGGAATTGTCTGTAGGCACATGCTGGCAGTATTCAAAGTAACAAATGTTTTTACTCTGCCATCTCAATATGTACTGAAGAGATGGACGAGAAATGCCAAGAGCGGTGTGGTAGTGAATGAACGCGCTGTTGAATTGCCCAATAATTCTCGAGAGTCATTGACTGTGCGTTTCAACAATCTACGCCAGGAGGCAATTAAATTTGTAGAGGAAGGAGCTAAATCTTTGCATACATATAACGTGGCAATTGAGGCTTTACATGAAGCTGCCAAGAAAGTTGCTGCTGTGAAAGGGCCTGGTATTGGCGTTGGATCTCTGGTAAACGGAAGCCATCAAGAAGTTAATGCCAGTGAAGGAAATCAGTCAGGAAAGTCTCAGTCTTTCACTGCGGTATGTCTTTTCTCATAATATATAGTATACACTTGGAATTTATATCCATGTTCTTCTGTCAACAGTTGTAGGTCAATCATTCCACCGAAACATACTCCCCTCTTTCCCTTTCTCTTCATTAAATGCATTGTTTTTATCCCAGCCATGCAAGCCCATTACCAGTATTTTCCTATTGATGAAAGCTCGACTATCTGAAAGAAATAAGCTGACACAATATTGATGGATCGTTATGAGCTTTTATCCATGAATACATAGAAATAATTACTCTTGTTGTGGGTCATTTTATGGTCGTGGATTATTATACATTTTTATCAATTGTATGTGTTGCCACTTAAACTTTTGTTGTTGCATCACATAATTGTTCCCTCTTTCCTTCTCTGTATTTGGTTTTCCTGCAGCTAGAGATGATGTAATTTCAATCCGTCAAAGTGTGAATTTCCCTTATCATTGATTTACTTATTCACCGTAACATTCACATATAATTTGATAAGTGAATTTCCTCTCATTCTTGTCCTGGATATTGATTCTGCCTCCTTAGGAAATTTTCTGTTTTGATACACTGTGTTTATCTTTTGATGCGAAAGCTAGCCAAATAGCTGGCACAGAAACATTCTATATATTCTAAAAGCGCTGGGCATCTCTTTTCCATATACCTATGGTTAATCGGCTAAAACTCTAATATCTTTCAGGCATTTTCTTGTGTTAGCATTGTACTGATTTCCTAAACTTTTTCATGTCTATGGTAGTAATCCACTCTGATCATTACTTTTAATACGTAACTCCAGATTCACTGTATGGTTGTGTCTATGCATTATTTGCAACTGTTGCTTGAATTTTATTTTTGTCATTTTGCTGTATGAAAGAAGGGGGATGCAGTAGATATTGGTTATATTATGGCATCACTGGCAGTGGCATGCAACATTTGTATTCATATGGTCCTAGCTGGGTGTTATACGAGGAGGATTAATACGATGAGTGAACTAATAACTAGGACTATACTTGGTGAATTTACATTATACGTGCATACTGGACAGCCAACTGCTGGGTTTTTTGGACAAGTGTCACAAACTAAATGTCATAATATGCCGAATGATTCCAGTATGTTTTTCGTCTTACGGCGATAATGTTAATGGATGAGAAGTAAAAACGAGGAGATTTTTCCTGTTACAGTTGTTCCACATCTAGATGTTTTTTAAGTATAATACAATACCCAGAAGATTTATGTATTGTGTTGCTTACTTTCTTTTTCTTATAATAAGGAAAAGCATTCACGCTTCCTATAATGCTTAGGAAGTATGTTGGATATATTTATGGAAGTGTAATTGTGTGATCTGGTTTTCTGTTTCTGTAGGATGAGAAGGACAAGAAGATTTTAGAATTGATGAGTGAGCTGGACACTGTAAATCAACGATGTGAAATATACCGAGGAAATCTTCTTGGAGTCTTGAAAGACATGGAAGAACAGAAGTTAAAGCTATCAGTAAAAGTTCAAAATGTGAAGCTTAACTTGAAAGACTAAAAGATTTATGCCAAAGACACTTCATGAACTAGTACCTACCAGATAGTTTAAAAGGTCAGGCATAAACACAATTTCTGTTTTCATTTCTTTTCATTAGATTGTTTCTGAATTTAATTTCTTTATTTCCTTATAATGATGTACAATCTAACGACCGAATCATTAATGTTCTAGTTTAGCAATTCAATGCAATCTGAGTAACTGCATTTCACCATAAACAATCCGTTCATTTCTCGTATAAATCAACCTTTCTGTGAGCTCCTTTGTGTGTTGGTTTAAAAGAGCTAAAACAGGACCACAAGGTTTTCTAGAGCAAAAAGATAAACACGAGCTGCCAAATGAGTGACATAGATCTAACCACGATGTAGCTTTAGCATCTTAGGCTGTTTGCTGCGACATCCTCCCAATAGCTTTTTGTATGTTTCAGCCCACTGCCCACCTGAAGTGTAGTTGGTGGTTTATAAAAGGGTATTTACAAAAACAGTCCCACTTTCATAATCCGGTTCACAAATCGATCCCACTGTTACAAAGTATTAACACAATGGTCACTAGACAAGAAACGACTTGGTTATGTCACGTGTTAGATGTTTGTTGGACTATCAAGTTACCTTATTACCCCTAAATCGTGTCATTGGCACGAGTGTCCATTGACCAGCTTGTTTCATCATACGGAGTTATCTAATTACCCTCGAGCAAATGATCTGCACGTGTGCAGATAAAGAAACAAATCTCTAAAAATTGTGAGACGTTGGATCAAAACAAAAGAAAACCCTAACACAAATACGAGAAAACGAGAAACATACATTTCCCACCTCCTTTGTTGCCGCCTCTGTTAGGGTTCTCTGAAGAAATGGAGAAGATGATGGCGAAATCATGAACCAAGCCAGATCGATCTGATTCTTCAGAGATTTCTTTAATATCATTTCCTCTTCATCTCGGTCTACTAAAGTTGTAAAGTGAAATACGAGTTTACAGAGTTCTTCACATCAGTTATCGAACTGTTACTCAACTTCTGATAATTAGTGTTAGTTTTCGCCATCAAGATGTTTACAAACATCACGAGGTAAATACCCTTCCTCTCTATAATGATTTTGTAGATTTACAGCTCGATTCAGAAACCCTAATTTTCTGAATTTTTGGGTTTTTTTACTGATAAACCCTAAATTTGTGCTAGAACTTATGGGGTTTTCTGTAATTGTTGTAATTCGATTATGTTTTCAATTTTCTTCATAAACCCTAATATTTCTGAAATTGGGGATTTTTTTGTTGGTTACAGTGATTTGTAAAATTAGTGAGATTTTGATATTATGTTAAGTTAGTAAAGGGTAATTATTCACTCATTGTCGGTTCAATTTTGTGCAGGAAGTATGTGAAGTGCCCAACTAGGAGTTTTAGGGTAGAATGGTTTTGGACTAATAAGGTGAAGTATTTTGAAAATGTGAATGTTAATTATGGAGGGTTGAAGGCATTTTGTGACAGAGTTCATGCTGCTTTTGAGTTAGCACCAACTAAGAAAGTTGAGGTAATTTGGTGGTATAGCACGCGGAAGCAATCGAAACAAAACAGCAACAACAGGAGAATCCACTCCAAATATTGATAAGAAAACACTTCAATCCAGGAGCAACTCTAATCCAAGAGTTAAGAGAGACAATGGTTTAAACCAAAATACTGAATCAATAATATTAATCAAATAACGAGCTCGCAAGCTGGAATGAAAAGAGAAAGCAAAAACTATTTATAACCCTAGAGTGACCTGAACTACACCACCGTGTAGTTTACCCTAACAACCAATCTCCTGAGATCCTGTTGGTAAAACCCATCTTCACTTATCCAGTTCTAGGATTCACACATCTTATTTGACTCTGGCAAACTATCTAACGAACTTAAGTAAATCCTAACAAAACAGAAACAATGACCTGGACAGGAGACTCGCAACAATATACTATTAGATACGTCCCGTATCAGGCTCCCCCACTACGACAAAACTCGCCTCAAGTTTACCTTGTTCAGCCATAAACATATGATCACCACAAGAACCAGCATTGATAACACATAAAGCCTTATTAGGAAGCATTCCCTTTTCCTCCCTGACATGTTGTCTCTTGGTCGGAAGTAGCAACATTTTTGTTCCCCTCCAGTAGAACTCATAAGTATTTGCCTTGCCACGAAACAATGCATCCACATCATACTGCCATGGTCGCCCCAAAAGAACATGGCACGAATCCATGTCTATCACCTCGCAGATTATAGTGTCACGGTATACCTTTCCAAAAGCAATGGGAACTTTACAGACCCGTTCAATTCTTGTTTCTAACCCGGTTTTGATCCATCCAACTCGATAAGGATGGGGGTGTGGTTATGTTGGCAAACCGAGTTCTCGGACAAGCTTCCATGATACAAGATTCTCAGTACTCCCACTGTCGATAATAAAGTCACAAGCTTTTTCCAGAATAATGCCCTTAAATTCAAATAGTTTGTTTCTTTGGGTTTCTTCTCTTATTTTTTGGGCAAGGAGTACTTTTCCTTTCTTTCCTTCACATTGCAGCACCTTCCTCACCACCAGAACATTTCCCCCCCAAGTCATCAGCATAAACTTGCTCAATTACTTCATCTTCCTTGCTTACCATATGTTCAGTAGACTTACTGTCGCCGCCATCGACTAGTGATGTTTGACGCCTTTTTGGACACTCGTTTGAGTGATGTCCTGGCAGTCTACAGCGGTAACAAATGTCGCTCATTGGTTTGGCATAAGGATTATTACCTTTCTTCACGGCAGAAGCGTCGACTGTAGGCACCCTTGGTGATGGTGGCGGAGGCTGAAAAGTGGGTGTTATTGTCGGCGATTCTGTTGATGTTTCAAGTGATACTTATATGGTTCGCTTTGGTTCCCCATTTGCCTTTGATGACACCTTCGGCTGTAGATCAATCTTATGAGCTAGGCTTACTTCTTCTGTCACCGTCGATATTGGGTGAAGGTACAAAACTTCTTTGAATTCAGGGTCTAAACCACTAAGATAGCGCGAAACTTGTTGCGCCTCTGTCTCCGGCAAATTAACCCTTGAACCTAATCGATAAAATTCTTCGGTATACTCATCAATTGGCCTCCTATTCTGTGAACATTGTTGATAGCTTTGGAAAAGTTTTTGAGCATAGTCGAAAGGAAGAAATCGAGCCTTCATTAGGCGCCGCATCAGGGACCATGACGTGATTGCCGCCTCACCCCTGAGTCTTCTATTATGCACGGTTTGTCGCCACCATAAAGCGGCTCCTCCCTTTAACTTATACGATACCAACTTGACTTGTTGGGACTCAGGAATTTTCATGCATTCAAAAAAATCCTCAACAGCAGAAATATAATCTAGAAATCCTTCAATATCGATCTCACCATCATAGGTTGGCACTTCCAGTTTCATCTTGTATGTTGATATGGTGTCGACTCCGCCATAGATTGCATCAGTTTGAGAGTCATCATCATAAGGAAAATCAATATCCAAATCTTCTTCTTCCCACTCGTTCATGGCTGGTCGTCCATGCCTCCTCGGTCCTTCATACCGAGATTTTGGTTATCCTGGACATGATTACGGAAGTCAGTTCTCATACCAATTCGATCTTGCATAGATTTTCTTTGCATAACATCTCCCACCTCCTCAAATTCCATAAAGCTATCAGGGGCAAAGTCATATTCTGAAAACCCTCGCCCATCCCGAGCAGTTCTTCTGCGATACTCATTGATGCCTTGCTCATTCCATGAAACTCTTGATATAGGGTTTACTTTTCTAAAACCAGAGTCACCAGCTTCTTCGAAGAAGTTAGTTGTCCGACTTGGGCCTCCTCTGAAATTTCTTCTCGAACCATAGGGATCTCCACTCTCATAGCCTTTAGCGTTAAACTTTTGGCCCAATAGGTTTTGAAAACGATTGTAAGGTCGTCGTTCTCTTTCTTGATTATGCTCAACAGGGTACGGTTTCTCAATCTTCAAATCCTTCATTGAATCTTGTATATACTTCAAGATTTGTGTATGGGATAGTAAGGTATCCCCTAGTCTAGCAATGATTTGGTCCTGAGCTTTAATCATCACCAACATAGGATCTTTAGCAGCGCCCTTTTCCATGTTATCGTTTTCAGTGTTTGTCATCTTTCCTGAATACCCTAGATTATACGGGAATCCTCAACCGAATCTAAGATAGATAGTAAAGATGTGCAGCAGGAACGAACGGTAGCTCTGAATCCACCTGGTATAGCACGCGGAAGCAATCGAAACAAAACATCAACAACAGGAGAATCCACTCCAAATATATTGATAAGAAAACACTCCAATCCATGAGCAACTCTAATCCAAGAGTTAAGAGAGACAGTGGTTTAAACAAAAATACTGAATCAATAATATTAATCAAATAACGAGCTCGCAAGATGGAACGAAAAGAGAAAGCAAAAACTATTTATAACTCTAGAGTGACCTGAACTACACCACCGTGTAGTTTATCCTAACAACCAATTTCCTGAGATCATGTTGGTAAAACCCCTTTTCACTTATCCAGTTCTAGGATTCACACATCTTATTTGACTCTGGAAAACTATCTAACAAACTTAAGTAAATCCTAACAAAACAGAAACAATGACATGGACAGGAGACTCGCAACAATATACTATTAGATACGTCCCGTATCATTTGGATTGGTAATGATAAGACAGAGTATATGGTTAATGATTCTCATTGGTATGATATGTGGGATAAGGGTGTTGTTGAGGATGGGTATGTGAACTTATGGTTCAATGTTAGTGAAAGGATTGTGCCTCCTGGTGATGGATGTGATGAGAACTCTAGGATAACTGACAAGAGAGACTCAACACCATCCAGGGTTAGAAGTAGTTCAATAACATGCATTAACTATGCTAGTTCACCAGTCAGACTTGATCCAGAAATGTTTGCCACACCTAAGAAGAAGTCTACATGCACTACATCACCACATTTGGTCAGAAGGAGTCCAAGGCTACTCAAGAAATTTGTTGATGCAGTGACTTTGATTGGTGGCAGTAAGAAGAGGTTATTTGAAAATGTGGATGAGTATGTGAATGTGAATGATGATGATTATGAAAATGTTGTATTTAGTGCTGAAACAAGACAATCTGAGCTAGAGTATGAGAACATACAGCTAGTTAATAATGATGCTGAAGATGTCTGTCATCCAATAGATGATCCTAGAAGTCCAGTTTCTGATACTGAAGAAATGGGCATTGGTGTATACTGTGAATTTGTGAACAATTACTTTAAGGACCACCACTGGGTTGACATTGTACATCCACAACAGTATATGGAAGAAGTCAATGAAGTACAAGCAAGAGGTGTGGAGCAGGAAGGTCAGCAGGAAGATCCTAAAGGAAAATCAATTGTTCCTTATGATACCGAGGGTAATGAGGATTACAACAGTGATGATCACAGTTCAATCTATGAATCTGATGGTGAAGGTAATTGTCTAACTTAAATGCAGGTTGTATGGCTTAAGCAATTGTCTAACTTTAATAATATTACACATTTTGCTTGTGTATAAAGAACTGACAACCCAATTCCTTATGTGCATGTAGGTGTAACAGAAGTCCAAGGACCCAATGAGTGTGGTAATTAGCCAACTCATCATAAACAACATCCATGGTACAATTAGTTTGAGCAAGTGTGTGGATAAGATGTTGATGCAGATGGCAATGGAGAGTTGTTTCCTGATGCTGATGGGAATACATTACTCAGGGTTGATGTTGACACAATGTTTGTGGGAATGCAGTTTATGGACAAAGCTAACTTCAAGAAGCACCTAAGGGGTTATATGCCATTAAGAAGAGATTCCAATACAAGCTTAAGCCCAATGATAATGAAAGGATAAAAGTAGTATGCAGGTTCAACAAATCTCAAGATAACAAGTTCTTTATCTGGGCAAGTGTTACCAGTGGTGAACCAACTTTTACTGTGAGGAGATTCAACTTAAAGCATACATGTTCAATTCAACTGAAGAACAGGAATAGAGCAGCTAATGCAGAATTTGTTGTTGAGTATTTGTATGACAAGATAAAGAATGGAGATGCAATACCACTCAAAGATCAATTCTTTACTACTCACAATACCAATGTTCCATATCATGTTGCTTGGAGAGCAAGAACAATGACTTTAGAAAGACTCAATGGCAATTATGATGAATCTTATTGGCTGGTTCCAGCCTTTTGTGATATGGTAGAAGCAACTAATCCTGGTTCTGTTACAAATTACACTTTGGGAAGGTGAGTTTCCATCTAACTGTACTAAGTTATTTCTTATAGTGAGTGTGTGGTTCTGTATGCAGGTGTGTGTGGTTCTGTCTGCAGGTGTGTGTGGTTTTATAGTGAAAATGAGATCAAGTCGTTGGGAACGGTCACATTTCCAACCACATATAATCTGCCACGTGTCACACTGCCAGGTGGAGTGCCACGTCTTCAAGCTGTCATGTGGCGTGTCAGTGCCACGGATGCATAAAGATGCCACATAGACATCAGTTAACCATGGTTCAACTACCATGGTTACAATATAATAAGGGGTAGATTAGTCAGAAAGCTTACCGTTTTATTCATTTTCTGTGTTTCGGATGGAGAAAGACCAGTTTGTCATCACTAATTTAAAGTGTGATCATTTTGTAAACCAAATTAAGAAAGGGTGACCATTTTGTAAAACACCCTTTATAAAATCTCAGACTCACAAAGCTTAATCTTTGCCAGCTGACTTCTGATCGGTCGTATTTCTGTTCAATAAATTTGTTTCACCGAACTAATTGTTGCTTACATGTGCCAACATATGGAATAACATCCCGATTACTATATGGTGGTGCATATGGAAAGAGTGAAATGCAACAATCTTGATAACAAAAAGAAAAATTTGGTGAGCCTCGTTAGAGATATCAAATTACAAACATTCTTTTGGGCGGAATCGAACATAAAGATGTTCGAGCTTACGGCAAATATGGTGATTTCTTTATGGAATTCCTCAAAGCCGGTCCTGAGCCTACAAGGGCCCTGTGTAAAAAAAATTACGCAGGGCCTTTTATAAGGTCAATTTTTTTTTCCTGACGCGAACGGTAACTCTTTTTGTTAATGTCCACTTACAAAAACAAGAATACCCGAAGGAAACTCAAAATATATAGCCATGTGCAGGTGCTTCTGCCGTTTATGATAAAGATTCAAGATGTTCTAATAGATAGGGGCTGAAAAATATAACAAAAACTAGTCCGCTGCCTAGTGGATTGAGGAACTAAACTATCTCACCCATGGTCACGCGTTCGAGTGCTAGCAAAGGAAGACATTTTTTCTATTTTTTGATATGTTGGGCTTACTGGGTTTGGAGGGGAAAGTGAGTATACACCATAGGTCCACAGGAAAAAAGGCCTTGGCCTGAGATGGGCACTGTGCGTCGCACCTCCTGTACCCTTCAGGCCCGGCTCTGGGATTCCTTATACCGACTTCCATAATTTTTTTGAGTAGTCAAATCCCCTTTCGGATCTTATAATCATTGGGTTTTAGGTGACTCTTTTTCAATAATTTTGAGCTTTCCTCACCAAAATCCAACGCTTTGGGTTTTCCAACCGATCCAGCATAGTTTTAATTCTACCTATATGAAAGGACAAGCGAGTCTGTCCGTTTCCATTTGTTAAGTTTTGAAATTATTTTTCCAAATTTACCCCTTAAGCAAAGTTAATTATCAACCATAGTTAGGCTTTATCTGGGTTTCTAGGTTTACTCGGATTGGAAATGGACAGTAGTTTATAGATCCCGAGTTTATATCCTTCTTTTCCTCTCACCATTTCTCTTTCAGTTTCTCTGTTACAGTTTGAGTTCTTCCAGTTTCTCCTCCCTGTTCTTTCTCTTATGTAACTTTGCAGAGATTCAGAGACGGAAGGATATGAATTCATTAAATCCAGACGGTGAAGGTTTTTATCTCTATTTAATTTTTCATTTATATCAGATAGTAGGTTGATTGTAATAGCAATTTTCTGGTGTTTGAAACCCAAACTCTCTTTCTACTTATTAAAACCCTAATTCTCGTGCTTCTCCTTTAGAATTCATTGGGTTCATACTTCATATCCTCGTAATAGTTGAAGTTTAGGGAATTGAATAGAATCAGATTTGATTTGTAATTAGTTGGTTCTCTGATTCGGGTTGAAACCAAATGGAATCTAATACCACACTGCATTATTATACTAAGGATTACACATCTCAGCTGGAAAAATTATTTATAGTTTCTGGACTACCCAGTTGATACACTGTATGTTGAACTTAGGTTTTGTTATGTTCCATGAGATTGATTTAAATTTTTTTATAATGTGTGCAATGTAAATGGAAGAGATATTGAAACCCATCCTTCGTTGTTTTGTTTTTGGTATGGGTAGTTAGGTTTTAAAACCCCCATATCTTTTGACCACAAAGTGCAAGAAATGAAATACAAAAAAAATAAATAAAAACTACATCACCTAAGTTTGATTTGTTTGTATGAATGGTTAGGTGGTGACTGACAATGATGTGGTTAATGTAATTTTGCGGTATGGTGGGAGAATCAGCAGCCGGTACAATTATCTGATGTTTGCTTAGTGGTTGATGCTTTGGAGCCTTCTGTGAGGGAGGAATTGGTGAAAAACTTTTGCAGTAGTTTACTTCATACCGACAGATCTTTGAAGGAGCCGGTCTCTATTTTTTTTTTTTGTGATTCCTTACTCTTTAGTTTTATTTTACATGCAATTAAGTTATAACATTTTAAATTTCTCTTGCGTATTTGGTATTCTACAAAATTGGCCAAGGAGGAGATATGCATAGATCAAACGGCGTCTGCGAACGAATGATAAAATTTGGAAGATCTTTCCTTCTTCTTGGCATGTTGCTTACTTGCTTTGTATCCAGTTTTGTAAATAGACAAGGTTTACCATCAACTTTCCATATCTTTTCTGTTCAAAACATTTTTGCTAGCTGATTTAAGACATAGTAAATTGCCTCCAGAAACAGTAAATACAAAATTCTATGTATTTATCTCTCAGTTTACTTCAGTTTGGCTATGATGCTAACCTTTTCATTGCATTGATCCATTTTTCATGGAGGATAGAAATATTTTTATTTTCCATGAAAATGATACACATGAAACCAACTCTACAATTTTATTAGCTTCATTTCCAGTTATAGAAATAAAGAAGGGCATGAAATTTTACTTATCCAACTCTAAACCAACAAGTATCATCAGTCTCAACAATGGTTGTCAGTCTATCTCTGTCTGTTTAGAGTACCTTGTACAAGCTATTGCGTTTGTCGCATTATTTTATGATCAATGTATATTTCTGCATTAGCAATATTAAGATTTAAGAATTTGGTGGTCATGTTTTTCCTTTTTGTAGATTACAACTTGAGGACATACTCGATAATCTCATAGAAAAGCCTGATGTTGGAACTCTGTTGTCGGTAAGTTTTTCTTTGTTGACGAAAATGCATGTTGTGCTGCAGAGCACATCCTTTTCCTCTTGTTTATATGTTCCTATTTGCACTTATTGGTATGGAAAGTATTACACTATATAAACACTCCAGTTTGTCAACCATGCACGATATTCTTTGTAGTCATGTTCTATATTTTCTTCTTGTGAGTTGTGAATGGTTAGACAAATGGAAGGGTCATATAAAGGTTTTTCAAGATTTAATGAGTAGAAAAGTATCAATACAGTAGAGAAGATGGTTTCTAGAGAGGCACCAAGCAGCTTGTTGGTATGGAAAGAGGAGCCCATATTACATGGACAGGGTCAAAGTCACTATTCCTTTTCCTGGGAATGTCATGTTTTGATAAGTTGTTCCAAATTGAAGGGAGTTTAGCGCATTAGTCATTAGCTTAGAAGCTCGCGTAGACTTCCCCGAGAGTGATAGGGTCTGTATCCTTTCTATCAACATGCTATTCAACTAGGATATCCTTTTGTCTTTCTTGTTTTTAGTTAATTTTCTACAGAAATATTGTACCGTTGATATGCTGAGGGATAGCGACTCTTCTGAACAGTTTATTTTCCTATATGCTTCTTTCGTGATCCTGTGAATGATTTCTATCAAATAAAAATTAGCTCAGCCAGGGAAATTTAGGGTACACATAAAATTAACCGATTAAACACTGGATGTTGAGTAATATTGTGCATCTGTTTGTTCTATTTAACAACCTCGATTAAAGTCTGTACCATTCCAAATGATGAGCTTTATTTTAACTACCGTAGTTCTTTATTGTGCTTACATTTTCCTTTTTGGTTACCGTTGCAGGCATTACAAAGGACGATTGAGTTTGAGGATGAGTTGGCGGAAAAATTCAGTGGTACTATTAATTATGGTACTATTAATTATGAAGGGTAAATTAGACTTTTTATGACAGTAAATTAGCGAGCTCGGTGCTCCTATGGTACTATTAATTATGAAGGGTAAATTAGCCTCGGGGTTCAGTAATATTTATTAGGTATTTAAAGCAGTCTGTAGTAGTAAAACATCTCGTTGGATGCTTTAAGTTTCGGTTGAGTAGTATACTCGTAAAACCACCCCAATATTGTCCATTTAATATATATCATTTATAGAAAAATGCACAAGTTAAACATAAAGATAAAAAAATTTATTGCCCAATTTTGTTGCCAAAAACCCACTAGAGAAATAAAACGTGTTTTTTTTTCTCAGATCGGGAGGAAAAATCATTGTTAAATCAATGCTCCTGGTAGAAAAAACAAGCCAAAGCATATTCTCGGACTACATATCTCCGGTAAGTTCTAACATTTCAGGAATGCATGGTGCACTCTTGGAGTTGATACTGATCACATATCTCCGGTAAGTTCCTTCATTTGTGGAATATACGGTGAAGCGATACCTCACATCAATCTTCTCGATCCCATCAGGGTGTCCCCACTGCATACAACATCGGTTTAATGCCTTCGAGTCTACTGAATTGGTTTTTGAACTTTAGGTAAAACAGGTTATACGGTAATTTGAAGATGTGTGCATAGTTTTTCAGTCGGTCCTAAAAATGTATTGGGTACCTCTTTTACATGGTTGCATAATATAAATTGGGTACCTTTTTAACCCGGTCGCATAATATAAGCTTGGTACGTTTTACAACTGTTGAATAATATTACTTGGGTACCTTGTTAACAAGGTCGCTTAAATTATAATGGGCAAGTTATTTTTCAGTGTAATCGATAAGGGACTCTGCACCAAAACGTGAAACAGTGATTATGGACATTGTTCCAAAGAAATGAGATGATGATTATGACCATTTGTCATAATAAGCTAACACTACCCTAAGAGCTTTTCTAATAATGGTTGTGTGTTACCTAGGTGGCGAGGCAAATAAGACATCCTCATTCTAATTTTTCCTTAAGTTTTGGAGGAGTTGTTTGTGATTTTTTATAGATTAAATGTGAATTTAATTTGTATTAACTTTTAGATTTTATTAGAGCTAAAAATGGTTATTTAATATACTGGAATTAATTTTAGCTAAGCAAAAGCATACTAGAGTATTTGGCCGTACCCTCCTGTTTACATCAGTTTACAAGAGTAGCATAATATAAATTGGGTACCTATTTAAGGAGGTCTCAATATACTAATTGGGTACCTATTGACAGGGTCGAATAATATAAATTGGGTACCTCTCTAACACGGTTGCATAATATTAATTGGGTACTTCATTAACAAGGTCACATAAGTTACAATGGCATCTTATGTTACAGCTTTTAAGAACAAATATATCCATCATTTAATTTAATGGAACTGTTACAAGCTTGGTTGAATCATTTACCAACATGCAAGCAGTAATTGATTCACAAAGTATGAATGGGTTCAGATGAAATGGTAAACCGTAATAGGATACACTCACATAAATGAGAAAATGTCACACTAGAATAAAGACTGGATATGTCCAGAGATAAAATGCAACAACTACAAAGTGACAGTTAGGGACTAAACAAGCACTTGTAAATTGACTTCACAAAGGCGGGTTATGTAATCAGTCAAACCGTGCCATTTTATGATGACAGCACATGCATACCATCTGCGTAGGCGCTTGGAATGGCGTAGAAGGGGAGAAGATGCATCACTGAAATAATATTTATTAATTTTGTTACAACCTATGATTGCATAAATATTCCGTTTAACCGAACTATATACAGAGTGATGAACATGGCTATATAAACCAAAAATAAAATAAAAATTGAAACATATATTATGCAACGGACTGGTAATTTCCCCTCCTAATGAATTGGTTTTCATCCCATTAGCAAGGCTGAAATCCAGTACATCACTCGAAAAGCTAAATATATGTATATTTTTATGGGTTCATTTAAAAGAGCAGACAATAATATATACAAAATTGTTGTCTATAACATGTGTTCAAAATAAAAATTTCTCGGAATTGAAAGGAAATGAAATGCATTCATTTTATAAGTCAAGCATAAAATTCTAAGAAGACTTGTCGAAAATTAACACCACACATACACTAGGTTACTGAAACAAATATTTTCATGACGCAGCAGTTCATATGGAAGAGTGGTAACGAAGTACGTTAATAATAAAACAAGGACCAGATTTGGAACATACACTAGAAATTTAGAGGAAACCATTCAGTTTGGAAACAAAGAAATGCAAATGATGTCACACATACATACATAAATAAGAACATGACGTATTAAACACCATAGCTCCAGTAAAGAAGTTCATTAAAAATCCTATGTTTATATATATATATATATATATATAAACCAATAAATATATAAGACACTAATATGCAATTACGTATAAAGAAATCTTACTAAACATAGAGAGAGTACATGCATTTGTTTCATTCACAGGTTCTAGGAGGCTAGTTTAATCAAGTTCAACATACTTTTAACACATCATTTCAAAATATTACTACCACCCAAGCATCAGTTGAGCACACAAAGAGGAGTTCTTACAGATGGTAAACTACACGCTCAGACCCAACTTCTGAAGGAAGTCTATTTACAACAAAATAAAACCTTAGCATTTTCATTTATGTACACATCAAAATCAGACAAAAACATGGGTCGAAAGCCGATATTAGAACTATCCCCAGATCTATCCCCGTGATATACACATTAATCAAGACAAAATACTAACTTTCTATGCTTCCAAAGCCTGCATGAAGCTCTACCCAGCTTACTGCTGCAAGCTCCTCTCGTACTATGCGGGAGGAAAACAAGCAAAAGGGGTGAGCAATGCCCAGTAGGAGTTAATGGCGGAAGAATGGTGCTTGCGGGAAAACACAAGAGCAATAAAAAGAACATCTGTAGAGAAATGCAAGCCTCACATAATCAAAGTGATAATCACAATTAAGAGTTGAAATCAACAAGAAGTAACTCTACTGGTTCTTTCATGGCCAGTTGCCAGTTGCCAAATTCTATTTTTTTTTTTTTTTTTTTTTTTACGGCCAGTTGCCAAACTCTTCTAGTTTTAATGGCCAGTTGTCAAACTCCTCTAGTGCTAACAGCCAATTGCCAGACTCTTCTAGTCTTAACAGCCAGTTGCCAAACTAATAATTTATATGGCCAGTTGCCAAAGCAATAATTTAAACGGCCAATTGCTAATCTAATAATTTATATGTTCGATTTGCCATTATCCATCGGCCATTGCCAATGGCCCTTAGAATAACCACCCGTAAGTGGGAGCCCCGATTGGGCCTCGATAAAGACTATAACGTAGTTATTTTGCTTTCTATTATGCTTGTTCGTAAGGAGGAAAAACTCAACAACAATACAACAAGTATTTGTACTTCATAAAAGCAAGTAAATCATGCCACAACGGATCATGTTGCAAAGTTTGACAAGAACCCAACATTTAGAAGCAAATAGGTTGATTCATAAGAAAACAAATGCTAGTGTAGTGATTCAACAATGATCCAAACCAAATTTTAGGGCTAAATAAATTAAAGAGCATTATCAACAAAACCAAAATGCTACTGCAGTGGATTCACTGTACAAGACAGCACATGCTCACAAGTTTGGGAATCCAAACAAATCAAGTTAGTCCTAATTGACGAGGGGTTAACGTCAAGATAAAAATGCACACATAATATCCAATTTAAATAAGACAAAAGTCTAAACAGGTACCCATTCCTTCCATTTACTCAAGTTTGTTTCAAAAATTCAAGGCTACAGGCAAATAAATCATGTTACAGCATAAAGGAACTACAAGTGCCATTTCCATTGTAAAGAGAACTTTATGCTTGAAATAAAAGAGACACTGAGTGCGGCAAGGAAAAACAAAGATTTTTAATTTACAAAATTGTCAGAGAAAAACATCTTCAAGAGAGAGACTTACAAAATTATTTATTTTTTACAAATGGGATTTTCCGTTAAATTTTCAAGTTCGTGTGGAGTTCCAAAATGAGTTTCAAAATACATAGCTCATTGGGTCATTTTAGCAAACATGAGATAGGCTAGATCAAAATTAAATTCAAGACTTCATGTCCGATAGAAAATCGAACTTGGGAGACTGCAAAACATATTAATCTTCACAAAATCCTTTATAAAATCCACACATAGTTCAGTATTCAAGAAGTAAGCACAGTGGAAATACAAGATTTCAAACAAAATGTTTTTATGTACAAGGTCATTGGAAACAGGGATAGCTTTAGAAAATTTATGGACAGTTTATCAAATTCACGGTTATGAAAATATCCCAAAGATATTCCAGTGAAACTCTATGTTTTGAACAGACAAAGATAAATTTCATGGTAACCATGAGCCCTTGAATTTCACAATTTGTTGCAATAGCAATAAATTTACCTTATTGAACACTAACATAGTTTAAGTTATCCTTTGCTGGAAGTTAAAGTTGCATCAGTTTGACCCAGGGAAATATTGTATTGTGTGAAGCATTAATATTGGTTTTGGAAACACTGTTAAATTCATAAGTAATGTAGCAATATGAGACTGATACCAACTATGTATCCAATTTAAAAGGTTCAATCGATTATCAGCCTCAAATCCTCACAACCTGATAACAGTCCATTCAAAACAATCAAAATAAGAGTTTTTTTTTTTCCAGTTAAGGTTTCAAGAATAATATGAAATTAGAGGCAAACCATTAAACAATCAAAATCAGAAAATAATTAGAGATAAAACTGTCAACATACTACATTAGACAATCAAAACTTAACACAAATGAAGGCTCTCCGTCTACTAATTCTAATACACACATTCATTTAGAGAATACAGTAGGGTTAGTTGCAGGTTCACTGTTAGGTTCAGTTGGTTTTGTTGGTGCCATTTACCACTATCTCATAACAAACCCAAATTAGGGTTCAATTAGAAAAAACCTAGCTTCACCAACAGTAGACAATACACATGCTTAATACCAACCTAATCACATGTGAAAATAAAATAGTGATGATCACCTGCCGGATTCCCCTCCATCAGCCCTCGATCCTTTTGATATTTTTTTCACACACAGCCATCGGAGAAGAACAAGGCAATAAACAAGATAAAAGAGGGAGAAAGAGAACTGAAGAAGATGGAAGATTAAAAGAGGAAATGGAAATATAATGTGACGTTCGGGTATCATTTACTGTGCAGGTTATATACACTCGCTTCGTTGCACCTCTGGTTAAGCCTTAAAGGGCTAAAATATATTTTAGACACGATTCGGGATCAAACAGTTTTGACCGCTTTGACTCAGTCCGTCAATAAGGTTTGACTGATACTATGTCTGTCCATAAGGTTGACACCTTTGGATTTTGGTGACGATCGGCCATAAATTTTCTACTAACCGATCAAAAAGAAATACACGTGCCAATCGTATACGTCGACCCAACCGACGACAGACATAATTGGTAAAATTTCCCGAGTGAGCTCCACATAATGATATCCACCGCAAAATGAATCGAATCCGCACCGTTTAACAGACGTGTCAGGTCATCATAACTGTGGCCATTAATATTCGTATTTGATTACGACACTATAAAATAACTCTAAAAAAAAAAAACTCTGGATAGTTCCTCTCCTCCTTCCCGAAACAAAAGGCGAGCTTTCGTATTTAATCGTAATAATTAAATTAAAAACGGAGGTCACATTATTTATTTATTTATTTTGAAATCGACTTCGATCTGTTCGTCACACTTTTCAACTCCTCCTCTTGCTCGTAATTATAAAAGACCTTTCATTGTTAATGGAGGAGCAAGTTAACGAGAGTGTTGAAATTCCTCTTCTGAATTCTTCTTCTGCAATGGAGAGAGATATTAGCATGGATGGATTAACAATGTTTAAATCAAAGAAAACTTCGAGTTTTCATAGAATTATTGCTCTGGCGATATGGCTTGGATCGATTCATCTCAATGTTTTTTTAGTTTTGACGGCTTTCTTCTTCCTTCCAGCTACACTAGCTTTCGCGTGCGTTCTCTTCTCCAAATTCTATTTGTTTGTTTGTTTTTTCCGTTTTGTGTTTAATGGTGTGAGGATTATTGTTGGTTTGCAGTGTATTTGGATTGCTTTTATTTCTTATGGTGGTTCCTACAAATGATAAAAGTGTGATAGGCCGAAAATTAGCAAGGTAACTTATTCATTTTATCAATTGTACTTTTGTTTCCTAAATTCAATTTTATTTGTATTTTTGTTTCCTCATTATCAACAAATTCTTGATGATTAGGTATATTTGTAAACATGCTACTGGGCATTTTCCGGTTAGTCTTGATGTTGAAGATATTAATGCTTTTGATCCAAATCAAGCTTATGGTGAGCATTTTTATTTTTATTTGTGTGTTTTTTTAATGGATTGTGGGATCTTCATGACATCATTGGGTTTGAATATTCTGTTTGTGTATGATTATTGAATTTTCAATGGGTCAGCATTGCGTAAAACCTTGTAAAGTTTACCAAACGAAAAGGATTTTATGGACATTACTTTATTAAGTGTATAGAAAACAAGACCAACATAACTAGAAACAAAAATTGATGCTTTTGTTCAATATGGCATTCAGATTTGACGAGTTTCAAATTTTGATACAATATGAAATGCTAATGCTTCTACTAATTATGGCTTTGTAAAACCATGAGTGAGTTTACAGTTTACTCAATGTCTTTTTTATTAATAAGAAGAATGATGCATTTGCTTTTGAAAGATTGGATATACTATCTTACATGTATTTTGCTGTGTGTTTTCATTCTTGATAGTGTCTTTATATTTGATGCAGTTTTTGGATACGAGCCACATTCTGTTTTACCAATTGGTGTAATTGCTCTCGCTGACCTCACGGGTTTCATGCCTCTTCCAAAGATTAAGGTCCTTGCAAGCAGTGCTGTAAGTTTCGCTTATCTCATTACCTGGAATCTGAATAACCATTTTTCGACAACTTTCTTACAGTCAAGACTTGATAATTTCAGGTATTTTACACCCCATTCTTGAGGCAAATTTGGACATGGTTAGGGCTTGCACCTGCATCAAAGAAAAGCTTCATTTCTTTCTTGTCTGCAGGCTATAGTTGTATCATTATTCCCGGGGGAGTGCAGGAAACATTTCATATGGAACACAGTTCCGAGGTCCTTCTCTTTTCTTCTCTATTGCACGAATGTTACTTATAGGAAGATTTAAGTAACTTCTGTGATCAACGCTTTTACGTGTTTTTCATGCTTGACTATGGTTAGGTTTAGGCATCCTACTATCTATTCATGTGCTTGTCTACGGTATAAATAAAGTAATGAAACATACATAATTTACAGAAGTGTCCGCCTATGTTGTTTCTGATGTTACCAATAGAACGAGGACACTCTTAGGCGGAGAAATCCTTTCCAACATTCAAGAGTAATTTAATGAACTCTTTTCCAACTGTTCTTTTGCGCTTGGTGGCCAATTAGTGAACTAACCAATGTTGGTGCCTCGTGAAGAGTTTCTTTGTTGTTCATCCCTCCCTTAAGACAGCGCTAGTTGTTCATTATGGTTAGTTCCTTGGGTTATTTTAAGTATTCAAAAGTATTGTACAATCTGTTTATCCCAGAATCCGGATACTTTTGCAGCAATTAATTCTTTTTCAGACTTCATGTTCTCTTGTCCATTAGGTTGCCTTTATCAAGAATAGGAAAGGGTTTGTTCGTATAGCCATTGAGATGGGGCGGCCTTTAGTTCCAGTTTTCTGCTTTGGTCAGGTACTCTTTTTCTTTTCTTTTTCTTTTTTAATCAAGAGTATGTTTTTTCATTTATGCCTGAAAATGTTAGACAGATAGAATCATCGTTCATCATATCATTTGGCAATTATTATCTTGTCAACCGATGAATATAACTTATGCTGAATCATTTATTTAGTGTCTGGTTCTCAACTATTTAGCTTTGTACAGAGTAATGTTTACAAATGGTGGAAACCGGACTGGGAGCTATTCCTCCACATTTCTAGAGCAATCAAGTTTGTCCCTATCGTCTTTTGGGGAATGTTTGGGTATACTTTCATTTCATCTTTCTTTTTCTGGCATTTTTACCTGACCATGTTCTCTATAATAAGCAAAAAGAAAATGAGTTTCATGCTCGTATCTCCTTACGCAGTAAATTATTACTATTTCATACTAGATCTTGAAATTTGCTTTTCAATGCAGAACACCTGTACCTAATTCAAATCCAATGCATATTGTGGTGGGTAAGCCCATTGAGTTCAAGAAAAACCCACAGCCGTCAGTAGAAGAGGTATGCAATTTGAACTCCTTTTATATTCTAAAACAAGCAAAATGATGCTCCATAAACTCTACCAAGAAAAAGAATGTTGACCACTCATATGGGTGGTCAATGAAAATGCAATTATCTCTCTCATTTCTGAACTTCTTTTGCAGATCAATGAAGTTCACAGTAAATACGTTCAAGCCCTTCAAGATCTCTTTGAAAAACACAAGGCAAGGGTTGGTCATGCTGATCTCCAGTTGAGAATTCTGTGAATTGTAGCTTATGTTTCTGTATTACCTGATCTATATTTATAGTACAAAGCCTTCAGAGTACCTTGAAGGTTGAAAAAAGGTTTTTATAACCGACTGTACAGTTGTTAGGAAATAGAATAACGATATCAGTCCGTTTCAAAAAATGCTACTTCGATTTCCACTGTAATATAAACAGTTCTACAGTTCCATATTCAGAATTAATATGCAAGGTTGTTTGTGGCTCTGTGCCTGGTTAAATTTTTTGCTTTTGTGAGATATGTATGTGACATTTCGAAGTAACTTTCTCAAGGGAGGTAGAGATTAGAGAGGATCAACAACATTTTCTCAGTCACAAAAAACATCACTGTCCTACAATAAGAGATGCTTTTAGAGGGTCTTTCCTCTACTATCTGACATAAGAGATGCTGCCGCGGCAGCAGCAGTAGGAACAACCCCAGCTGAAACTCCGGGTTTTGACAGATGCAGAAGCCTGAAAGGAGATAACTGAACTCATTAGAATTTAATGCGATTATGACAGAGCAATAAATTACAGAACGCGAATTGAAACAGCTTATTAATGGCCATGATATCAGCTAATGATATCAGCTAATAAATTATGCATATACCTAGATAATGGCCATGATATCAGCTCTAACAGTTCCGTAACTTATAGGAACCGACTTAAACTGTGCAAAAGACACTCATGGAGGATAAATTCAACTTGCTAACTAATGGGTCAAATCACTTGGATTTTTAGGATAAACCCATTTACTGTACACACTGACCACTCAAAAGAATACCCCAGATACTCAGGCATTTTACTCTGGAGTGCAGGTTAGTGTGGCAGTCCTTCCAACATTAACTAGAGTCAAAAGGGACACAATTTGAAAATGAAGAATTAAAACAAGGTAAACACTGTGTTCAGCAATGTATCATCATGTACTTGTCCATGTTCAGGATGGGTACATGAAATCTTGTTAGAGGTAAACCCTACTTGGTTACCCTATCAGTAAATGCTGCTAGATGTGCTTTAAGTGAAGAATCAATAGATCAGCAGATCACATAATTGTTCAGTACAAAGAGAAGAGAGGACTAAGGAGAAAAAAAGATGCTTACGGTGCAAGATATTCGGAGAAAGAAGATATAGCAGCAACAACTTCACTATAGTTGTCAGCAGATGCTGGGGCAGTCACTTCAACCAGTTGTATCCCCGGTGTAACTGGCACAGCCTCATCCGTCGCATGGAGCTTCAACATCTTATGAACAGATGTTACAGTGACTGTGATAGGAACAACCTTCTGAAAACGGAAAGCAAACCCAACCTTCAAAAGTTCATGGTCTAACTTGTAACCGAGTATGTAAAAGAACCGCAGGCCATTCTTGCTTATTTTACTTTCTATCATACTTCGCACCAGGACAGAAAGTTGTTCAGCACCAGCACCTCTCATCGCACCACCAACCTGACGAACAGTCCTGCAATGCATTGAAATGCATTAGAGGTTTCTTTGTGTGTGTGTGTGTGTGTTCCTCTCCGTAAGATGCAGAAGCATTAATAATGGTCTTACCATGTTGGTTTAGGCTGCTCAAGATCACATAAAATCCGAAGTTCTGAACTTACAACTCCTGGGAGATAAATGAAACACACATCAGTCATAACATTGTCAAATAAAACTGACCAGCTCCTCTGCTGTTAACCATAAAAAAAAGGTGCACGCACACTTTTTTATTTTAAGATAGCAATTTTGAGAATGTTCAAATGCTATGCTAGTTTACAGTTAGTATACAAAATGCATCAAATCAAGAATTCATATGTTTGATCTAGCTAGCAAACAAGATTTCCCTCCTCTATACTAATTGTCTAATTCTATTATCAAAATATTGAGTACTAATTCTTGATTTTTGTAGCTTGAAGCAAAACCTTGTTCACTATTATCAAAAGTCCCGCATTCATAAGCTAGAAGGAAACAATGCTTTTATAGCTGAATCAGCATAAGTTACAAAACATTATGAATACTAAAACTTGCTCAGATAGGAATACATATGCTCAAATTATCTAGTAGCACAAGTATAAGAATTGCTTGAGACAGCCAACAACTGATAGACTCACCAAGGTTTGGTCCACTCCTTAGGCAAAATTCGTGGATTTTAAGACGTTCTTTCGGAGCACCACAAAGGCCGTGAAGAAGAATTTCCAAAGCTTCAACATGCTGCAAGATCAAACCAAATTACAAAAGATATAAATATTAAAAAAAAAAAAAACTTTGACTAGATTTCATAACACTAACTTAATCTCCAATTTTAGGTCGAAAATAAAATTTTGGTGATTTGGTCCATTGAGGTTAAGGTTTAGCATATTAGACTACCATCACTTGAAGCAAATAACCTTTTTCTACTTAAGTATAACTACAATTGGCACTATTCTTCCAGCCTACCGCTTGCTTTCTACAAATACAACTCATCAAAACATACTATGTGATAACATTGAGATTAACTTGCGGTTTAGATAGTTTTTGTGCATGAGTTTTGGGTATTTCCAAACTCCTAAACTGACATTAGAGTTTAAATTCTTGCTTTACAATAGACACACCTCTGCATTCAATATTCAATGTCCCTGAGTTTAACATTACTCTAACTAGTATGTGCATCTTATACCAACAACCATTGACTGAACTGGATGATTTCCTACGGTAAACCCATGAAAAAAAAAATTAAGTTTTTTTTGACACCAACAAGGTATTTTCCGTCAGTTTGATTAGGTCAAAAAGTATACAATTTTTATCCTTTCAAATTTCCACATAATTTACAAGAATATTTCCGCTGCATTGTGATAAAAGCAAGCAAATTGAAATTGGAAATGACATGCTTTCTATACAACGAGAGCCCAAAAAAAATTTGGTAAGAAAGTAACTGAAATACCTGAGTCTCTATGATACCTTCAACCACGCATTCCATTGTTGATTCTTCCTCAGTTTGGAAGGTTAATTATAGAGCAATAGACTCTGTGAGGGATTATGGTGAGCGATTGATGGGAGAGAAGGAAAGAACAGGTTAGGGTTTCAGACTAGTGCTCCAGTTTGGGCTTCTGAGGAGGGAGTGTCAAAGAATTCTGTTTCAGTTCTTTTACACTAGTGTTACGCTGTGCGGAGTCAAGAAAAATTGTTTTGGGAATGTTCTTAAAGCCCTATTTTTAACTAGCCGTCTTCTCTTTTATGGAACATCTCCGGTGATTCGATTTACGGGAAGTCTTAACAAGATATTTTGTTTGGGATCATTTATTCGTGTCAAAAATAAGGGGGCGGAGCCAGGAAACTTGCTATGGGGAGCAAAATTTTTCTAGGGGTGCAAGTGTGCTTACAAATTTAACATCCTTAAAGTTTTAGACAGTTGCACACCCAGCTCAATTTTTAAACTTGGGTAGCTGGACTGTCCTCTATTGATCCAACTTGTTATCCCGGCGACGAGTCAATCTCAATTTTATCTCCAGAGGAAATGGAAAGAAATAAGACACATCTCTCTGGTGGAAGTTGATCCTCCTTTCCTTTCTCGCATTATAGTGAAACTTGATGCATTTACCATTGTTCTAGACAAGAAAATTTTTACGACCACCATATTTGCATCTTAATGGTCACATTGCTAATCCCATAGTTCACTGAAAAAAAAAAAAAACAAAAACAAAAAAAAAATATTTTTTTCCTTTTTTGAAATATATCATATATTCAAGATATTAACATATCTTTAGGAGGAGAAGGCGGAACCTAAATCGGGCGATGCCGATCCGCAACTCACAAAAAAATTTCTCCCAAATTCTCTCTAATCCCTCCCCTGCATATACATGATTATGGTCTTTCTTGTTTACATCGAATCCCCATTACTTATTTCAGTCTTTAATTTAATCTTTGTTTCCTTGTGGTTGTTTTAATCTTTTGTTTTTTCTTATGAAGCTAGGAACCCTAGTTTTATAGGTTCAATTTTCAAATTTTCATTATTATGTTTACCTCGAGATAATCTCCTACTGATTTCTTTGTAATTGCGTCTATTTTCAGATTTCATCCCTTCTCTCATTTCCCAAGCCTGATTGGGAGGAATAGGGTTTTCTTTGCTGAAGCAGTTGAGGTGGTGACGACCTATATTCTTATTCTCAAATCATTGTCAGCCTGAAAAGATCCTCCTAAAAATTTCTGCTGCAAACTCATATATTCTTATTTTTTTTAAGCAAAGTGAAATTGCTTCAGTAGCTGCGAGCGCCTCGTATTCCACACTTACCCGTGCAAGTTATCCAAATTTTACAACCATCTCAGTAATCATTCTATTTTGATTCTCTCAAGGTCGGATTTGACTTTCTCCCCAAGTTTTTATATACTTTGTTTTTGCTTCAATTCCAAGTCACTAGCATGGCAAACACTTGGCAATATTCAGAATCTTGCCTTGACTGGAAATCAGTTTATATACAATCTCATGGCTTTGTTATGTGTCTCACAAAAACACATAAGTCTCTAATTCAGCTGCAAAAAACGTTGATACTGCTTTATCACCAAAAAATTCCAAAAAATCCAAGTACCTTTGATCATAAAACCCTTCACTAAATACTTGGTTCAATTTAATGGCTTCCACCTCAACAAGTACCGATGCTATCTCCAATAACCCACAAAGAAACAAAGGTTTAGACAAAAGGAACAACAAGCATGTGAGTTTGCAAGGAAAAGGAAGGAATGTTGATTCATTTGCACTGATTGGTTATATCTGCAGAGAAAGTGAAGTTACTAGAAATGTGGTTAGCTACTCAATTAGACAAAGATGGGGTGCACAAAATGAAGTAGTTGTCATCACAACTAGAAGAAGAAATGTGTTTATCTTTCGAATACATTCTAGAGAAATATTTCAAAGAGTTCTGAGGGAGAGGCCACACTTAATTGGAGGATACTTACTGGTGTTACTTCCATGGCAATTCCATATGAATGTGCAAAGAGCAATTTTTCAGTTTGAAGTTTTCTACATCGAGTTTAGACTCAGAGCTGACCTGGATAGAGATGATATCCCACACCTCATCGCATCACAAGCTTGTGAACCTATCATTATCTATAATAGAGACCTTACGGGAGTGGTTAAAGCAAAAGTCAGGTTGGATGTTAACTTACCACTTGTTAGAAAAGTGCACATCACCTTGGAGGATGGACAAAAAATCAAAATTGCAATCTTCTATTTGGGTTTCCCATCGGCTACTTGCAGGCATTGTTATGTTTTTAATCATAATAAAAACTATTGTAGGTTGATAGCTAATATGGCTTGGATAGCTGTGCCTGTTCTGAATCTGCAAGGAGTAGACCCATTTGAAGAACAAGTGGAGGAGCTAGTTCAAGTAATACAACAAAATATGGATATTCAAGATGGTGAAGAAGGTCAGGCTAACGAAAATCCAGTAGTGAATGTTTTGGTGGAAGATAATGATGCTGCAGAAGACAATAATGGAGATTCAAGAGAAAATGAAACTCAAGAAGCAGAAGAAAATGTGGAGGTTAATAAGCATGTCATCGAAAATTATGTTGGTGAGAACTCGAATAGTGGATCTTATATCTCGAAAGTTCATAGAAATGACATCAGATATAATCCTAGAAGCCATGGAAATGGATGGATACTTTCAAGAGATAGATAGAGCACTTCATGTGCTTGCTGCGGAGGTGGTTGATGTGGTTTTAATTGTTGTTATAAAGTGGTAAGAAAGATGTCGTTCACTCAGACTTGTGAAGATTCAATTTTAGATTCAAACTCAATAGAAAACTTACGAAGTTGTTATCAAGATTATAAAAAGCACCGAGACTCGTGGATTCCACCATTGACCAATTAAGTGATTCAATCTAATCAATATTCATGCAATTCTTTGCGTTTGAAGTGATTCTAATTTATTGCCTCTAGTAGATTTTCGAAGTAACAATTGTATACATCAAGCATGAAACATCAAAAGTCTTAAACTAAGCATGCTCCATCAAAACGAATCACAATCATTCAATAAAAATCAATTTTCCAATATTAGTTCCATGCAAATAATCATAAAAAAAATTGCAAAAAAATAATTAAAATAGAAATATACCACTTTTCATGGAAAAATTGCTTCCTCCGTCGCCTCGGCTAAGGGGTTTAGCTCCTCATATTATTCACGTGCTCAAAATAGGTGTTCATAGCTCAAAAGTGTGAAAAACAAGAGAAAACTAATAAAGCAGCGAGCTTGTAACAGATATATTTGTTACAGAAATCATTGTTACAGAGAAACTGTTGCAGAACTGTTGCAAACCCTAAATAATTGTTACAGAAATTGTGACAAACTGATTGAATTTGAAAGAAAAGGCCACGGATTCTGCGACCGTCTCTTACTGCTGTTCTGTGTTCTTCTTCTTCCTCTTGCCTGTGAGTTGTGAAATCGTCTCTGCAACCTCCTAAACTTCTCTGCAACTACCCCAAGGATTCCGTGATACCTTTTGTGACTCGAGCCAACCCTTATATAGCCAGCAGACCCAAAATCTCTCGAGTTGATCCACAAACATTCTCGTTTTTCTTTTAGCAAAAGTCTCGGCCTTTCTTATTTTATCCCGATCTTCTTACATGTCAAATCTTTCCTAGTTAGAAGAATCGAACTCCAGATATAGTTAACTTCCCGTAATACTCCACGTAACTGCCAAATATGGTTAAAGAAAATACCGAAACTTTCATCACCTCTGTTTTGCTTGAACTCGACGAAATCTCCCTTTATTTTCGAATCTAAGGGACTTACCAGTCCTGTTTTATCAAAACAGGCTTAATTCAATCCAACTCGACGACCAAATCCGACTAAATCTCATACAAAACCAAATCTAGAAGTTCGCAGCAGCCGTGAACTCTCTACACCTCTGTTTTCTTCTCCCGGCTTATCTAGCCCAATTGGTTGGGTCTAATCAATCACAGCAACCCTGTTATGCTATAACATGTCCAATCCAAAGAAAACAAGCCCTTGAGTCTCCTTAAAAATCGCCCAAAATCTCAACCCTAATCTGCCTCCCGTCTGTAACATTTTTCCCGCCAATTCTTAAAATTTGAATTTGAGAAGAAGGTGTCCCTTATCCTGAGCAGGGGTGCGAATAGCCATGGGGTGTAAATAGCAGTGAGGTTGCCCCTTAGTAATTGAGGTGCCCCTTATCCAAACTGAGAGTCCAAATAGTAATTTTCTCCCACGAGTGCAAATTCCACTTTTCGAGCCAATTTTCCCGCAAAAGCTTATTTCTCCAAAAACACCTACAACGACACAAAAAGCCATAATAAATACAAAATTGAGCACTAACAATATATACAATTGAGATTATATCAGACACAAAAATGTGTCTATCAAATACCCCCAAACTTATTATTTGCTAGTCCTCGAGCAAATCAAATCTAGAAAATAAAATCCTAACTCACTGTCGCAGGCATCGTGGGTTGCATTTAGCGTATGCAACAAGCCTTTAAACCCCTAGGTGGCCCTAGTGGCCGAGTTATAGTCTCAGGAGGGCTTACAAGAGATATACCCACAAAACCTTTTACCTGGACCCTAGCTATCTACGCAGTAACCTTGGAAGGCACTAAAGAATCTCCTTGGTTGGCATACTTATTGACTACAAGAGGAAGTACCCTGATGCGAAATTCCAATTGCTGTATACGAGTTCGCACTCCAAGCATACTAAAATTCATATATAAGTCACAGAGCTCTACTCAGATAGTCGCACTATGGACATCAATACCCGGAGTCAAAATTAATCACATGGATAGATCAAGAATATGGATATAGAAGAAAAACATAAATGGTTTTGATGTTTACTAAGTGAACGGTGTTTCCCATATCTGTCTGAAGGCCTCCGCCAAAATGAACCTATCCTAATGGACTGAGATACTGGTCTGACTAATATCAACACACTGGCATATACAAGGGAACAAGTGGTCGATAATCCTAACTCTAGGTCAACACAACGGCATATACAAGGGTTCAGTGGTCGACTTTATTGAATTTATTAGGTTGGTCGTGTGGTCTCGGTCTCAATTTTCTTTTTTTTTTTTTTTTTTTTTTTCAACTTTTTTTCAACTTTTTTTTTTTTTGTAACTCAATCACTCTAATTCACCCTAGCATTGGTAACAACTTGATTCGTGAGCCCCACCTATACACTTAGAGATAGTTTAAAAAAAAACAAAACAAAATAAAAACAGAAGTGAAAAGGACTCAACGAGATATGGCGAAACTACCATGTTTTTTCTTTAATTATAACACCGGAGCTCGTGCTTTTATGAATAGACTCTTTAGATGTTTCCATCTAATCGATTGGTTCCTCAACTCCTACAACCAAAATGCTTCCATCCACTTAGATTGGTTAGTGCCATCCTTAATAAGCATAAATTTCTAAGCTCCGGAGTTAATAATGCAACTGCCACTAAAAAGTTTCTCCCATACCCCCAAACTTAAATCTAACATTGTCCTCAATGTTCTAAAGAGGAAATTAAAAGCATGAACAAGGAGAAACTGTTATCATTTAAAGCAAAAGAGATAAGGAAAGATATTACCGTGTCGCATGGATGTTGGGTTACCTCCCAAGAAGTGCTAAGTTTAACGTCTTCAGCCAGACATTACGTACCCATAAAATGGCTAATTACCCTTTCAAATCGTATATCAATAGTCGAAACAATTGTGGGTCAACCAAATCAAATAAAACTGCCACAATTATGAGACAACTGCACCAAATCAGAAAAATGAACAGACATAGCACATCCTCATCCAAGGTTTCCTGCAAGACAACTGGATCTATCTGGGACGACCAATTGGGCTTCATATGAGTGTCTTGAGAAACAGATTCATCCGAATAACGGGTTTTTAATAGCTTAATTTCCTCTTGGAAAGTATCGGGAGGATCGGGTTGTGGAGTCTGAATAGACTCAAGTAATAGCTCAGATGTACTAATCTCGAGTCCCAAGTTAGGGACTTCTAATGGGGATACTTGTCGATCAATACCCCCAAACTTAGGGTAATCACTACTCTCCGTAAGACCTAGCACTATGGCTTGAATTTCTAGATCCTTAGAGTCTTTAAAATACTCAAGAGCTTCATCTAGTTCTTTACCCCCAAACTTAGGGTCATCATAACTCTCAGAAAGACCTAATACTATTTCCTGAATTTCTGGGTCTGTAGAGTCCTAAAAATGTTCGAGAGCTTCTTCTAGTTCTAAAGTCTGGCCATCTATCTGACCTAAGAGAATTGTCTCATCAAATTCATCCAAATAATTACCAAACAAATTGTTATCCCAATTGCCCTGAACTAGATCATGAACTAAAGCGCCAATCATATTCACTTCCTCTAAATCATCAGAAGGTTGTCTAGTAACATTAAAGACATTTAGTTCAGTGGTCATATTACCAAAGGATAAGTTCATAAGTCCTGTCCTACATTTGATAAAAGCATTAGACGTGGCTAAAAATGGGCGACCTAAAATTACCGGTATTTGATTCTATGGGTCAGGGACAAGTTGTGTATCTAGGACTACGAAATCCAAAGGATAAATAAACTTGTCGACCTCAATAAGAACATCCTCTATCACACCACGAGGAATTTTAACAGACCTATCAGCTAACTGCAATGTTATCTTGGTAGGTTTCAATTCACCAAGTCCTAGCTGTAAGTACACATGGTAAGAAAGTAAGTTCACACTAGCTCCTAAGTCAAGTAAAGCTTTCTCTACCCCGTGTTTTCCTATCGTGCAAGCAATGGTAGGGGGCACGGGTCTTTATACTTAGGAGTTGTGTTGTTCTCGAATGATCGAACTTACATGACTAGCTAAAAAGGCTTTTTAGGGACACTAAGCTTTCGCTTTCACATACACATATCTTTAAGGAATTTGGCATAAGTCGGAAGTTGCCTAATTGCTTCTAGTAACGGAAGGTTTATGGTAACTTTCTTAAAAACCTCCATTATGTCATTAAAGTTGGATTCACTCTTTGTTGGTACTAATTTTGTGGAAATGGGGCTCTAGGCATAAAGTAGGGCCTCTCAGGAACCGAATTGGCATCATCAGAGATTTTATCAGTCCCCTCAGCTATGGATGGTCCTGAGGGGTGTACTACAATATGCTCACTATCGGGCATGGTTACCTGATTGTCTACTACTCTACCACTCCTAAGGGTTCTAATTGAATTCAACTGTTGTAATGGTTTTGTACCTATTTCATGAACTCCTCTAGGGTTGGGATTAGTTTGACTAGGGAATCCTCCGTTATCTCTTTCACTTAAAGTATTAGCTATTTGACCTATTTGAAGTTCTAACTTAGCAAGAGTCTGAGCATTAGTTTGAAAATTCTGCTTGGTTTCCTGTTCAAAACTAACTTGGCTCTTTAGTAACATTTCCTGGCTCTGTGCTAACATATCCTGGCTCTTTCTTAATATACTAAGAGATTCCTCCAAGCTAGTCATTTTATTCTCTGAAGGGTTCTGAAACTGAGCTTGACCTGGAGAGTTCTTATTATAACCAAAACCTGGGGGAACATTCGAATTACTAAGCTTACCTTGACTCTGGCCCTTAGACCACGAAAGGTTCGGATGGTTTTTCCAACCAGGATTATAGGTTTCGAATATGGGTCAAATTTCTGACGGTTGTCGAATCTAGTGTTATTATAAAGAACATTGGCTTGCTCTTCATTATTCTGGCCTTCCCAAAAAGGCTCCACCCGACTACTAGTGTGACCCAATTCTAAAGCTTCTAACCTTTTAGCTATTGCTGCAATTTTGGCATCTGATTCATAGCCTCCTTCTACCCTATTAACGTTTCCTCTGCCTAGAAGAATTGTTTTCTGGGGTACCCTACTATTTTCCCATTGAAGGGTATTTTCGGCGATTTCATGCAAATATGTCATCGCCTCATCAACTGTTTGGTTTTCAAACCCACCCGTACACATAGATTCTACTGTGGTCGTAGTGGAATAATCTAAACCCTCATAAAGGATCTGAACTAACCTAACCTTTTCTAAACCATGATGAGGACATTGGGCTAATAAATCATTGAACCTTTCAAATACCTATACAAAGATTCTCCCTCTTGTTGAGAAAAGGTGCAAATTTGCGTCCTAATAGACGATGTTTTGTGCCTAGGGAAAAACTTGTTCAAAAAGGCAGATGTAAGTTGTTCATTTGTTTCAATTGAACTTAAGCCAAACTATATAGCCACGATTTAGCTTTATCTTTCAAGGAAAAAGGGAATAACCTAAGTTTCAAAGCATCATCATCAAGGTTTCTAATCTTTAGGGTACTACAAATTTCCTCAAAGTCCCTAACATGGAAATAGGGGTTTTCATTTTCTTTCCCTAAGAAAATTGGGAGCATTTGTAAGGTCCCAGCTTAAGTTCATAATTTGCTTCTGTTTCAGCTAACCTGATACACGAGGGACGAGTAGTCCTAGTCGGGTTCAACAAAGCTTTCAAAGTTGCCATTTCTGGCACTATCGGAATATTAGGGATTGTCTCCTCAAACGGACGTTCAAAAACGGACTCTTCAAAAATCGGACTTTTTAAATTGAGGTAATCGAGACGCTTAGAACTACTAGGTTTCTCTTTAACAAATCTACCTAGGGCGTCTCTTTTACGTTCCGGCATGCAAAAGAATAAGGAAGGGGATTCTATGCAATCACAAAACAAGGCTGACTCAACCAAATCAATCCTATTGATTTCTAGCAAACAAAAACAACTCCACTTAGATTGTTTCTAGACCACTTCTAATCCTTCGAAAAGGAATTCGTTACAATTTAAGCAAACCCTCTCGGAATCAATTCAAGTCAAAGTAAGTTGAATAGAGGCGAGGGAAGCTCAGTGGAGCTTTGATACCCAAGGCCTCACCGGAATTACAAGGCGGCGCAGTCACGCATTCAACTCACAGAAACCATCATGAACTTCGAAGTATGCTTAAAAGAGTAACCAATATTTTTCGAATGACTTTCCTATTAAGCTCGTTACCCTATCGGTCTTGTTCTAGTCAAAATTTTAAGGCTTAGGTTCGCGTAGGTTACGTGTTCCTAAGACGGGCAAGAAGAGAACGGTGATGAAATCCGAACCCTTATCTTGTATGGCCAGGCCTTGCCCTTTACTAGAAAATTAAAGCAGCCGTATTCAAGTCCTCAGCATATATGCAAACGAAGGAAGACAAGAACTCGCCGATGGGGATTCGCGAATGTTCAGAATCTTATCTCCGTTCTAGACGGGGATGAATCGGTTGTAGTCGACTCAGGCCACCGACTCCTATGTCGTTGTACGAACCCAAGGTGCGAGACAATATCGTAATTGTCCTCCTTCTCTGCAAACAGTTTATATTTAAGACTACCCTTCTGTAGGGTTTAAAAATAATGTCCAAAGTCCCAAAAATGTCCAAAAAGTCCAAAAAGAAAAGAAAAATTACAAAAAATAAAATAATAATAAACCCTAATACAGTTTTCAAAAAAAAAAAAAAATAAAAAAAAAAAAAAAAAACTAAAAAAAAATTCTTTGTCTCTTCCTCGTTTCTTTTCGCTTTGTCTTTGACTCCAAGTCTTTAGTTAATCACCAACATCTTTGGCTCAGCTTTCTTTTCGATCCAATATCCAAACCTGTAACCAAAACACAAATACCCAAGAAAACGTAAAATAGAACAAAAGAATAAAAATCACTAAAAACCTAAAAACAAATCTAAAAACAAGTCCGCGTCGGCGGCGCCAAAAATTGATGTGGTTTTAATTGTTGTTGTAAAGTGGTAAGAAAGATGTCGTTAACTCAGACTCGTGAAGAATCAATTTTAGATTCAAACTCAATAGAAAACTTACGAAGTTGTTATCAAGATTATAAAAAGCACCGAGACTCAGGATTCCACCATTGACCAATTAAGTGATTCAATCTAATCAATATTCATGCAATTCTTTGCGTTTGAAGTGATTCTAATTTATTGCCTCTAGTAGATTTTCGAAGTAACAATTGTATACATCAAGCATGAAACATCAAAAGTCTTAAACTAAGCATGCTCCATCAAAACGAATCACAATCATTCAATAAAAATCAATTTTCCAATATTAGTTCCATGCAAATAATCATAAAAGAAATTGCAAAAAAATAATTAAAATAGAAATATACCACTTTTCATGGAACAATTACTTCCTCCGTCGCCTCGGCTAAGGGGTTTAGCTCCTCATATTATTCACGTGCTCAAAATAGGTGTTCATAGATCAAAAGTGTGAAAAACAAGAGAAAACTAATAAAGCAGCGAGTTTGTAACAGATATATTTGTTACAGAACTCACTGTTACAGAGAAACTGTTGTAGAACTGTTGCGAACCCTGAATAATTGTTACAAAAATTGTGACAAACTGATTGAATTTGAAAGAAAAGGCCACGGATTCTGCGACTGTCTCGTACTGTTGTTCTGTGTTCTTCTTCTTCCTCTTGCCTGTGAGTTGTGAAATCGTCTCTGCAACCTCCTAAACTTCTCTGCAACTACCCCAAGGATTCCGTGATACCTTTTGTGACTCGAGCCAACCCTTATATAGCCAGCAGACCCAAAATCTCTCGAGTTGATCCACAAACATTCTCGTTTTTCTTTTAGCAAAAGTCTCGGCCTTTCTTATTTTATCCCGACCTTCTTACATGTCAAATCTTTCCTAGTTAGAAGAATCGAACTCCGGATATAGTTAACTTCCGTAATACTCACGAATCGCCAAATATGGTTAAAGAAAATACCGAAACTTTCATCACCTCTGTTTTGCTTGAACTCGACGAAATCTCCCTTTATTTTCGAATCTAAGGGACTTACCAGTCCTGTTTTATCAAAACAGGCTTAATTCAATCCAACTCGACGACCAAATCCGACTAAATCTCATACGAAACCAAATCTAGAAGTTCGCAGCAGCCGTGAACTCTCTACACCTCTGTTTTCTTCTCCCGGCTTATCTAGCCCAATTGGTTGGGTCTAATCAATCACAGCGACCCTGTTATGCTATAACAGGTCCAATCCAACGAAAACAAGCCCTTGAGTCTCCTTAAAAATCGCCCAAAATCTCAACCCTATTCTGCCTCCCGTCTGTAACATTTTTCCCTCCAATTCTTAAAATTTGAATTTGAGAAGAAGGTGTCCCTTATCCTGAGCAGGGGTGCAAATAGACATGGGGTGTAAATAGCAGTGAGGTTGCCCCTTAGTAATTGAGGTGACCCTTATCCAAACTGAGAGTTCGAATAGTAATTTTCTCCCACGAGCGCAAATACCACTTTTCGAGCCAATTTTCCCGCAAAAGCTTATTTCTCCAAAAACACCTACAACGACACAAAAAGCCATAATAAATACAAAATTGAGCACTAACAATATATACAATTGAGATTATATAAGACACAAAAATGTGTCTATTAGTGGTGAATGCTGATTCTGCTCAAAATATGGAAGTGGGGGAGACCTCGTCTAACAATGCGGTGATGATGATGTCAAATGCAGAAAATGACAATGATAATAAGAATGATGGGGCTACTACTTTGACTGTGGATGCTAGAACCCAAAATCTCCCAATTGTCCAGGTTCTTCTTAATCTCAAAACTAGAATTTACATTTCATCAATTTTTTATCCTAACTTTAAAAAAAATTACCCCTCTACCGCTTTGAATCCATACTACTGTGTGTCTTTGCTTTGGTCTGATACCTATAATCTTTACTCAGTTTTAAGTTACACACTTTTAATTTAACTTGCAATAAGTGTTCTTTTACATCTGAAAATGAAGTTGCTATTATGGAATGTGCAAGGGGTGGGAAAACCACTCACTAGAAACCATTTAAATTATATCCTCAAGAAACAGAATCCTGATTTTATTTTCTTAGCAGAAACTAAAGCTACTAAAGATAATATGAACATCTTAGCTATGAATTTAAAGTTTCATGAATGGTTAGCTATACCTAGAATTGGACTCTCTGGTGGGATGCTCATTGCCTGGCACAACAATATTAAAGTTACTTGCATTGCTGAATTCTTTGACATTTGTTTTCTTGAAGTGCATGATTGTTTTAACAATTATTGGAATGTTGTATGTATGCATGGTTCCCTTAATGATTTAGGAAAAAGAATGCAATGGGATAGAATTAACCACTTCTGTAAGCTGAACCCAAATACTCCTTGGATCATCATAGGAGACCTTAACTTTATATTGCATGTTAATGATAAACAGGGTGGAAATGATAGCACCCATATTAATAAATTTATTCATGATAATATACAAAACTTAAGACTTATGGACCTTAGATTTCAAGGCATTCCATTCACTTGGTCAAATAATAGAGAAGGTCAAGAAAATATTAAGGAAATAATTGATAGAGTTCTCTCTTCCCATACTTGGTTTTCCATGTTTCCTGATGCTATTGTTAGTCATTTGTCTAGAGTGGGTTCTGATCATACCCCAATTTTGCTAAATTGTAAACCTGTAAAAGTAAACACTCGTAAACCTTTTAGGATTACTAGAACTTGGTTCAGACATGATAGCTTTAGAAAACAAGTGTCCGATAACTAGGATTGTAATATTAGAGGTTCTTGTGCTTACAGTTTGCAAAAAAACCTTAAAAATCTTTCTTATTCTCTTTCTGAATGGAATAAAAATGTCTTTGGAAACTGATAAGCACGTAAGTGCTACATTTTATACCCATATTTATATTAGCTAAAAACTCGATATTTTGGCTAATATCACTATTTTGGTGTTTTTATAGAAAATACAAGCAATTCGGTCATCAGAAGATAATTGACTAAATTGGAAGCTAAATGGCGTTTGCGGCGAAAATAACAAACATTAACTCCTTGCACCAAAGAGACCGGGCTTAAGATGTGGTCTTCCATGCTCTTTTATGTACTGGAACCACCCAAGCCAGTTCATTGAAACAGTAAAACAAGGGAGTTTGCCTTTGGTTTATATGTGAGTAACCAAGAAGATGGTCCAATGTCCAAGTGGTGTTGTGAACTCTGTTCACATACTAAAATGAGTCTGAAAGGAGCTGAAGATAGATGGACGGACTGAACGTTGAGAAGATGGATAGGCAGTGTTATTGACGGCCTATGAGTGAAGAGATTTGAACGAACAGAGAGGGAAAGTATCAAGAACTACTGTCGGAGTTCATGAGGTGACAACTAGGGGTTGAATGAGATTAGTAACTGCAGTTCTTCCATGAAGTTGGGATCGAGATGGAGGCAGGTCACGGTTTGATACAGATTTCAAAAGAAGAAAGGTGTTGCATGCTAGCCATGAATGTTGTGGTGGATGGAAAACCAGCGAGAAGAACAAATAATCGGAGCTGCTGGCAACGTCACTTGATTGCCGTGGTCGGAAAATGAGTTGAATTTGCAGGTGAAGCTACCGTTGGTTGCGAGAGATAGCTGGACGGATTAGCAGCAAAGCAAAGCACAGGGAGATGGGTTTTGTAGCCGGACTAAAACTGGTGGTGAGATGTGAATGGAGTTGAACTGTTGAATAAGTGGAGAAAGTGATGTTGTAGCCGGTGAATGGGTGATGTTTAAAACGTGCAGGCGATGATGGTGTTTGTGGTTTCCGTACAGGCATGGAGGAAGCATGAAACTTCAGTTGCAAACTGGTCTGGGTATGGCAGCATTTTTGTATACGAAAGAACTAATGGGAAGCAGTAAGTGCAGAGATGGAGAAGGTGCTGTGAAGGAAGTTTTGTAGCCGAAATGTTGATACGACTGGATACGAGAATGAGGTCTTGAATTAATAAGAACTGATGGAGTTACGGAAGAGTTTGGGAGTATGGGTACTTCTTCCATGAGTTTATGAGGCAGTGGTAGTTGGATAGTCGAGAACAAAACAAGGAAAGAGGAGCTCATTGGCAGTTCGAGTGTAACAAAGGGTCTTGGTCTTGAGTATGCTATGCTGGTGTTTCGGAGGAGCTTTGCGTTTGTGAAAACCAAACAGGGAATGTAGAGAAGTGGTACTGTGATAACTCTGAGACGAGAAAGGAATACAGACAGGGAGGTGCTCATGTGGTAAAAATAGTTCGTGGTGCTGCTGAAGTCACAATTGCAGCTTGTCGCCTGATCGGGAAAAGATATAGGAATTAGCCAATTAGGTGCTGACAGTGTTATGGACCTGTGTGCTGGAGTTGGTGATTATTATTGGATTGGGCCTATTTAGGCTATTTATTGTTTGGTGCCAGTCGAACCTTTGGCAGCACCTATATATTCAAAAATCAACAGAAATGAGAGGAGTTCCTACAACTAGAAGCTGCGGCTACATACAAGAGGAGGAGTAGGGTTTGAAGTTTTTACTCCCATCTTCGTTTGTGTTTGTGATTCGCAAGTTTTCTTTCAATTTATTTATGGCTTTTGAGAAAGCCATGGCTTGCTAGTTTTATCGTAGCTAGGGTTTATGTTGAAACCATATGGAGTTTTAGGCTATTTTTGAATTGAATTGAATAAAATTTAGCAATAGACTATTATGATTTGAATGGATTAATTTCTTGATATTGTTTATCGATTTATCAAAATATGAGTTGTTGCTTCACCGGTTTCGTATAACCTTTGTGCATAATTGTTAGGATCGAAAATATATTTGTCTACTTATTTGATATTTTCATGCTTGGGTTAAATCCTTTGATGGGGTATGCTTCGAATAGCCAGGTATTATTTGTGAATCCATATTTAGTTTCGCATAACTTTCTCGCTAACGCAATTTGATGGTTCATGCTTTGGTTTAATCTTTTGATGTGCCACGCTTAGGGTATCCCAGTGATTTTTGCGACTCTAATACATATAATAGGTGATGTCGATAGAACGGACGATAAATAAATATTCATGAATTATGTTTCATTTCAGTAACCGAATAGAAATAATGGTGGATACTATAAACCCTGGTTACCGACTTTTCCATTGGTCTCATTTATTAGTTTAATTTTATTATTTCGTTTTCAATTATAAAAATTCAAAAACATATTGTTGGTTAATCTTATTAGAGATATTGATTACAATATTTCCACCGCTCTTCTTGGGAACGACCCGTACTTGCCACTGTCTACTAGTTATGTAGTTGCAGGAAATCCTACACTACACCCCTCACAATATTCCACACAACTAAGACATTTTTAAGATGAATAACAAAGATTTTATTGATTATTTCCTTGAAGATTCACAAGATAAAATAGAAAAGAGTTAAAGAAATTACAACCACCACCAACTTTCTCTCTCCTAATGACTTGTCTCACACTCTCAAAAGAATCCTCTCCCTACAACAGGTTCGTTCGGCTCTTTATATAGGGTAGTATACAATGGATGACAGCTAAGCTGTCCTTTATTTTCGGGAATGACTTGCGAAATATCGCAAGTGTTCAAATATATAATCTCGCCACTCTCCTAAATCTCGATGGGTCTTCACATCTTTCTCATGTTTTGGCTATCGTCATTCACTGCGTCATTTATATTACTCTTCTGCGACGCCCTCGCAGTGCGGTTGTTTATTGATCTCGCGAAGTATTGATGTTGCGATATTCTGGTCCTACATCTTGCCTCTTCTCATGTCTTCTCTGCGAAGGAGAGAATGTCATGAGAACCAATATTTTGAAATGCCGCAATCGTTTATTTTCTATCAATTTTCTACCGACAAGATTCCGTGAATTCAGGAATGACTGTTTACACGTATCTAAAATTTCCCTTTTTACCGGCACATTTAATGTTATCCGGTTACTCTTTTCTCGTCTATTTAAAGGAGGATTCCTTGTGAAAGCATTTCTTTTCTTTTACTTCGTCTTCTTCATCATCTCGCAACTATTTTTCACTGCTTTTCTTCATCATCTTCTTCATCGTTTTCCTGCTACTATTTTTCTGCTACTGTTTCTATGGCATCAAGGTTTGTTAATTTTGCTGAATTTGATCATTTTGTGATTGATATCTCTTATTGAAGTTGTTTTATTCTGATATTGTTCTTCTTTTAATGACTTCTCTGCCATTTTTGTTTTAGCAAGAACAAATCTAGCACCAAGTTCACCGTTGTGAATCCTAATATCTCCCTGGGTTCGCAACCGAAATCCACTGCCTCTAAAAGAAAGCCTGCGAGTAACAAGGTATTTAAGAAACATTTATTCTTTTAATAACAATATTGTTGCCTCTGTTTCTTATTTATCTTGTAATTCGCAGGATGACAAAAATGTCGATAGGTCCCCAAGAAGCCTCGCCATTCTAAACCCGTTGCGCCTTACGTTACTTTTCCTACATTCAAACTTAACTCCCTATCGCGAAATCTTCGCAAGATATCCTTACTGTTTCTTCCAAAGATAACACTTCTATGCCTGAATTTCTCATAGATCAACTCCCTCATAACAGTCCCATTGCGAATGAGCCTATTTCTTCTTCCATTGTTAATGCCTCTACCATTCCTCCAGTCATTAACCTTCACGAGATTTCTTCTTTTCGTGATATTCCTTTAACAAAATATGACTCATCTCTTCCTTCTTCTATCACCGTTACTTCCTTTTCTGAGCAAATCCCTCTTACTAAAGAAAATTTAGAAGGAATAGATGTGGCCATCAAAGTCCTATCAGATATTGTGAACGATGCTAAGAAGACTTCTGTCGACCCTATCAAATCTGATATTTGCGAGATTTTGAGCAAACACCTTGGCCCTGATAGAATTTCGCAAACATCCTTGGAACAAGAAATTAACATTTTGAAGAATGATCTCCAAGCTATGACTGCAAAATGTAATATTCTCCATCTTGAGAATCAAAAACTTCAAAATATTTCACTGGATCGTGATAATCTTCGCAAGAAGAATGAAGAATTAAAAGGTATACTCTTGCCCCTGTATTGTCCATATTTTTTTTTTTTAATTAAACCTCAAGCCCTTGTTCGCCCTTCAAGCTTTAAACCAGAAACGAAAAATGGAGATATATCAGTTGGAATCTACCGTTGAAGACGTTCGAGTTGATAGAGATGCTTGGATGGAGCAATATAACCAATTAGATAATCTTCATACATATTCTGTTGATCAAATAGATAATCTTTCTAAAGAAAATGCTGATTTAGCTCGTAAACAAGACTCATTAAGTAACGACTTATCTCGCCTCTCTTACTCTTTGACTAAAGCTAATTTGGAGTTGGAAACTTTATCGATGAGAATGGAACTCTTTCTCAAGAGAAGCGAACTCGTTAAACAAGGTGGCGATTTACTCGCAATAATATGATGTTTGTCAAAAATTATGTAAAGAGCAAGAACAATCTCTTTGCTCGCCGAGAAATCAACTTGAAGAAGTTCTTGCCGAGAAGGATAAACTGATTCAGGGAAGAATAACCTTAAGTGTAAAAGCAAACCAATTCAAGGATCAATGTTCCAAATTAGAAAAGTCCAACTCTTCCCTTACAAAAGAAAATGCCTTACTTGTTTCCAACGAAAAAAAGTTGGCGATCACGTCTCGAAAGGTTTAATTTGAGATAATTTTGACAATGCCATGGATCATTTGGAGAATAGTTGTTCCGCTCTAATCCAACATCTTACCTCATGGAAGGAAGGTAGTCATAGAAGTTGACTCGCCTCATCTATTCTTTCTTTATCAAGCATTCATATTTTTTGTTTGTATAATTCCTTTTATTTTTTGTTTTGCAGAGTCTGAGAAAAAACTTCACTCCTCCATTACTGCTTTGAAATCCGACTACTCAAAAATCCGCAAAGAGAATGGAATACTTGTTGCTTCTCTTATGCGTTTCGCGACAGGGCGTAAAGAAAATTCGACTATATGCGTGATCAGTAAAGATATAGAGAGTAAAAATCAGCATAAAGCACTCCTTCGTCAATTTCATCTTAGAGCCGAAGTTCTTGTGAATAATGTTTTACTATCTAAATCTCTTGATCCCGTGTCTCGTTGAACCTCCGGGAAGTAAGTGATGATGAAGTTCCTAATCCTCCCGATAGCGATTATGATTATAATAGTGGCGAAGAAGTCGAAAATGAAGAAACTATCTCTCCCAATAAAACTGTCAATGATGATGTCGCGAATGAAGATGTAGGTGAAGAAGGATCTGCTGGAAATATATTAGTTAGCGAAAATATAGATAAAGTTGCTGAAGAAAACCCAGCATCTCCTTCTGGTGAAAAAGCTACTATTTGAGAAATGATTTTCTCTTGTAATCTTTCTTCTCGTACTTTTGCTTCTTTATGTACTTCAATCATGTTTTTTGATGTATGTACTCGTCTGCGTTACTCTTCTTTCTTTCAACAAGTATAATTTTTGGTATTTAATAATTGCTATTCCATTATCTTCATTTATGTTGAAATTCACTGTTGCGACAAGATCGCAGGACGTCTTTACATTTTCATGTATTGACCCATTGATCTTGCCTTATCATTGTTTTTGTGTGGTCTTATTTTGCCTTCCTAGTTAAAGGTCTTATTTTGCCACCCCTCATTTTGCATCAATATGACAGGCCTAAATATTCTTGCGAACATAAAGTCCCATGACATTGACGTCTTGCGACAAAATCGCATGACGTCCTTACACTTTCATGTAATGACCCATTGATCTTGTCTTATCATTTCTTTAGTATTTTTGCCTCTGCAGGATATTTCGTTTGCGACAATATGATAGGCCTAAATGTTCTTGCGAACATAAATCCCCATGACATTGCCGTCTTGCGACGAAATCGCAGGACGTCTTTACACTTGCATGTAAAGACCCATTGATCTCGTCTTACCCTCGCGTTAGTATTATTTCCTCTGCAGGATCATCGCACAAATATGACAAGCCTAAATTTCCTTGCGAAAATAGAGCCTCATGACATTTGCGTCTTTTGACACTTATCAGCTCCCTAATGGAGGGTGCCGCCCTTATCATCTCCCTAGTTGCCCCTTCAAGGAGGCGTACATCGGCCATACAAGACTAGCTCCTCCCATCCGGTCTTAACAACAACCAGTTGTTTTCGCAGCCTCTTATCCCTTATACCTATAGGGTTTATGGTTACGAGACTGCACCCTAAGTGGAGTTTTCTTCGGGCCGAGTGCGGCATGTGCCAAGACTTGCCAAGAATGGCCGAGACACTTCAAATGCCCCAGGCACTCTTGGCTCAACCGTGTACCTCGGCGCCTTGGTCATACACTGACTCTTTGGAAGAGACCCTCGGTCGTCCAACCAGGGTATAACCTTATATATATAGTTGGAAATCCAAGGTATCTCCCCCGGATAGGCTTTCATGGGCCCCAAATTTTCATGACTCAAGTTCCAGGGGCGGTGTAACCTTTTCCTTGAGTCATGTCAAGAGATACCCCCTTATATGACGCACTTTAGGTCTTACATTTGCCTCTTACGAAATATCATTCGCGAACTAGGGTATACGCCATAAAGGTTCGTCCCATTCACTCACTCATTCATTTCTGTCAATTCGTTCAATCATTCATTTTTGGTTATCTCTTGTTAATTCATTTGCGAGATATTCGCACATTCTTTCTTAATTTCGCAATAACTCTGTCGCAGGAACATTTCATTTCATTTCATTTCAATCATTTAACATTTTAGAATTTATTCTTTCCTTTCCATCTTCTATGGGTAATATTTCTTGAGATATAATCTATTCCATGGTCTACCCAATCTCTGGCCCACATCTTTGCCCTCTGGATCCATTAATCTATATGCCCCTGTTCCAACTATCTCCTTGATGATATAAGGTCCATCCCACTTTTTCGCCAACTTGCCACCACTTTCTCGCTGATATATTAGTGTTTCTCGCAATACCATATCACCTGGTTGAAACTCGCGTGTTTTGACACGCTTGTTATATTCTCTGGCCAATCTTCGCTGATAATTCTCCATATCTTTGTAGTGCTCTTTCTCTTTTTCTTCTAATTCATCTAATTTAACCAAAATGTTACCCGCACTAAGATTTTTCTCCCAAGCTTCTCTCTTTGTTGTTGGAATAATAACTTCGTCCGGAGTACACGCCTTCAACACCATAGGTTAGACAAAACGGTGACATCCCCGTAGCTTCTCGCCTTGTTGTATTATAAGCCCATACTGCATTATGCACTTGCTCACACCATGCCTTATTATGCCCTTCTAATTTTTTCTTCAATATATCGATTGTTTTATTTATTTGCTTCGCTGTCCATTGGCTCGCGGGTATAAAGGAGTTGATTTCCCACATTTTATTTGAAATGCATTAAGCAATAATTCTATATTTTGTCCCTCAAAATGTTTCCCATTGTCAGATACCAACTGTGCTGGAATTCCAAATCTGCATATTATGTTTTCGAATATGAAAGTAAAAATATCTTTATCGCGAATGTGTTGTACCGCTTTTACTTCTGCCCACTTTGTGAAATAATCTGTAGCGACAATCAGATATCTCCTTTGCCATGTACCTGGTAAAAATGGTCCTACAATATCTAACCCCCACTTTCCAAAAGGCCATACACTTGTTGAAGAGGTTAATGGTGCTCCTGGTGCATGTATTTTCTTTCCGTATCTCTGACAATCTTCGCAACGTCTTGATATTTGTTTCGCATCTTCATGCATATATGGCCAATAATAGACTTGCATTTTCGCCTTATGTGCTAAAGATCTTCCACCACTATGATTGCAAGCATCCCCACTGTGTAGCATTTTTAACACTGCTTCTCCTTCCTTTCGTGTTAAACATCTAAGCGAGGGTCCATTAAAGGATCTTCGGTACAATACCCCGTCTCTTAATTCATAATTTGTTGCACGGCTTTTTAATTTATGCATCTCTAATCTATTTCTTGGTGTTTCTCCTTTCATTAGATAAGCATGAAGTTCTGTCCTCCAATCCTCGCAATGGGGTCTTTGTGTTTCATCTTCTATGAGTATTACTTCTGCTTCTTCCTCTTCCTCTTTGTTGATTGATGGTGATTGAAGTGTCTGTATTTTTATGCATCTCGCAGATGGATCTGTCATCATACTTGATATAAAAGCAAAAGCATCTGCGAGTATATTGTCTTTTCTTGATATGTGTCTCCACTTTATTTTTGGTATCTTCGCTGACAATTCTTCAACAAGCTTTTTGTATCTTTTCAAAGATGTTTCATTTGTAGTATACTCTTCTTTTATCTGGCGAATAGCTAACTGAGAATCACTGGTAACTCTTACATTCTCCAATTTCATTTCTATTGCAAATTGCAAAGCATGTACTATAGCTTCATATTCTGTTTCGTTGTTGGTAGATGCGAATTCCAATCTAAAAGAGAAAGCCATTTTATTGCCCTCTGGCGAAATTATAATGATCCCAATTCCGTTACCTTCTCCATTTGACGACCCATCTACCAATATTTCCCATCTGTTTGGCTCAGTTAATAAATCCCTTGGATTTCCATGTTCTTCTTCTATATCCATCATTTCTTCCACTACTTCATCCTCTTCCAATGGAAATTCTGCTAAAAAGTCTGCAACAACTTGTGATTTGGGTGAGGATAATACTTCATATTTGAGTTTGCAATGACTTACTTGAGCATTCCATATTTCAACCCTTCCTGATCTTTTTGAATTTTTCATTACTGACTCAATTGGTACTTTTGTCATTACCTTTACCGTGTGTGCTTCGAAATAGATGCGAAGTTTAAACGTTGCGTAAACTAATGCCAAAATTAATTTTTCAATTTTTGAATAATTTTTCTCTGGCATTGAATGTTTTGTGATGTAATAGATTGGTTTTTCCACCCCCGCGTCCATTCGCAATAATATCGCGCTTAGTGCATGCGAGGTTGTCGCGAGGTAAATTAGTAATTCCTCCCCTTCTTCTGCTTTTTGTAATATTGATATATCCATTAGATGTTCTTTTATTCCTTGCAATGACTTTTCACATTCATCCGTCCACCTAAATTTTGTTCCCTTTTTAAGTATGTTGAAAAAATGTTTGCACTTATCAGATGATCGCGAGATGAATCTTCCTAGCGAAGCTAATAGTCCATTTAACTTTTGCACATCTTTCACTGTCGCTGGCGTTGGCATGTCTCGAATTGCTTGTACCTTCTCCGGATCAACTTGTATTCCTTCTTTTGACACAATGTATACTAAAATTTTTCCAGATGCCACTCCAAAGGTACATTTTTCTGGATTTACTTTGATGTTGAAATGTCTCATTTGTTCGAAAATTTCCTTCAAATCTCGCACATGATCTTTTGCTTCTTTGCTTTTTATTAACATGTCATCCACATATACTTCTAGTGTTTTATGTATCCATTGTTCGAACACTTTCTCCACCATCCTTTGATACGTTGCACCGGCATTTCGCAGACCGAATGGCATTTTTGTGTAACAGTATAATCCTCTTGGAGCGAAAAAGGCAGTATGTTCTTGGTCTTCTTCAGCGAGCGGAATTTGATTGTATCCCTTATATCCATCAAGGGAGGATATCCTTTCATTTCTCGTTCTTCGATTCAACCATCTCGCGGAATATCGGCAAGGGAAAACTATCTTTTGCACAAGCTTTGTTTAGATCGGTGAAATCTATGCAAATTCTTATCCTTTTTTCTTTTTTGGAACTACGACCATATTCGCTATCCATTCGGGGTATTTTGCTTGTCTAATAATGCCGCATCAAGCATCTTCTCGCAACTCTTCTTCTATTTGAGGATGATATCTTTGTTGCAATTTTTCTAATTCTTTGTTTGAATGGTCGGCATTTTTATCAATCTCTAATTTATGACATGCTGAGATGGATCTATTCCGTGCATCTCATCCATATCCCATGCGAAAATATCTTTATAATCTCGCAACAAATCAATGGTCTTTCTTTCTTCATCCCTCCATTTTAGTCCCAATTTTTAACATCTTGGGTTCTTCTTCAGTTCCAATATTCACTTCCTTTGTTGGTTCTGCCGCAATGTAGCTAGCCTTCGGTTCTCCCATGGGCGTTGGTCCTCTTATTTCCTTTGCAAGATCACTCTCTTCACCACATATTCCTTTTCCTTCTTCCGCTCTTATCATGTATGTTCTAAATTCTTCTTCCTTTTTTGCTGCTTTTGCCATTTTCTTGCGATTTTTTCGCCTCTTCACCTGTTCTTCATAATGTTTTACTTCGATTTGATGATACATTCTTCCTTTATCGGTATCTCCTCTGATTTCGCCAATTCCACTTGGCATAGGAAATCTGACACATTGATGAAATGTTGATGCTACAGCTTTTATTGCGTGTATCCATGGCCTTCCCAACAGCATGTTATATGGTGATTCCATATCTACTACGCATAACGTCACATTTGTTTCAATTTCTCCTAACAAAATTCGTATTTTTATCTCCCCTTTAGGTTTTGTTATCGATTTGCCGAAGCCATAGATATGACATGTTGCGGAAGTCATTTCTTCATCTTTGTACCCCAATTTTTTATATGCATGATAAAACATTATATTCGTTGAACTCCCTGTATCCACTAAAGTTCTATTTATTGCCCATTCTTCCATTGTTTTTGTTAATTTTCCTTCTTCTTTGCTGGCATTTATCGTAATCACTAGTGGAGATGTGTGATTTAAATTCTCTCCTGACATCTCCGTTGCTGTGAATATAATTCTCTGTTTTTCCCATTCTTTCAAGGGTATCACCTTTTCTGTTGTTATAATTTTCTTTCCTTCAAAATCTCTTTTATGTATTCTCCCTTTGATACTTTCATGAAATTCTTTAACCATTGACTTTGTAATCATATTACATTCCAATTCTTCTTTACTCTCTTTGATTTTAGTTTTCTTCAATTTATTCATTATACTCTTGATTTTTACAGTTTTAATGACAATATCCAATCTCTTATCTTCAATCACTCCCTGTTTCTAGCGCCAATATGTAGTTGCAGGAAATCCTATACTACACCCCTCACAATATTCCACACAACTAAGACATTTTTAAGATGAATAACAAAGATTTTATTGATTATTTCCTTGAAGATTCACAAGATAAAATAGAAAAGAGTTAAAGAAATTACAACCACCACCAACTTTCTCTCTCCTAATGACTTGTCTCACACTCTCAAAATAATCCTCTCCCTACAACAGGTTCGTTCGGCTCTTTATATAGGGTAGTATACAATGGATGACAGCTAAGCTGTCCTTTATTTTCGGGAATAACTTGCGAAATATCGCAAGTGTTCAAATATATAATCTCGCCACTCTCCTAAATCTCGCTGGATCTTCACATCTTTCTCATGTTTTGGCTATCGTCATTCACTGCGTCATTTATATTACTCTTCTGCGACGCCCTCGCAGTGCGGTTGTTTATTCCATAAATCCTTTGCCTATGATGGAAATTAAAGATGCTCAGAACAATCTTGAAATATGGTATAACAGAGAGTATGATTACTGGACCCACCTTTCGAAAGATAAATTTATTAGAGATTTTGACCGTAACACCTTCTTTTTTCACCATTATACTAACAATAGAAGGAGAATAAACTACATTCACACTCTCAGAGATGATAGTGGTCTCTGGATTGATGATAACTCTCAATTACATAAATTGCTAATCAAACACTTCAAATATATTAGTACTACTAGTAATGCACAACATCTTAACACCTTAAAGAACCTCATTGAACCTTGTATCAATGAGAATGAGAACAATAACCTCATCAACATTCCTGATGAGATAAAAATTAAAAATACTATCTTTAATATGAATCAATGGGGTGCTCCTGGTCCAGAAAGTTACCCGCCTGGATTTTTCAAAGAAAACTGGGAGATTGTTAAAAAAGATATTACTAATATGGTTCAAGATTTTTTCAGGAAAAAGTTTTTACTCAAAGAAATGAATTATTCTTATATAACTTTGATCCCTAAAGTGTAGAACCCCGCTACTCCCAGTGATTTTCGTCCCATTAGCCTTAGTAATACTACTTATAAAATAATCTCAAAAAATTTAACTAATAGGCTGAAGCCAATTCTTTCCAAACTGATCTCACAAAATCAGTCTGCTTTTATTCCTGGTCGCCATATTACTGATAATATAATTGTTGCACACGAAATTCTACGCTCTATGAATACCTCCAGAAATAAAACTGGTCACATGGCCTTAAAAATTGACCTTTCTAAAGCTTTTGATAGGATATAATGGGATTTCTTATATCAAACTCTACTCTCTTTTGGTTTCTGTGAAGATGTGTGCCACCTTATTATGCAATGTGTCACTACAACTTATTTTTCAGTTCTTCTTAATGGTGTGCCTGGTGAAAGGTTCACTGTTTCTAGAGGGCTTAGACAAGGGGATCCTTTGTCCCCTTATCTGTTCACCATTTGTATGGAAGTGCTCTCTAAAATTCTTTCAAAAGCCGAAAAGGATAAAAAGATTACTGGTGTTAAAGTAGCAAAATATGCACCCCCTGTTTCTCACCTGTTTTTTGCTGACGATTATTTTTTATTTGCAAAAGCAAGCTTGACTGAAGCGAAAAACTTAGTTAATATACTTAACACTTTTGGTGAAATGACTGGTCAAGTCATTAATTTCAATAAATCGGGTGTTTATTTCACACCTAAGATTCATAACAAGCACTGTAAAATCATATCTAAAATCATTAAAGTAAGAAAATTTTCTAAAAATGACAAATATTTAGGAACGCCACTTTTCTTTGATAAGAATAAAGTGAACAACTTTGAACCTCTGCTCAACAAATACTACATTGTCCTACAAGGTTGGATTGGGAAAATGTTCAAGCTGGGCGCACTGTCCTAATAAAACATATCCTTAGTGCTTACCCTAATCATCAAATGCAGTGTCTCACTTTTCCTAAAAAAAACTCTAGATAACCTTGATAAGATCCAGAGAGACTTCTGGTGGCAGAAAAAGAACAAAAAGAAGTGTTGCTACCCTAAAGCGTGGCCTAGTATAACCAAAGACATTAGCCAAGGTGGTTTAGGAATTAGAATCCCGCATAAGCACAATCTAGCTTTAATAACTAATTTGGCCTGGAGGCTGTTACATAATCAAGATAAGTTATGGGCTAAAATCCTTAAGCATAAATATTTCAGGACACCACCCTTTAAATAAAACGAGAAAGTATAAGAACTCATGGATTTGGAACAGTACTAAAAAAGGTCTGGCAGTAATAAAATCTAACTATACCTCGCAAGTAAATAATGGTGAAGAGATTAACATTTGGTCTGATTTCTGGCTACCTAATCAAACTCAACTCCTAACCCCTATTCTGTCTGATAGTAATATGCCTAATAATGTCTGTGTTCTTATTATGAATGTTAATGGTGAATGGGATATGAACATTATCAATGCATACATACATATTTCTTATCATGGTGCTATTAAAGCTATTACCACTGATACAAGTGAGCATGATAGAATTAGATGGAAATCGACACTTTCTGGAAATCTTACTACTAAGTTTGTTTATAATTTCCTGACGAATATTAACTTTGAAAAAGATGAAGCCAAATTCTGGAAACATATTTGGAAGCTTAATATGACTCCTAAAGTGAATATGTTTTGCTGGAAAGTTGTTAACAATGCTCTTGCTTTGGGAAAAAATATGTCCAAATATGTTAAAGATTCCAAACCTTACTACATGCTATGTGATAACCATGATGTAGAAGATGAAATGCATTTGTTTGTGAACTTTAATTTTGCTAGGAAGGTCTGGAAAGCTTTTGATCTGAGTAACATATATCAAAACATTGGAAATACAAGTGTCATACATTGGTTTAAAATCTGGATGAATGTTAAGGCCTTTAAGGGAAAGCATAATCTGATATCCTTTATCATGTTATTTGGAAATATAGAAATAGTGTTCATTTTGATAATGTTGTGCCTGATGTGAAAAAGTTGATTATTAGCATTAGAGCATCCCATCTGAAGCTTGGACATGACAGGGATAATAAAACTGGTCATGTTTCTACCAATGCTAAGAAGTATCTCAGCAGCAGCCACAACTCTGAAAGTGACAATTATGACTGGTTTATACATTTTGATGCATCTTTTATTGAAGCTGATTTTACTATGGGTTATGCCATATCTATTCTAGATAGCATAAGAGTCAGAAAACATTGCCGCGCAGGGTCCAATTGGGTTTCCTGCCCCTTAGAAGCAGAAGCTAAAGCTGGAATTGAGGCGATAAGGTGGATGAAGGAACTAAAGATACAAAATTGCTGCATAGTTAATGACTGTCAGACATTAATGAAAATTTGAAAGGAGAAGCTGATCCAGAAATTCAACCTTGGAGGTCTCAGACAAGCATCAATAGATGCAAATTTTCCCTTATGCAATGTGATTCGGTTTCTTTTATGTATAAACCTAGGAATTATGTTAAATTTAAAGAAAAAATAGCTAAGGAAGTAAGATCTAGGAAAATCAGATACTTCTCTACAGAGAATGAAAAGGATAATATAATGTTCAACATCCTAGAAAGAGTTAATCTTGGATTAACTCCTATCTTGTATATTTTGAAAACTTCCGCTTATATATAAATAAAAGTCTTCTTATCAAAAAACAACAACAACATATCTATATAGTTTCACCTGGCGATATACTTCCCTTGTAAATAGCCTAACAAGTTAATAACCATATCTTTATCTTGCATATATTCCCTTCTGTATTCTGTAATCTAGATCAATATTGAGATGATGATGTAATCAGTCAAATAGTTACTTAGTTTAGAATTAATCGGATCTGATAGTTAGGAATGATACATACCCTCTGTAAATTTATATCTATATAAATGGGTCTTCATAATTGTGTCGGCTAAACCAATCTTTTTTTCTCTAAATTTTGTAGCCATAATTCTATTATGGTATCCTCGTTCAAGATCTTCGGGTATTTGATCCTCATTTTTTTTTGTTCGTCACCTTATTACTAATCCAAACCAATCTTAAGTTTTCTGAATTTTCTCAATCACCAACATGACTAACACCAGTAGTCCAAAGACTCAACTGATTCAACCCCAAAGACACATGTTTTGTTATTCACCCTTCCGATAGTCAGAATGTTGCTTTTTGTGAACCCCTTTTGGCAGGTGATAACCACGGTACTTAGGCTTGTGCCATCACCAAAGCTTTGAGTGCTAAGGATAAGTTGGGATTCATCGATGGTTCTATTCAAGTTCTTGATGTTCTGACAAGTCTCAATATATTCTTTGGAAACGTGCCGATGATTTGGTCTCGAGTTGGATCCATCATTCAGTCGTACCAGATATCAAAGCAAGCATTCTTTTCCAGCCATCTACTCGTGCGATATGGCTATATCTTAAGGAGCGTTTTTCTCAAACAAGCGCCCCTAAGTTGTACCAGTTGAAACAAATAATTTCGAGCTTACGCCAAGAGAATCTCATTGTTATCCAGTACTGCACTTTTTTGTGCTCACTCTGGATGAGATCAGCTCTAAGAGTCCAATTCCTCACTACATATGTCCTTCGGTAAGACTAATCTTGAACATTTGGATCAGGATCGTCCCATGGAACTTTTGCAAAGACTCCATGATCGCATTTCTGGTTTGCTTAGCAATATTCTCCATGAAAACGCGGGGTACTACACCACACCCAACTTTTTCGTTCGGCAATCTGTATGGACTAAACTCTAATAGAATTCCGAGAGTAACAACTCAATCAAGGAAAAGTATTAAAGAGTTTCATCTCTTTCTCAACTTAATCAGAAGATAGACAGAAACGAGTCTGTAGTTCTAATTATACCGTGAGAGTTCTTGGACGGTACCAAAGACCAATATCCAAGATCAATCAATTCTTATCTAACAAACAAGGTTGTATTTAACAACTATGATTGATTAACGCACAATCTATGATATTTCAGTTATATAAAAAAATATAATACGGAAAAGAAATAAACACATACACCAGAAATTTTGTTAACGAGGAAACCGCAAAAGCAGAAAAACCCCGGTACCTGGCACAGAATAAACACACACTGATTATAAGCCGTTACACCAATTTCCTACTACCTATTCGGACTAGATGTAATACCTACTTCAGCTGTATTCAAGCACTTGTAGAACTCCTAGAAAAACACCGATTCTCTTTAGGAATTCTTCTTGTAAATCTTCTAGCAGATCACAAATTCTCTTGAGAAGTTAATCTCGAAAATCTTCTGGCAGAACACATTTCTCTTCAGAACCACTCTCAATAATCTTCTAGCAGAATGTTAGTTCTCTTTAGAAGAAGCAACAACACCGTTGATACTTTTTGATCTTTTGCTTTCACAAAATACCAGTTTGATTTCTCTTTAGATGTGAATCAAGGTTTGGAAATCTTGTGTTTGTTTCAAACAACTACCATATAAAAGTAGAGATACCGAAACAAACTTGTAGATTAGGATTTCAACTTACAATCAGTATGCATACACACAAGGAGTCCGTGAACATGATTTTTGTAAGTGAACTTGGGCGATTCAAAGATCAATTTCCAAGTTAAGAAAACCCTAATAATTTCATAACAAGAACAACTAGAATAAATCTAGAGATATCTTGTTTAAAACTTCTTAAGGATTTTTATGAGATACCTTAATTGAAGTTTTCTTTCTAGCTTCGATTTCGACCAACTAGTGTCGGTATACGATCGAGAACGGAAATCTATCAAAACCTAGGGTTTATGATCAACAACTCTTGAATGGTCTTATATTATAAGAGAAGACCTTAGAATAGACAAGAGGCGAAAAACCTAGATTACAAGTTGCGTAACTATCATGAAGATTATTACTAACTCGGCTTTGCGATCGCCAAAGCAAACACTTAATTATCTCACTCTTGTTTACGAAGAACAGAAGACATGGAAAACAACCTTATGAAGCTTACATCAATTTTCCAAGGGATAAAAAAGTGTAGTATTCACGAACCCTTTATTTACAGTGAATAAGGTAGCTTGAAAGCTAAGCAAAGGTAGCTTGAATCCCAAGCAAGTTTAAGTTATTTTCCTTTTTCAAGACTCTCCTAATTTTGGGAGTCTTTCCTAAGTTACAACTCTTGCCTAAATAATTAAATAAATAATTACTTGAGCATAATTGTATTTATGTGAATAAATCACAATTTGAATTAGGAAGGAAATCTAAAATATCACAAACACTTTAATATGGTAATCAAAAATGTTTGGAGTAATATCCATCTTGCCTAGATAAGGAAATATCAAAAACTTGACTAAAAAAACGCTTCTAGTCACGTATTTGCGCTCAAGTCCGTGAACCGTTACAAACAGTTCGTGGATTGTTTCCTACTAACAAACTGCAACAGTAACAACAACACTTATAACTATTGATTTAATAAATCACTCGTAACTTCTTTGTTATGACTCAGAATTGAGTGATTCTTGAATTCGTAAGCTCATTTACTATAACATGAGAACCTTTCCAGGGATAAAGGTTATTGTCACAAAAGTCGTGGCTCAAATAACCTCGGAATTGAGTGATTCTTGAATTCGTAAGCTCATTTACCGTCATAAGAATTGTTCCATAAAGTGAGCATTTGTTTCGATAGATTAGAAAGGTAGAATTAAACAAGAATCCAAATGAAATCAATTTTTTTTTTTTGATCGGTAAAGAAAGAACCAAATGAAATCAATTACCACATACCTTTGTTGATGAAGTCCTCGTTGATGTCTTCTTGTAGTTTTCAATCTTCATCCTTCAAGGACAGCTTCGATTATACTTCTTAGACTTAATCTAGTCTGAAACTAACTTTGGTATACTAAATCAACAATGCGTTTTGGCAACTAAATTTGACAACTAGCTTGACATACCAACGCTAGTGGGTTCAACCGAGCAATGCTCTAACACTCCAGATGGATGACTTCCCATCTGTTAAAAACTATACATGGCATCGTTCGTCAAATGAAGGTTCAGAAACATATGCAGGTCACTTCGATGCCTTGTTCAGTACAGATAGCAGCTCTAAAAGCTAGTCGCTTCCAGTCTTCATATACTGTTGAAGACGACCATAAGTGCCCCAAGTACTATTGCGAGCACTGTCACATCAGTGGCCATTCAAAGTCTCACTACTTCAAGTTAATCGGGTATCCCCATAAGAAGACTAGACAACCTAGTAACAGTACTACTCTTGCCGTAACTCCATCATCGTTGCCAGCACCAACAGCTCCAGTTGCTCTGCAAGCTACTACTTTTACCGTGGTACAACACAATGGTATTCTTGCGAAATGGGTCAATACTTGTAGCTCATTTATCTCCATTCACAGGTATTGTCTCACTACTACTTCTTTTATTTCTCCAATTCTACTCCCTTGGTACACTAATAGCGGCGCAATACATCGTATTTGTTGTTTCCTATCACAATTTTCTTCTTATGTTACGACACCACTAGGATTTGATGTCCAACTCCCTGATGGTAGCTTGTCTAAAGTTGAGTTTATTGGAGTGGTTAATTTTTCATCCACTTTGTAGCAAATAAATGTTTATTTTATACCTCATCTCGGTCAGCCAATTAACAAAATAAAATTCTTGTGTTTTTTAGCTCAATTCTCATTTAAATCCTGTGAATTTCAGGTTCCATTGACGACCAAGGTGACTGGTCAGGATGATCTCATTGGTGGGGTTTATCGATTATGTCCCTCCACTTTCCTTTCAGTTGTCAGCAATAAGCCAATAGACATTTGGCACAGTAGATTAGGACATCATAGTTTGGGTAGGTTTCATTTCTTAGTTAATACAGTTTTTTGCATTTTTTTTCCCATTTCAAGCATAGTTGTCATGTGAAAATTGCCTTGTAACATCTTACATGATTTGTGTGAGACAATCATTTGATGTAGACTCGGAATGTTTCGTATTGATCATTCGATCACTTGAAAATTGCTTTGAAGCTAATAGTTTGTGTGAGACAGCTATTGTCGTCTTCTAAGAATGTTTCAATGATTGAAATGAGGGTTTAGAACATATAACCATGATTGGATATAAACATAGTGTGTATTCACATTTGTGTAAAGTCCAAAACTGGGAACCAAAGTATGCGTACCCGTACGCGTACTGGCTGGTTGTTGGAAGTCCGGAAACTAAGTATGCGCACCCGTATGCGTACTGGCGGAAGTTCAAGTTCCGTGAATTCCTGTTGGAGTATGGAAATGTAAATGGTATGCGCACCCGTATGCGTACTGGCGTAACCAAACTCAGTCCGGCTACTTAGGTATGCGTACCCGTTTGCATACTTAAGTAGGTTATGTTCTAAAATCGGTTTGTTCATGAACTAATACATCTTTCTTTATAATAAGAGACCCTCAAAATGCCACATGACGTCCCCATAAACACTCTGATTTGTGGTGAAGCCATGTAATCACCTTTTGCCAAGTCATTGCCATGTCATCGACATCCTAAAAGACACAACTGTTGACCAAAGTACGGCTTGACATGTCCTTTCAAACGCAGCTCTTCAAAAATTGACATGTCCGTTCAAAAGCACCTCTTTACAAATGATTTCTCCATTAAATATTCCATACAAGCAAAACTTCATTAGATACGGGCATACAGTTAGGAGATCACATCTCCGGGAACCTTTAAAATTAATGCATACAGAGGTGCATAACCCTAGCTTCATTTGGTTTCATGAGAAAAAATAACGATTACGAATGGAATCTTTAATTTTGTAGGTGGCTTGCACACTACCAAAACCTGCAACAAAAATAAATCGAGTCGAGAAATATCCGCGGCAGTTGAAGATATGTCAACCATCAGTCAAGTGGGTATTTTTTTTTTTCTTTACTATTATCAAGCAATGACGGTTGATGCTTTCAGAGTGAAAATTTCATGAATACAGTGAGTATATAGTGGATCAATGCCTAAAGAAAACTCTTAAGACGTAAGAGAGATACTTTATACAAAAAATCTAACCAAATGTATGTGGGTGCAGAAGTAAAAGAGGTACGAAAAGGACCTAAAAAAAATCAAGCGCGTCAATAGAGTTGTGATTCGAATAGAAATCCCCATGGCCTAGATCTAACTTGATTGTTGACATAACAAATCCAAGGTTATGTCGAGAAAATGTTGACTCAGTAACTTCATCTACTTCCATTTTGGTTAACTAATTACATATAACATCAATGATATTCATAACTTGATTCTTGAACTTTTGACAGTGATATCAAACACACGGAATAATTTTTGAAGACTATAGGCGGATCCATAAGTCAAAACTAGAAGAAGGGAATGTATTTTCATTAAAACTTCGAAATTAGAGAACCCTTGGGATTTCAACGACCCGTCATGAATGAGTAGAAGTTTTTTTTTGGAGAGGATACGACAAATTAGAAAACTAAAGAAAGGTACAAATTCACATTCATGGAGTTTGAAGAAATCCAAGGTAAACGAAAGCACAAATGTTGGATAGGTGACATTTGTGTTTAACACAAGTTATGAATATGGTCCGAATATGAGTAAAGTTCTTATTTTTATCCTAGAAGAATTCTTCAGAGATATCTACATATCAATGGTGATTAACAAGTTTGGGAAAAGAGAAGCCATTTGTCAAAAGAGACGGACATGAGCCTATTTTAACCAAACCGACAGTAGGAAAAAAATAAGAAATGGTTAAAAATGGTAGAAGGTTACAATGTATGAGTATTATGCATACAAATCACAACAGCGGGCAAACGAAGGCCTAACTACAATGAAGGGTCGTTGCCCGTTCAACAATATCAATCGTTGCCCGTTCAACAATATCAATCTGTTCGTCACGTACACATGTTTCGAACAGTGATTTGCATGATGTGGTAATATCATACATAACCTGCGTCCGTGGTGAATGGGATTGTGTTTCCGTTGTTATTCACCGGGGGACCAAGATTTTATGTTACTTCACCATCAAGATGCATATGGTTACTCTCTAGATTTGTTCAGAACATATGTAACACGAAGTGTCTAGGCCTAGAAGTGAACCAGTTTGATTGCATCTCAAGTAATAGAAGATCACAATAAAAATTAGTGGCCATTAAAAAGATAGATCACATACACTTGATTCAAATTTGAATTGGAAAAAACTCGGATTGTACACCTGTGGATGAACTTTTCCTTCAAACACCCATATTGAATAAAATGCCCATTGGGGAAATGCATTTAAGAAAATAGCCACGTTTTTTTAATAATTAATTTAATGCCCATGGATTGACCTTTTCCGTCCCGTTTTTTTGAAAAAACGGGTACCAGAAGTTACTGCAAAAGTGGCGATAAATCTGGTTTGAGAAAAGATATCCAAACCCCTGAATCATCTTATTAGGATTGAGTTAAGATGTGAGTCATTGCCGACTCGAGCTATATCAGAACTCAAAACAGCACATCACTGTTCATCTTCTTCCTCGATCTTCTGTTAACAAAACCCTAACAAATATTTGGACTAACAACAATTATTTAAACGAAATCACGCCATTGACAACTATCATATGAAGAACGAAACTTCAATAACAATGATTCAATCACAAAACATCGAAAAAAAATAAAATTAGATCAAAATCAATTATCATGTTGTTATCCTTTACTTAATTGGATCAAACAATCAAGATCAACCACTAAACATAAGATTACATAGGAACCCATCTCTCAAAAGCGAGAGAAACTCATCTTTGTTTACTAAAGAAAAAAAAAAACAAATTTACAGTAATCAATGAAAACGGGTTTCAGAAATTGGGTTTGATTTGGGATTATTTGGTTGAGTTGTTGTCCGTGGACGAAGTTGTTAAGTAGAAGGCAAGAGAAAAAATGGGTTTGCTGCTGTTGTAGATTTTCGTTGCTGCTTTTCTCTCTTTACCTACCGCCGAACTGAATTTTATCTGTTCTTCCAAAATCAATAATATCTCTGAAACCCTAAAATCAAACTATACCCATTTTCCCAATTGATAAAACAACGAAAAGAAAAATTAAGTGTAGAAGTGTTCCTTACTGGCTGTCACCACTTTTCCACTAAGCCTCAAAGGACCATGATTCTCTTCATCATATTTATAAACAAGAAAAATTATAAATGTATCAGTGATACAACACCACCGCAAAAAGAATTGAGTGATTCTCTCTTCACCGACCATGACACATACCCTAAAGTCTAAGCACGTGTAATTAACATAGTCATTCTCTATAACCACCTATAGCCATCTCTGAAAATTAATCCTAGCCATAGATTTATTAAGCCACAAAAGACGATAAGTTCTCTAGGGTACTTTAGTAAATGCACCCACCAAAATCTCATCTCCTAAGATAAGAAATTGACTTAATCAACGAGATTTTACTGCTTTGGTGGGACCGGACGGAATTGTTAACGGTATGGGCATTAAATTAAATATGAAAAAAACGTGGGCATTTTCTTAAATGCATTTCCCAACATGAGCACTTTATTACAAATCCCATTAAAAAAAAAGGCTTTCTGGTTTTGCTAGAGGAGAATGTAAAAATGATGAAAACCAATTTAGTGTCTCCTGTTTCACGTAGTATTATAAATTTCGAGAAATGGACCGATGCAACTAATCTAGAGCATTAGGCCGGGTCTAATGGCACCCAGGATACAAGATTTTCATGTAGAAGTGTCGTTGTTTGGGTAACTGTTAGGATGATTCCCAGCGAGTGCTTCGTTTTGCTTGGATCCAAGATGGAAGTAACCCCGGCACACGCTTTGAAACTGCGTATCAAAAAAGCATCATACGCTATTTCTAAATGCGTATTGTCACTACTTTATAGAAACTCAGTTATCAGTACCATATAGACCGTTGGGTTCCTAATCTTATTGGAGATCTAATGGTTGATAAATGATGCGCCGTTTCTAATCGCGTGCTGCGCAGTTTCAAACCGCGTATGGACGTAGAATCTTGGATCCTCACTGCAGCTGGGCGTTAGTTTTTGGTGACGTGGATTCAACAAGAAAGTTGAATCTTGCACCACGATTAGACTCAGCCTTACAATGTAAAAGAAGACCCAAGTTGCCAATATTTAAACACGTAGCTGATTTTTTTTTTAGTTGATTTTTTTGGAAATTGGAACTTATATGTTTACTAGACGCTGAACCATGATGCCCAAAGTTTCGTTATTTGTCAGGTTCTAAGCATAAAGATTCCATGAAGAGAAAGACCAGCATATGATCATTGCGAATCACTTTACTTATAGTTTTTCTTAAATTCCATTTGCAAAATATCCGGTACGTATGCACCGGGTTAGATGCTTGTTTATATAATAAGGAATGAAATCTTTTGCAAACCATGGATATAATGTTCATGAAATGATTCGAGTGAATCAAAATCGAATTTGCTTCAATTGTGTCTTGTATACTTCTACGAGAATATAAACAATTGAACAACTCTCTAACTAGTTTCATTTGAGTCATTTGAAGTAGTTATGATAAAGATGAATAAGGTTGATATGAAAGTGCTCATATGGCTAACCATTGGTTAACTATTGTTGAACCAACTAGGTGAACACGTTTAGTAGTACGGTTACCTTTATCTAAATGATGGTTCATTTCATTTGTGTATAACAAGCTAAGTTCGATCTAACGGTTTGAAAGATATTAGCTTGAATCTAATCAGGTTTTCATCTAAAGGGGAATATTGAATGCTTTGTTACCAAGGTAGCATTAATTGCACTGATTTGGAGACTATATAAAAGAGAACTCTAGCAACCAGGAAACCGAATACCCACACCTCATGTGTGATACTAGTTGCGACTAGAGTCGATTCTCCTTTAACCTTAGGTTTTTCTATAACCCAAAAGAGGTTAACGACTTAAAGACTTCATTGGGATTGTGAAGCCAGACCCAACTATTTCTATGTAGTTGCGCGTTCTGATCTTGCTGTTTTCTATCGTGATTGAGTACTATCTTCTTTAGTATTTGCTCGAGATTTATTCTCCGATAGGCAAGATTGAAAATTAGTCATAAACATCTTCGTCTCATCGTTTGTGATTCCACAATATCTTGTTTCGTTAATCGATCAAGATTATTGTGAGGTGATTGATAATACTAGGTTTTTCTTCTGGAATATAAGTATGGTTTATCAATTGGTTTCTGTTCACCTTGATTTATCAAAAGACGGAACAAAACTCGTAGGTATATATGTGGGAGACATATTTATCTATTCAATAGACTTTTATGTGTGATACAAATTTGTTTATCAATTCTTCGACTTTGGGTCGTAGCAACTTTTAGTTGTGGGTGAGATCAGCTAAGGGAATCAAGTGCCCAAAATCTGGTGTGGTTCAAAAGGCGTAAGGAACGCAACTGTACCTTGATCAGTGTGAGATTGGTTAGGGCTCAACTACATTCCAGTCCGAAGTTATACTGGTAGTAGGCTAGTGTCTGTAGCGGCTTAATACAGTGTGGTGTTCAAATATGGACTAGGTCCCGGGGTTTTTCTGCATTTTTCGGTTTCCTCGTTAACAAAATTTACGGTGTCTCGTATTTATTTCTTTTCCGCATTGTATTTTTTTATATAATTGAATATCACAGGTTATGCGTTGAATCGATCAATTGGTAAATCCATCCTTTGGTTGTTGATTGAAATTGATTGATCCTTGAACATTGGTCTTTGGTATCGTTCAAGTTATTTCTCTTGTATTCAATCGGGCTCACAAATTCCTATTTGTTTGATTGCATGATTGAATTGAGAAATTGAGATACGAACTCTTGGATATATATCCATTGATTGAGTCTGAATGCCTAGTTGATTCTCTTGGATTTATATTGGAGTTAGTCCATACAGATTGCTAAGCGAAATATTGGGTGTGGTTGTTAGACCCTCGTTTTTCAATTGGTATCAAAGCAGGCAAACACGTTTAAGAACTCATAAGTCTGTGTTTGTAGCGATCTGACTATATGGACGAGTTTATCTCTAATAACGTACCAGTTCAGAAATTGCCAGATGATTCTCAAAGCTTGGATTCACCTGAGAGAACCGTCACATCTAAGTCAATATCTAAACATTCTCTTAATGTAAAAACTGTTGAAATTTGGGAAACACGCCTAAAAGAACAGTTTGATGAACTTTCTGATGAAGGTGATTCAGATATTGATAGAGATGTTGATGAGGAAGTCTCTGAGTATGTGAAGGTTTTGAATTTGTTGGAAAAGAAGAAGATGACAACTTCTCATGTCACTCCTCTTTTGACTCCTCTCTGTCGAGAAAACAAGAAATTGAGAAGATGTTACGCAGGTGTTTATGTTTCGAATCGTTCTAACGAATCGATCCTCAAGGATTTTGAGGAAAACCTATGTATGAAGTCACTTGAATGTAATAATCTTTTTCAAAAGTACTTTTCGTTGGAAGAGAAACTTGCAGAATCTGAAGCAAGGATTAACTCTCATCAAATTAGTATTGATGATAGAGAAAGCATTTATCTCGCTCGAGAAAAACGCCTAGAGGCTGATTTAGCTGTTGCTCTTGATAAAATCAAGATATTGGAAGATGACTTGAAAAAGTTCAACACTAGTTCAAGCAAATTAACCATTATGCTAGGAGCAAGTAAAAATCATCGTGATATACAAGGATTGGGCTATAAGGGAATATAGATGCTCCAAGTATTAGCAAAGAGGTAAAATTTGTCAAGGCTAGTGATTCTTATCAACAAAAGGTTTCCACTGATGGCAAAAGTGAAATACCTTCACCGGCAGTTAAGGTTCGAAATAGCAAAGTATATCAACCTCCAAAGTCAGCACACACGGATCGAGGTAAGAACATTCCTTATGTTTTCCACTATTGCGGAAATAAAGGTCACCTGGAAATGAGATGCCATTTCCGTATAAGGAATGAGAAACTTCATGATGTTCTTATTTGGGCATCACAAGAAGTTTTGAAACCAAGATCATATGTTAAGACTAATCCCCTTAACGCTACAGGTTGTAATTGTTCAACCTTTAGGCAAAGGAATCAGTGTTGTGATAAACCTAGATTTGCCTATAAACGTCATACGAACCCTTTTCACAATCGTAATGGTTATCAAAAGGATAACTTCGTAAAGACGAAGACAAGATCCGATGCTCCCAATTGGAGAAAAACTAACTTGCAAAAGAATAGTCAATCCAATTCTCTTCCGAGAATTCTAGAAGATAGTAATAGGAAGAAGGTTCCAGTTGTTCCTAAACACACTCAGAAGTGGATACCAAAGAAAGTCAATGATAATTTGAGTGTGAAAATGAATGATCTTCTAGAAAATTCCATGAATTTGGAGAACGCAGTATCCATGATGTTGGAACTTAACAGGTTCTTTGGAAAAATGGATTTGGATGTGAAAGGTTCTTTTAGTGATCTCTTTCATGATAATCCAAAAGTGAAACAGAATAAGCCAAAAACTATATATGGTGAAAAATCCATAGGTACGGAAAAGTATGTTTCAGTCACTTGTGGTGAGCAAGACATTGTTCACCTCAACACAACTTGATTGTGTTGTAATTGCATCCTCACTAAGGAATGCCCTGTTAAGTATACGGTGAGGGAAGCACGAGAATTGGGGCGCACATATTGTGTTAGGCATGATATTGAATTTTTGGTAAAGCCGTAGGATTCACGACAAGAACCTTCTAAAAGGTATGTCTATAAACTTGAGCAAGATTTGTGTTTTTATCATTTTCTTAGAGTACTTATAATGATCCGTGTTCCTTGCTTATCATTCATTTCTACCTAACTTGATCTGTGTTTAAGGTTCTTAAATGTTTAGGTTTGAAAATAGTATTTCGGGATGTTTAGACTTCATGGTATACTTACCAGGTATGCATACCATCTTTTAAAATCAAAATCTAGGGATTTTAGTACGCAAACCCGTATGCATACTGGCATGTAGACGTCGATGTTCGGTAAACTTGTTTTGGTCGTAACTTCTTCGTCTGAACTCGGAATGACCTCATTCTTTTTGCATTCTCTTTGAATTCTCTTCAAATTGGATGAGTTAAGATTGGTCATTGTCCTGTCTCTTGTTTTTTGAGTGTTTTGCTCCGTTTCGTCGCACTTGTTCTACTTCTCTTGGACTTGGGCACTTGGATTATTTGAGTACTCCTATTCTAAGCTCATTTGTAGATTACAAAAGAATGATGTTGGTGAATCACAAAGAAGGAAGTTCAAAAATTGGCTGTAGTACGCATTGCTATGGAATTCTTGAATGCTCACAATCATCTTATGTGAACTATGGTGCATGGTCGTTTATGACTTTGTATGTTCTTCTTTGTTAAGAAAATCTTTTTATACGCCTTTGATAGATATTCTTGGTATAAATACGGGCGAAAAAGATTGATTATACCCTCTAAGGACAAATCTTTTTATACTCCTTTGATAGCTATTACGCCTTTGTTAAGAAAATCTTTTTATACGCCTTTGATAGCTATTACGAGTTTGTCTTGATGCCTAGGAAACTTCTTATGGGAATTTATTCTTGTGTTTTTAAAAAGGATAACTAGGGTTTGGAATAGCCATTATTGTGAGTACACATAGCTATTGCTGACGTTTTCATCTTGCAATGCTTTTAGATTTATTTATTTAAATTCTAAGTTACTTGGAAGATGATTTTTGCAGTATTAATCTTTATGGTTTTATATATTGTAAACAAGTTCTTTTGGCCCGCGCAATATATGCGCGGCCTAGTTTCAAGTAGCTGCTTCCCGTTTTTGAATCATAAGATGCGTGAAGTAATTTATAACTCTTCCGATTAGCCTTTCTAATCCGGAAAAAACATCAGAACAAACAACTCCGTTGTATATTTGCTGTTGTTGCACCTCATAAACATACATCATCGGTGCCTCTTCCTCTAATCCAAACCGATACTACAGAAACCCTACTAAACGCATATATTTTGCTTCCGGTGCAACCATTCCATATTGACCTGAGATATGACCCAACTCCTGACTCTAAGTACATAGATATACTATTTCAATACTTCTAGAACTTCAGAGTTGTTGGCTTCAATTCTCCTGTTGGTAAGGCTAACCCTTGCCGAATCTCGCTTGCACATGCATGCTTGATGAACTTTCTTTTGTAAGCATCAATCTTTCTTTAGGGAATTGTACATGGACATGATGCTTCATAATGCGGAGATGTAGTGTATGGATCCATCTGCGCAAAAATCATAAGTTGCTTATACTAATAAATATACAAATCAACAGGAGAACAATATTGTTTGCTTCAACAAACAAATACGATCAAAAAGGAACCGACGAAATACTGTCGAATCCAAGTTTTCTTCGGTAGAAAAAAGTTATTATCAACGGTTGAAAGTTCTCCATTTTGTTAAAAAATTATTGGTGACCTTTGTATGCGTCTCCAACTTCATTTTGTTGGCAATAAGTTGGCCTTGTAATGAGAGAAATCAAAGATCTGTTTGATAGGTTTTTCTCTTTAATTTTATCAGCCGTATGAACTCCTACAAACTTTACAAAAGTTGAATTTGTAATACTAACCATTGGCGAGAGTGATCTATATGGAAATATGCAAGATTCATAGTTCACCTCTAAACATGTGATTCCATCCAGGGTCACTTTGATCTCCTTAACTGTCGTGCCACATTAGAAGCTTTGTTATCATATTTTCTGGTGATTTCCATAGTCTTGGTGAGGGCCGTCAGGATGTCCATAGTCTTGGCGAGAGTGATTGCAACCACATATGCAGCAAACTTATTAACATTTATGTTTGTAAAATAAAACATTCAAACTACGAAATGAAGTTTAAAATTCGATGGATACCTGTTACGTAATTTTATGCATCTATGGCTTGTATTTCTTCAAATTCTAAGAGTGAGAACTTGCGTCTTGGAACACACTTGTTTTCTGGCAATTCATTGACTGTTGTCTTGGCATGAAATAGTATAGCTCGGGGTTTAATTGGTTAAGAGAATGATTCGTCTATTATTGATTTGGATGCATGGCCAATACGCTTATTAGTTCTTACGACCAAAAAGACCGCATTACCAAAAATTCAGGAGCAGTTAGTTCTTTAGTAAATATAAATATCTTTTCTTAACAATTCTTTTGTATTATGGATGGATTCCCAAGGGAACTGGTATTATATAGACGTTGACAAAGATGGAGTCCCAAGTGAACTGGTCTTCTTTGGATTAATTCTCCTTCTGTAAGACACAAATAATCAAATATATACTGATAGCGCTATGTAACGGTGTGAGAAATTTGATCCTATAAATTACGCAAGATATATATTTTACCTGTTGTGATTCCAATTGTATTCGGATACATGGAAGTGAATCTTCATAGGATTCTACGCAGACCACTTGTTTGATTTTTCATTTATCTTCTTGGCGACTTCCTGTACAGACACCTTAAAAGCAACTGATATCCATGATTCAGTGACCCAAATTAACCCTTGGTTACATCTAGTCTTGTAAACCTAATTAAAAAAAAGTATGAAAACTTATCGAACGTATAAGACCTTCAACTATATCAAAATTCATAAACCTTTGTACTAAAACTAAACAAAAAATAGAAAAACAAATTGTAGTTACCGAAGTACAGACTCAAAAGAGTCAGTTCTTCGTTTTGGCACAAACTATGAGAATCGATCAAAATGTTCAAGTTTATATATAAATCAAACCGATTTGATTCGTCACTATGCATCTTTTTATAATGGTTGCCTGGCCATCCAGGTAGTTGTGCAGTATCACCGAAGAGTGCAAGCAAATTTCAAATCAAATCAACAGAAAGTTTCACCTTTACAAGCCTGTCTAGATCTTTTCCTTTTTATTCTTCAACAACAGAGAAGTGGGTTCTTCTCCGCTCTCTTACTTTGGTGTTCTTTTATTTGTATTAATAATCCAAAAACCTTTCAGAGGGAAGAAAACCTAAGCATCGTGATACATGAGGCGATTCAAAAAGTTGTTTATCCCAATTGTGTCGTTGGATTGTCTTTTCATCTATTTCTCGAGACACAACTGTTCCGGAACACATACCTGTTGGCTAAAAGAAGTGTCGATTGAAAATATATGATGTGGCGCTCAGTGTATGCTGAAGTGGCGCTATAATAATCTAGAATTTTCGAAAATGAATATGGAGTTGACACATCAGCCTCAACATTCTCCTTTATATTAAGAAGTATTGATTGTTATGGGATATGTTGTTGAAAAAGCGGGGGTACAACAACCACACCCAATAATTCGTTTGGCAATCTGAATAGACAAACTCCAATATACTTTCAAGAGAATCAACTAGATAGTCAGGCTCAATCTAGAGAAAAGTATATCAAAGAGTTTTATATCTCTAACTCTTAATTTAATTTGCAATCAGCAAATATGAATTTGCGAGCCCGGTTGAATATAAGAGAAATAACTTGAACGGTACCAAAGAACAATGTTCAAGGATCAATCAATTTCAATCAACAATCAAAGGTTGGATTTACCAATTGATCGATTCAACGCACAACCTGTGATATTTCAATTATATAACAAAATATAATGCGGAAAATAAATAAAACAGACACCAGAATTTTGTTAACGAGGAAAACCGCAAATGCAAAAAAACCTCGGGACCTAGTCCAGCTTTGAACACCACATTGTATTAAGCCGCTACAGACACTAGCCTACTACCAATGAACTTCGCACTGGACTGTAGTTGAACCCTAATCAATCTCACACTGATTTAAGGTACAGTTGCGCTCCTTACATCTGGTATCCCAGCAGGATACTACGCACTTGATTCCCTTAGCTGATCTTACCCACAACCAAGAGTTGCTACAACCCAAAGTCGAAGACTTGATAAAACATCTCTCTCACACAGAAAAGTCTATTGGAATAGATAAATCTGTCTCCCACAGAAATACCTAGGAGCTTTGTTCCGTATTTTGATAAATCAAGGTGATCAGGAACCAATTGAACTTATATTCCCTAAGAACAACCTAGTATTATCAATCACCTCACAATAATCTTAATCGTATGGTAGCGAAACAAGATATTATGGAATCACAAACGATGAGACGAAGATGTTTGTGACTACTTTTAATCTTACCCATCGGAGATAAATCTCAAGCAAATCTTATCAAAGATAATACTAAATCACGATAGAAGAAGTAAGATCAGAACACGCAACTACAGAGAAAATAGTTGGGTATGGCTTCACAATCCCAATGAAGTCTTTAAGTCGTTAACCTACAGGGTCTCGTGAAAAACCTAAGGTTAAAGGAGAATCGACTCTAGCTTATACAACTAGTATCACACAGGAGGTGTGGGGATTAGGTTTCCTAGTTGCTAGAGTTCTCCTTGATATAGTTTTCAAATCAGGGTTTGCAATATAAGTTACCTTGGTAATAAAGCATTCAATATTCACCGTTAGATGAAAACCTGATTAGACTCAAGCTAATATCTTTCAACCGTTAGATCGAACTTAGCTTGTTATACACAAATGAAATGTACCTTCATTTAGGTTTAAGTAACCGTACCCAAACGTGTACACCATGTTGGCTCAATAGTAGTTAACCGAGGTTAGCTATATGAACACTCTCATATCAACCTTATTCATCTTAATCATAACTAGTTCAAATGACTCAAATGAAACTAGCTAAAGAGTTGTTCAATTGCTATATTCTCATAGAAGTATATAAGAACACAATTGAAGCAAAATCGGTTTGATTCACTCGAATCATTTCATGAACATTATAGCTAGCCACGGTTTGCAAAGAATGCATTCCTTAATATAAATGTATTAGTTCATGAACACACCAATTTTAGAACTTTAACCACTCAAGTATGCAAACGTGTACGCATACTTAAGTAGCCTGTCTGAGTATGGGTTGGCCTGTATGCGAACGGGTACGCATACATTAGTACACTTCCAAAACCCAGCGAAAATTTCCGGACCTATACCTTATGCAAGTACGCATACCGGTATGTGTATTTAGTACACGGAATTTCAGAACTACAAGTACGCATACGGGTATGCATACTCTAGTTCCGGTCATGGATCACATACATGCAAGAATGCATACTATGTTCATAATCCAATAGTTCTAAACTCTATTTCAATCATTGAAACTTTCTTAGAGGATGACAATAGCCGTTTTCACACACTATTAGCATCAAAGCAATTTTCAAGTTATTGAAATAATCATAACGAAACATTCCAAGTCTACACCAAATGATTGTATCACACAAACCATGTAAGATATTACTCGGCGATTTTCACATGATCATGTTTTGACTTTCGTCAAAAATATAAGATGAACTTGGTTGAAGCGAAAGCTTACCAACACATATTTCGAGAAATATGTAAGCGAGTTAATCTCAGCTCGAAATCTCAAATGTGCATAATCGACAACTATATAGTAATACGACTTTTTTCTCAATATAGGAGATAGAGTAGAAATAAACTTTCCAAGTGATAGATGAGTTTTAGTCTCCACATACCTTTTGTTGATGAAGTTCCACAAGCTCTCCTTAGCAGTTCTTCGTCTTCAATTGATGAACGTCGTGAAGTCTAATGCTCAACTACACTATCTATCCTAGTCCGAGACATCACTATAAGTGGACTAGAAATCAAGACTTATAGTTTTGATCACTAACATTGACAAACAAGCTTGAGATAGCAACGCTTGCAAGTTTTACCGAGCAATGCTCTAACAATCGCCCTCTTTGTCAATTTTAGTGACAAAACTATCAAAACATATGGATTGCAAAATAAATAAACTTTGTTGCTTCTCATCCAAATGCTTGATCTCCTTGGTTCTTTAACATTACTCGAAATCTTCGTCACTTTCAAGTACTCCAATGATTCCAAATGTGTTCAACTCAGCATCATAGTTGTTGAAGATCCGTAGCAATAACAATGACAAAACAGTTGCTCACAATCATTATTATACAATGTCATAGTATCATTACACAACATCAAAGTTCAATTGTATCACAACTTTGACAACAATACTATGATGATATGTATCACTCCCCCTTAGTCAATACTTCATCTCACAATGAAAACCACTCCCACTTACATAATGATCCGTAAACCATATGTATTTGTAGTGTGAACTACACATTAATTCTCCCCCTTTTTGTCAATATAAATTGGCAAAGGTACAAAAACTAGTGGGATCCTCGTGAAATTTTCATAGAGATACTTCATGACCAAAAGAGAACAACATATCAACTTGTTTATATGCCATCATATAGTCGAAACTAAATGCATTCATCAAGGAGTTTATAAAGATACAAGATAACCCCTACAATATTCCACAGCTGCACTCCCCACAAAGATTTGGCAATTAAGCACAAGTTCAATTAAGAACTCTCCCCCATAAAATGCCAATCCCGAAAGAACAACATAAGCGACCTTACTTTTACAAGAAAAGAAGGATTTCTTTGGACATTAACAAAACTCATGAGACATGAATTTGTATCAAAAAATTTCAATTGAATTAACTACAAGGAAAATGATCAATTCAATTAGTCATGCTCAACATAAGAGAACTTACGGAGCAACACAGTATATACACAAAGATGTGGATCAGGGAAAGACCAATACTGCGGAATAATCAAAGATTCATTCTATTTTTCATCACTATTTGCACAATGACATATAACAGACTTAATCTTTGTAAATAAAAGTTCATCCTATCTTCCATCAATATTTGCATAATGACATAATTGGCTTAACTTTTGTTTGTCAAAAGTTCATTCAATCTTTTATCAATATTTGCATAATGACATATGAAAGATTTAACTTTTGACCATGTATGGGACAATCCTAGTTCACGGACGCAAACACACATATCCCATAATAAGTTACAATATATGAAACCATAAAGATTAATACTGCAAAATTATCTTCCAGATAAACTTTAGAATTTAAATAAATAAATCTAAAAACATTGCAAGATGAAAAACGTTGGAAATATCTATGTGTACCCACAATAATGGCTATTCCAAAACCAAGTTATCCTTCTTAAAACACAAGAATAAATTCTTATAAGAAGTTTCCTAGACATCAAGAGAAACACGTAATGCACAAGATGATTTGTCCTTAGAGGGTAGAATCAATCTTTTTCGCCCGGATTTACACCAAGAATAGCTACCAAAGGCGTATAAAAAGATTCTCTTAACAAAGAAGAACATACAAAGTCATTAACGACCATGCACCATAGTTCATATAAGATGATTGTGAACATTCAAGAATTCCATAGCAATGCGTACTACTGCCTATTCTTGAACTTCCTTCTTTTTGATTCACCAACATCATTCTTGTAAAAGCTAAAGATGAGCTTAGAATAGGAGTACTCCAATAATCCAAGTGACCAAGTCCAAGAGAAGTAGAACAAGTGCGACGAAACGGAGCAAAACACTCAAAAAACAAGAGACATGACAATGACCAATCTTAACTTATCCAAATTCAAGAATTATCATCTCCAATTTGATGAGAATTCAAAGAGGAAGAGAATGCAAAAATAATGAGGTCATTCCGAGTTCGGACGAAGAAGATACGGCCAAAACAAGTTTACTGAACATCGATGTCTACATGCCAGTATGCATACGGGTTTGCAAACGAATTTTCGTGACCAGGAGCAGTATGCAAACGGGTTTGCGTACTAAAATCCCTGGATTTTGATTTTAAGTGATTGTATGCATACTTGGTATGTGTACCATGTAGTCCAAATATCCCGACCTACTATTTTCAAACCTAAACATTTAAGAACCTTAAACACAAATCAAGTTAGGTAGAAAAAAACGATAAGCAAGGTACATGGATCATTATAAGTACTATAAGCAAATAAAAACATAAATCTTGCTCAAGTTTATAGACATACCTTTTTAGAGGAATCCAATCGAATTCTACGGCCTTACCAAAGATTCAAAATCATACCTGACACAATATGTGTGCCCCAATTTTCGTGCTTCCCTCACCGTATACTTAACAGGGCATTCCTTGGTGAGGATGCACTTACAACACAAACAAGTTGTGTTGAGGTGAACAATGTCTTGCTCACCATGGCACCAAGAGAGAGTTTCTTTCCAACAACTCTTACACCTTACAGTATTGAGAGAAACCCAAGGGACTGTTTTTACAAGTTTTTCAAAGGACTTAAAAAGAGCACATGATAATTTGTGTTCCTGATTTCTTCGTTTACAACTTATAACACATAGTGTCTGCAGATAATATTCGGTATTGCACAGGGAAACTCTTTTGATAAGAAGAGACATCCTGACTTTCTCACAAGGGAGGGCAATACCATTATCTTGAGGAGGTGTATCAAGGTTTGACTGATGAAATGAATCATGCTTTGAGATAATGCAGTCAGAAGACTGAGATTTAAACTCCTCTTGTAATTCGTTTAGTTTGTCACAACCAAATGGATTACCCAGGGGGGGAGCATTGCTCTTACTGATTAGTAAATCAAGATCAACCTCAACATGAATATTATTCATCATAACTTGATTTATCTTATCAAGAGATTCTTGCTCTTCTAGGAGGTATAACTCAACATCAAGAGATAAGCTCTCAAGCTTCTTTTCAAGCCCTGAAAATACTTCAAGGGATTTTAAACCTGGTGGAGGTTTAGATAGAATTTCTTCTACATATTTTATTAAATCATTAATGGAAGAGAATTCTGGAATCCTTGGATCTGGTGGTGCATTTATTGAGATAACATTACTGTCCATAGAGTCATATTGCTACAAACACAGACTTATAAGGTCTTAAACGTGTTTGCCTGCTCTGATACCAATTGAAAAACGGGGGTAGGCAATCTGAATAAAAAAACTCCAATATACTTTCAAGAGAATCAACTAGACAGTCAGACTCAATCTAGAGAAAAGTATATCAAAGAGTTTTATATCTCTAACTCTCAATTCAATCTGCAATCAGCAAATAGGAATTTGCGAGCCCGATTGAATATAAGAGAAATAACTTGAACGGTACCAAAGACCAATGTTCAAGGATCAATCAATTTCAATCAACAACCAAAGGTTGGATTTACCAATTGATCGATTGAACGCACAACCTGTGATATTTCAATTATATAACAAAATATAAAGCGGAAAAGAAATAACACAGATACCAAAATTTTGTTAACGAGGAAAACCGCAAATGCAGAAAAACCCCGGGACCTAGTCCAGCTTTGAACACCACACTGTATTAAGCAGCTACAGACACTAGCCTACTACCAATTTACTTCGAACTGGACTGTAGTTGAACCCTAATCAATCTCACACTGATTCAAGGTATATTTACGTTCCTTACTTCTTTGATCCCAACAAGATACTACGCACTTGATTCCCTTAGCTGATCTCACCCACAACCAAGAGTTGCTACGACCCAAAGTCGAAGACTTGATAAACAAATCTGTCTCACACAGAAAAGTCTATTGGAATAGATAAATCTGTCTCCCACAGAAATACCTATGAGTTTTGTTCCGTATTTTGATAAATCAAGGTGCACAGGAACCAATTGATAAACCAGACTTATATTCCTGAAGAACATCCTAGTATTATCAATCACCTCACAATAATCTTAATCGTACGGTAGCGAAACAAGATATTGTGGAATCACAAATGATGAGACGAAGATGTTTGTGACTACTTTTAATCTTACCTATCGGAGATAAATCTCAAGCAAATCTTAGCAAAGATAATACTCAATCACGATATAAGAAGTAAGATCAGAACACGCAACTACAGAGAAAATAGTTGGGTTTGGCTTCACAATCCCAATGAAGTCTTTAAGTCGTTAACCTACAGGGTCTCGTAAAAAACCTAAGGTTAAAGGAGAATCGACTCTAGCTTATACAACTAGTATCACACAGGAGGTGTGGGGATTAGGTTTCCCAGTTGCTAGAGTTCTCCTTTATATAGTTTTCAAATCAGGGTTTGCAATCTAAGTTACCTTGGTAACAAAGTGTAGCGCCCCATTTTTAGAAAATTGTGTAATTGATGCACAAACTCCCAAATCAAGGTGCTAAACTGTCTAACTTCATTTTCACTAATAAAATAAAGAAATATAAAAGAACCAATTACAATAAGTTTTTAAAAGGGAGAACAACAAGAATTCTCCTTGCCGCGATGAGACCACAAGTATTGATTTGATCCTTACCCGTGGTGAACACTTACAAAAATTGTATAAAGACACAGATACTTCAAGAAGAAAAAGAAAAGACGTACTCGACTTAAGATTTTTAAAGAGAGACTTACATTCATAGTTGTACAAAACATTTAGACTTAGTTGTTTTGTGATATATAGATATATACACATTCAACAGTAGATTAGTACTTTACATAAGCAAAAAAGAATACATATCGCTTTTAAGAACTACCTACACAGAACTGCCCACAAAAAGATACCGACAGTTACCTCCTTATACACAATCCAAACGTCTTACTCAACCCAAATATTAATCTCTCCTTCGTCCGAGTCTACGCCACTTACGTCAAGGTTACCTGTCACTAAAAGGAGATGGAAGGAGTGAATTAACAAGCCCAGTGGATACTTACATTACTAAAATGAAATCATCAAAGTTGAATTTCAAACAATGTAAAATTTCTAAAACGATGTAACACATTTAATTCACTGCAATAACAATCAAGTACTCTAAACATTAAAATAAGAACACACACGAAACAATTCAAGGTATATGGAACTACTCCTTCTTCAAACAATGTATATATTGGTGTCGACCAATTCCTTACAAACCTATTACGCATAAAAGCTCGAAAGTAAGTATTTATAAACGAAGGAGCTTACCCTATATACAACAACTGGAAATTCCTATTTCCCATAACATTCACACAGGCAAGCACACAATTCAGAATCTTTCTAAGTAAGGGAAAGTCCCAAAAGAATCAACATGGTTTTAAGGAAATCAAAATCCAACAATGCATGAGTTTGTGTAAGTGCATAAATATAATTTTGTAAAAAGACATTAATGGTTGCAAAAGAGTAATGTAAATTCCCACCTCAAACCGCTACTCAAACCTCAATCTTCGTAATCCGCCTACATAATCCCGGGACACCTTAATCAAATAGAAGTTAAGTTAGAAAAGTAGAACAACCTCACTGTAATTGACTCATATGACAAAAAAAATAACTGACCTAACCATACAGTAAACCCTTGTAAACATCACGAGGGTCTAAGTTTCGGAATGCATAAAACACTCATCTTTGATCCACATTAAACACCCAATAGCTCTTTAGAAAGATAACAATCTCCTCTACAATTTTCGTTAAAACATCATGAACTAAATCGATCTCTAACATATCTATAAATGTTCATGAAGTTTCCTACTCACCGCAGTTACAAGGAAATTCCAGATTTCATAATAAACACTAAAATCATCATAACTTAGTCAACTCAACTCCAATTCAAGCAAGATAAGTCTCTGTAGATTAGTAGTTTCTAAATCAGGTTGTAAGTTGTCAAAATCCTTGAGAAAAAGAATTGTCAGGAGTGCCGAACAGTTGCTACACAAGCTGATACACTTCAAAATGCAAAATCTAACTGCAATATCGATTGTCATGCTGGATTTCTTGTTCAAAAGATGAGCTAATACTTATCAGTAGAATCTTAGGCTAGTTTAAGATGTATAAATGTCAAGATCACTGAAAAATAGAGTTGGCCAAGAATGTTGAACAACAGATACTGAAATAGGCATAACTTACACTAAGTAGCTCAGGACAGGACACTTAACAACACCATAGATTCGTCTTTCAAAGTACTGAATTTCATGAGAAGAACCTTGATTCAGTTCATTATCTAGAGTGCCCTAGAATCAAGCCGAAGTCACGGGACAAAATATGAACTTTCTGAGATGATGTGGTTTGTTTCAATTCACATACTTTTCTTGTGAAATCTGACATTTACAGTGACTCATAAGGCCAAAACATACTCTGGTGTCACACAGATTCATAAATCTCGCTAATCTCCTCCTTATTTCAAATTCCAATTCTATCAAGTTTCAATACCAGGCATCGTTGAAAACAAAACCCTAGATTCTTCATACCTAATTTTGATTACAAAATTGACAACAGCAGAGTGATTGATTCAATTGAGAAGACATAATATGCGTTCATTTAATCGGAGCGAGAAGAAATAAGGTTGATATCATACCTTCAATCATAAACTAAGAACAGGAAAACCCTTCCTCAATTACTTCCAAATATCCATGAAATTCAGTAGATTAGAACATGAAACTCAGCACTTCCAATCACTCAAGATATAACCAGGGGGTACAAATTTTCTAAACTTTTGATTGTATTTCTTTCCACCGGAGTCTCTCGTTCGTGTGTTTTCTTACAATGACCAAGTACCAAAATTCTCAGATGGGTAAGTCTAAAGAGTTTTATCACAACTCATCCCGAAAATACCCCTAAAAAGATTACTAAAAAAAGCATGACATGGGACCCTAGGTGTCTAAGTGGAACTCCGCCACATTTCTAACCAAAAAGAAATAAGTGAAAAGAAAAATAAAAATAAAAAAGTATTCTAAGTGCAACTCATCTGATTTGCACAAACTTAACATGTTATTAAGCAATTGACATCCACAAATACGAGCCATAAAAGTACTTTGATTAGTCCATAATCAAAGTATAATTATTGGGTTTTTACATCCATAATCAAAGTATAATTATTGGGTTTCTACACAAAGCATTCAATATTCACCATTAGATGAAAACCTGATTGGATTCAAGCTAATATCTTTTAACCGTTAGATCGAACTTAGCTTGTTATACACAAATGAAATGTACCTTCATATAGGTTTAAGTAACCGTACCCAAACGTGTACACCATGTTGGCTCAACAGTAGTTAACCGAGGTTAGCTATATGGACACTCTCATATCAACCTTATTCATCTTAACCATAACTAGTTCAAATGACTCAAATGAAACTAGTTAAAGAGTTGTTCAATTGCTATATTCTCATAGAAGTATAGAAGAACACAATTGATGCGTGTCGTAGGTGCAATCAAATTAATTAATACTTTACTACCTAATTAACAAGTAATATAGGGTAGTCAAGGTCGATCCCACGAGGAGCACGAGATTCTAGTTGTAAAAATTGTCACGAAAGGGGGTTTAAAAGCAAAAGAAAATAAACAAAACAATTAAAAGGTAAAGTTGAAAGCAATAAGAGAGACAAGATCAAGGAATCCTTCTTCGTTACGAAACAATGATTAAAGTTATGTTCTTTTCTACTTGTTATTAGTCACAGATTATCACCAACCGTAGGATAGCAGGTACGCTTAGCTAGCCCCAAAATCCCTAATTTCACCGAGTAAAGTCCGCTTAGTTATCGATTCTATTCAAAAGAACCACCTTGAGGTCCGCTTACAAGATGTAATTCCCGAGAATGCATTAAGATTTATGAATTTAGGTTTAGTACTAGTAGTTAAACTCGGTTCGCTTGGTCCACTTTCTAGCGTTGTTTCTACACACAATTGCTCCACGGAATCCCTCCGCAAGGTCTCGTGTTTTCTACTTGTGTAAAGTGTCGAGAACGATTACGTATTCCCTAACTTATACTAGATATAGATCAATTAACAAATCAATTTAGCGTGCACTCCAAACAATCTATCAATCAATCATGAATGTCTTTAAGATCACTCCTATTAGTAAAAACAATCGATAATCATGTGAAAAATCTCAAGATAGAATTGAAAACAAAAACTCAAATCATGTTAAGAACTAGGAATTCATCCTCAATCAATAAATTAACTACTCATGTTAAAGAGTTCACACAAAGAATAAGAAAAGAAAAGTGTTGTGTGTAGAGAGGTGTAAAAGATATGTAGAAGATGTGGAGAAGTTGTAGAAAACTTCTCTATTTATAGGCTTCAATATTCTCCAAATCTTCTAAGGAATAGAATCCTTTTTCTTTTGCAATTCAATTTCCAAATCCAAGCTTTTCTCAACTCTTCCACCTTCTCTTTCCAAATTTGAGTCCAATTCTCCATCCAATTCCTAGCCCAAGTCTTCACACCCATGAGAGAAGTCCATAGAAAATTCTGGAATTTGTGCTCGCCGGAAAACTCGGGATTGTGGCGAAAACGCGCCACGGCGACTCGAGTTCTCTTTCTCCGTCGACGGAATATTCCGTTTAGATTCTGTTATATATAACGGTTGACTAACAGTCCTTAACAGTTGACCGGGTCAAGGGATGAGTCAGTCACTAGTTAGCTGAGTCGGAACCGAGTCAGCTGGCTAACTCGGCTGACTGGTCTTGGCCAAAGTTATTGCACAGCTCAAGATGTTCACAGCCAAGTTGGCCATGCCTTCTCTGCACTTCTCCCAGCCATGATGGCTATCACCCTGCCAGATTTCTTCACAAGATTTCAAAGACACCTCAGCAGGCTCACGGCAACCAAAAGTGCCAGTTCATTGCCTGTACATTCCATTCAAGCCCTGTAATTGCAATCCTAGCATTCATTCTTAAGACAACACACACACACAGAGAGAGCCAACACCATCTCAACAGCTTCACACTTCACAACTCAAACTTCTCACTAGCTTCGTCCTGCGACTCAGCTAGCCAAACACAGGCCAAGTTCATAGCACCATTCCCTGTATCAGCAGCAACTGCGATTTCATACAATCCCAGCCTCTCAAACAACAGCATCGCTCAGGCCATATAGCCATAATTGCCCAGACACCTTGTTATTTCAGCTCCAATCTACAACCATTGTCAAAGACCAACATCACTGCATTCCTCGCTTTCCATCTCATAACACCAACATGGTCCAACCATAAGCCTCGGCTGCCACACATCCTCATCTCAAGCCTGCAAAGCCATTGCACCTCAAGGCTAGCACCACCGCCACATGCCATTCCACAAAGAACACCATTTTACCCTTCACTTCCATTCCCGCCCAAGCTTTAAGCACCAAAGAACATTACAGTGCCTAGTTCTTTCATGTCTTCAATAACCGCAATCCCATCTCGCCATGACCAACACGGGCTGCCATTTCTCAACATCCACAACAGTAACCCGTAATCTTCCGAGCCATAACCACCTATTCATGTGCACAAATTCAAACCTACAGCTCACAAGACAAGCTCACAGCAGTTTCTTCACTGAGCTGCAACAACAGCTTATTCTAATTCTTCACAGCATCAGAACCCTTCTCAATTTCAGTTCAACTTCAACATCTACTTTAAAACCACCTGAGTTGCAACTCCAATCCACAGCTCAAGCCAATCCAGCCTTGCGGTCTCTCTCGCTTCCACTGTCATTACTAGCACTTCCTGTTTCAGTTCAACTTCACATTGAGCCCAAACCTGTCCTAAACATACATCTAAGTCAATTAGCTCAATTGGCTCAAAGCCAAACATTCAATTCTCTTGTCGCCAGCACCAACTATGTATTCCGCCGTACATCACTGCCTCATTTCATAGCTCTCCCTGCAGTCAAAGCCTCAAATATTCCATTGCTCGCAAGTACTCAAGCCTAGCACTACCCATTCTGTGTCAATGCCAAAGAAGCAACACCCACCAGGCTTCATTTTCATGGCTTCACAATAGCTTCTTTATCTGTCGAGAACAAGCACCAGTAACCCCTACTGTTAATGAGAATCCATAACCACCACAGATCCAGTCTCAACTTCATCTCGAATCTTCACAATTTTTCCGATGAACCCTAGCTTCAATTTCAACTCAACCCTAGCTTCATTTATTCCTTCTCCAACTGATTAATACCATCCTCTTGTTCTTCTCAATTTCAATACCACCAACACCTGTTCTTATCTTTCCTCAGCCAACAACAAACCCACATCAACCACTGATTCCTTCTTCTCACCATCTCAGTTTCATTCTCGATCTCTGCTGTAACTCCATTGCCCGTTCATCTCACCACTGCAATTCCACAATCACCAACAAGCTCGATCTCCCATCTCGTTAATCGTCTCCCTTCCTCTTTACTCTCTCCCGGTGAATCGATTTCTCGGACAACAGTGTTTGCAAGTTCGTTCTCTAATGAATTTTAGATAGGAAAAATGATTGAAATGCTCTCTAATTAGGGCCATGTAGGAACTAAAACTGTTATTGGCACCCCCACTTTAGTGGTTAAGGGTAACTAAAGACACACACACATTGCTGTCGGTCCCATAGAATCGATGAGCCTAATTCTCCGCCTCTTCCTTGTGCTACCTAGTCTGCTCCAAGTATAACTCGCCAAGTGTTTTGGATCGTGATTCTTTTACGCTCCAAATGAACGTTTCCTCTCCTTTGTTCCCGGTGACTCCATTGCACCTAAAAACTCAAAAACACACATAAAGTACATAATTCTCAAGAAAAATAGCAAAGAAAGCGTAACTACTAGATAGTAAATACGGTGTATTCTACACCTATCAAATTCCCCCACACTTAGACTTTGCTAGTCCTCGAGCAAATCAAACTAAAAACTCACAACTTCAAAGCGTTCAAGCGTCACAAGCATCCAAAGAGTTATGAGGACATAGAGTTTCGCATGCTAGTAATAAGAAGTTAGAAATACTAAAGAACATATTCTCATTCTTAAATGTTGAGTGAGAAATAACCACACCATAATGAGAGAATGCGTGTTTGAGAAACGATCAATAAGCATTTCGCCTCGACTTCGCCTCACCAAAAGGATTTTATGATAAGTGCACTCAAAAAGACAAACTTTTTATGGGTCACACATGTGTGCGTAGGAATGAAGAGAGAAATCCCGCATCACGTTGAATAGTGGGAAGAATAACTTCCGAAATATTTTTAAAAAACCCACATCTTTTAATATTTTGAAAAACCATTTTTTCACGACGATCTCTACGAAAGGAAATCAACCATTTTTATCGAGGATGAGATTACTTACTCACCTTCACATCCGATCGCCAATTATGATAACACCACTCTCACGGCATCCAATAGAAACGTCTTCCGTTCCTCGTCTTTAACTTCTTGGTCTTTGTTTCAACTATTGATGATAAACCCTTGAATTTCATAAATCCTTAACAATTTGTAACTCTTTTACCTTAAAAATCTTTGTCGCTTGAAACTTTCTTATAGATTTTCCTTCCCCACGGCTCATTAAATAAAAATAAGAACAAATATTTCTCTTGTTTTTCTCTCTTTTTTTCTTTTCATCTTTTTTTTTTTTTTTTTTTTTTTTTTTTTTTTTTTTTTTCATCTTTTTTTTTTTTTTTTTTTTTTGAAATTGAAACAAGAGAAATTAAATACAAAAATAAACCATGGCCGTGGGAGAAGTATTTTACCGCTTGATTCTTCACAACTTGTATCGTCTTGAAATCATAAACTTCAAAAATTTTCACCTTTTAATTTTCTTCGCATTCATGAATAAGTCTTCATACTTGAATATAAAATTACCTCATTGTAGTGTAAGTCTTCAACATATATGTAAAAATCTGCTCTTTGTATGTTGCTTTACTTATATTTGAAATTTGCTCTTTTTCTCGTTCCGTTGCTTGTAAACCTTAAACTTTTCCAACTTTCCTTGTAGATTTTGATGTCGCTCCTTGTTGATGATGAATGTGTTTCTATGGATCCGTTGTTGTCAAGAGAGAGAATGGTGCTAGCTGCAAATCGAACTACAAGAAGGAAGCTTTCATCCATGGACGTCACCCTCATGATTGACAAAATTAGCACTCAAGAGATCAAAGAGTAGTGCTTCTATTGGTGGGAGGTTGGGTAGCTCACCATTCTACCCGGAATTTACTTACGGTGACACACACTCAAAAGAAGCTCTTTAGTAGATGGAAGAATTCTGGTCGGTGCCTCACATGATATGAATACGGGTAGTCTCCACTAATGATTGATCAAAGCAACTCTAATAACGCATTTCTCCTGCACCAAATTCGCATCACCGCATGATTAAATCCATTATTTAACACTCAAATAAACAAGAAATCCGAATGTAGTTCTCTAACATTTCCAAGTTCATTTATGTCGGTCAAAAACTCTATGTAAACATACCTAGAAGTATGCTAGTGACTCTAAAATCTTTAAAAGTTGGAATTTTTAAGTAAAACTTTTTTTTTTTTTTTTTTCAAATTTTTTAATTTTTTTGTAATTTTTGTTTTAAAAACATGCTTAACCACTCCCCCACACTTAAACCTTACATTGTCCTCAATGTAATTGAATCCTCCTAGTAAAGTTAAGGTGGGAAATTTTAACATGATAAGAAACAAGAAAAAGAAATAACAAAAAGCAAAAAATAAGAAATACAAAACCGATGGGTTGCCTCCCATTAAGCGCTTGTTTTAAAGTCGACGGCCCGACTTGGCTCTTGTAAGATTCATTCCCCATATACTAACAATCGGAAAATTTGAGGATCCACCCATAATACTGTTTTGCAAACAATAACTCCATACAAATATTAGCACAAGAAAACAATAGTGAAATTATTGCTCGATAGAAATTTCCCCACACTTATTCTCGTTCACACTCGGAAGTGTATAAAGAACATAGAATTCGAACTTCCATGTATTCTTCTTGGCAAACCTGCATAGTGTTAGCATCAAGTGTTTCCAATGGTGGGTATTTAGAAACAAAATCATCCAAAAATACTTTCGAAGCACATACATTCAAACCAATAAGAGGTGAAGGAGAAAAATCAATAGGCAAAGGGTTAGACAAACCTTTCACAATCTCTTGTATTATAGAATCCTCTTCATCCTTAAAAAATTCAAGTGAATCACTTACCTCTTGTATATCGTGGTCCTCTATTAAACCTTGCAACCATTCTTCGTCGTTTTCTACCTTAACCAAAGTCTCGGCATCATTAAAATCATTCGCAAGTTCAATTGGGTCTTCCACAAAGTCAATGAATGTGGTTTCATCCTCTAGTATCATCTCTTCAACATTCTCATCATCGGAATCGGGCCATTCACTAAAGTGATTCTCATCGGTATAGATTGTAAGATCTTCTTGTGCGGGTGTTACTTCGTTTATAACAATAGGTAAGTCACACCCAATCTCCTCCTTTTGAATAGGTGAAGGATCATTATTATGATCCGGAGTTGGAATAACTTCCTCATTGTTGCAACGTTCATACACTTCCGCGGACTCCCATCTTTCCCTAAGAAATTTTTTCCAAGCAATAAATGCATCTTCCCCAAGCTCTTCCTTTTGAATAGGTGATTGATCATTATTAAGATCAAGGCTTGAGTAAGCTACACTATCGTCATCAAAAGTATCCAAAGGTTGGTCCTTTTCAACACAATCATCTTCATTTTCGGACTCACCATAATAAGAATCTTCATCGGTTTCATAACCTTTGTCCCGACGTCGTTTAAGTTCCATATGAATAGTCCTACTAATTTCTCGACAAGCTCTTCCGAGTCTCCATCATCTTCCAATTTGTATAATTTCTGTGCAAGTTTCCTGACGTTCACACGCTTACCACCGTTGATAGAGTTTATAGACGGCATCTCCTCTTTTGGAAAAAAGTGAAGGAAAAACACGATGAAGAGGAGTATATTCCAAATTCTCTGTCTGCACATTACTAGAAAACAAATTGTTAGATGCATAACTATCCTTCCATCCATGTGATTGTCCACTTACATACCCGTCATAAGGTTGTCGATATGTATGAGAATATCCATAATGTTCTGTAGGAATTTGATCATAGCCAAAAGATTGGTTTTGATTGTATCCTAAGGATGGTTGGAAGTTGTCATAATGTTGAGGTTGAAAACCGTATTGATTGTTGTAATATGATTGCTCTTGTCCACCATACATTGAAAAACCGATACCTGAAATAAGATTCAAAAACCAAGTTAGATACGGAATAGAATCCAACAAAGCAAGAATAAAGCAAAAAGAAAAATAAAAACAACTAAAATCATCCGCTGCTCCCCGGCAACGGCGTCAAAATTTGATGCGTGTCGTAGGTGCAATCAAATTAATTAATACTTTACTACCTAATTAACAAGTAATATAGGGTAGTCAAGGTCGATCCCACGAGGAGCACGAGATTCTAGTTGTAAAAATTGTCACGAAAGGGGGGTGTAAAAAAGCAAAAGAAAATAAACAAAACAATTAAAAGGTAAAGTTGAAAGCAATAAGAGAGACAAGATCAAGGAATCCTTCTTCGTTACGAAACAATGATTAAAGTTATGTTCTTTTCTACTTGTTATTAGTCACAAATTATCACCAACCGTAGGATAAAGGTGTGCACGCTTAGCTAGCCCCAAAATCCCTAATTTCACCGAGTAATGTGTCCGCTTAGTTATCGATTCTATTCAAAAGAACCACCTTGAGGTCCGCTTACAAGATGTAATTCCTGTAATGCATTAAGATTTATGAATTTAGGTTTAGTACTAGTAGTTAAACTCGGTTCGCTTGGTCCACTTTCTAGCGTTGTTTCTACACACAATTGCTCCACGGAATCCCTCCGCAAGGTCTCGTGTTTTCTACTTGTGTAAAGTGTCGAGAACGATTACGTATTCCTAACTTATACTAGATATAGATCAATTAACAAATCAATTTAGCGTGCACTCCAAAACAATCTATCAATCAATCATGAATGTCTTTAAGATCACTCCTATTAGTAAAAACAATCGATAATCATGTGAAAAATATCAAGATAGAATTGAAAACAAAAACTCAAATCATGTTAAGAACTAGGAATTCATCCTCAATCAATAAATTAACTACTCATGTTAAAGAGTTCACACAAAGAATAAGAAAAGAAAAGTGTTGTGTGTAGAGAGAGGTGTAAAAGATATGTAGAAGATGTGGAGAAGTTGTAGAAAACTTCTCTATTTATAGGCTTCAATATTCTCCAAATCTTCTAAGGAATAGAATCCTTTTTCTTTTGCAATTCAATTTCCAAATCCAAGCTTTTCTCAACTCTTCCACCTTCTCTTTCCAAATTTGAGTCCAATTCTCCATCCAATTCCTAGCCCAAGTCTTCACACCCATGAGAGAAGTCCATAGAAAATTCTGGAATTTGTGCTCGCCGGAAAACTGGGATTGTGGCCGGAAAACGTCGCCGCCGGCGACCTGAGTTCTCTTTCTCTGTCGACGGAATATTCGTTTAGATTCTGTTATATATAACGGTTGACTAACAGTCCTTAACAGTTGACCGGGTCAAGGGATGAGTCGGGTCACTAGTTAATGAGTCGGGCGAGTCACCGGCTAACTCACTGGGATCTGGTCTTGGCCAAAGTTATTGCACAGCTCAAGATGTTCACAGCCAAGTTGGCCATGCCTTCTCTGCACTTCTCCCAGCCATGATGGCTATCACCCTGCCAGATTTCTTCACAGCATTTCAGCACACTCAGCACAGCTCTGGCAACCAAAAGTGCCAGTTCATTGCCTGTACATTCCATTCAAGCCCTGTAATTGCAATCCTAGCATTCATTCTTAAGACAACACACACACACAGAGAGAGCCAACACCATCTCAACAGCTTCACACTTCACAACTCAAACTTCTCACAGCTTCGCCTGCGACTCAGCTAGCCAAACACCGGCCAAGTTCATAGCACCATTCCTCAGACGCAGAAGAATCGCGATTTCATACAATCCCAGCCTTCTCAAACAACAAAGATCGCTCGTGCCATATAGCCATAATTGCCCATACACCTTGTTATTTCAGCTCCAATCTACAACCATTGTCAAAGACCAACATCACCGCATTCCCGCCTTTCCATCTCATAACACCAACATGGTCCAACCATAAGCCTCAGCCTGCCACACATCCTCATCTCAAGCCCGCAAAGCCATTGCACCTCAAAGCTAGCACCACCGCCACATGCCATTCCACAAAGAACACCATTTTACCCTTCACTTCCATTCTGCCCAAGCTTTAAGCACCAGCAACATTACAGTGCCTAGTTCTTTCATGTCTTCAATAACCTGCAATCCCATCTCAGTCACAGCCAACACTGGCTGCCATTTCTCAACATCCACAACAGAACCTGCAATCTTCTGAGCCATAACCACCTATTCATGTGCACAAATTCAAACCTACAGCTACAAGACAAGCTCACAAATAGCTTTCTTCACCGAGCTGCAACAACAGCTTTATTCTAATTCTTCACAAAGATCAGAACCCTTCAATTTCAGTTCAACTTCAACATCTACTTTAAAACCACCTGAGTTGCAACTCCAATCCACACTCAAGCTAATCCAGCCTTGCGTCTCTCTCGCCTTCCACCGTCATTACTAGCACTTCCCTGCTTCAGTTAACTTCACATTGAGCCCAAACCTGTCCTAAACATACATCTAAGTCAATTAGCTCAATTGGCTCAGGCCAAACATTCAATTCTCTTGTCGCCAAAGACTAACTATGTATTCCGCGTGCCATCGCTCTCATTTCATAGCTCTCCCCGCAAAAAAGCCTCAACTATTCCATTGCCTGCAAGTACTCAGCCTAGCACTACCCATTCTGTGTCAATGCCAAAGAAGCAACACCCACCAGGCTTCATTTTCATGGCTTCACAATAGCTTTATCTCTGTCGAGAACAAGCACCAAGAACCCCCCAAGTAATGAGAATCCATAACCACCACAGATCCAGCCTCCTCAACTTCATCCAATCTTCACAATTTTTCCGATGAACCCTAGCTTCAATTTCAACTCAACCCTAGCTTCATTTATTCCTTCTCCGAACTGATTAATACCATCCTCTTGTTCTTCTCAATTTCAATACCACCAACACTGTTTCTTATCTTTCCTCACCCAACAACAAACCCACATCAACCACTCGATTCCTTCTTCTCACCATCTCGCCATTCTCGACTGGAACTCCATTGCCCATTCATCTCACCACTGCAATTCCACAATCACCAACAGAAGCTCGATCTCCCATCTGTTAATCGTCTCCTTCCTCTTTACTCTCTCCCAGTGAATCGATTTCTGACAACAAGAAACTGCAAGTTCGCTCTCTAATGAATTTTAGATAGAAAAATGATTGAAATGCTCTCAAAATTAGGGCCATGTAGGAACTAAAACCGTTATTGGCACCCCACTTTAGTGGTTAAGGGGTAACCAGCACACACACATTGCCCATCGGTCCCATAGAATCGATACCCCATTTCTCTCCGCCTCTTCCTTGTCTTTACCTAGTCCGCTCCAAGTATAACTCGCCTTGCTGTTTTGGACTGTGATTCTTTTTACGCTCCAAATGAACGTTTCCTCTCCTTTTGTTCCCGGTGACTCCATTGCACCTAAAAACTCAAAAACACACATAAAGTACATAATTCTCAAGAAAAATAGCAAAGAAAGCGTAACTACTAGATAGTAAATACGGTGTATTCTACACCTATCAACAATTGAAGCAAAATCGGTTTGATTCACTCGAATCATTTCATAAACATTATAGCCACAGTTTGCAAAGAATGCATTCCTTAAAATATAAATGTATTAGTTCATGAACAAACCAATTTTAGAACTATAACCACTCAAGTATGCAAACGTGTACGCATACTTAAGTAGCTGGTCTGAGTATGGGTTCGCCAGTATGCGAACGTGTACGCATACCTTAGTACACTTCCAAAACCCGGCTGAAAATTTCGGACCTATACCTTTATGCAAGTACGCGTACTGGTATGCAGATGTGTACTTGGTACACGTAATTTCATTAACTACAAGCACGCATACGGGTATGCATACTCTAGTTCCTAGTCATGAATCACATACATGCAAGAATGCATACTATGTTCATAATCAAATAGTTCTAAACTCTATTTCAATCATTGAAACTTTCTTAGAGGATGACAATAGCCATTTTCACACACTATTAGCATCAAAGCAATTTTCAAGTTATTGAAATAATCATAACGAAACATTCCAAGTCTACACCAAATGATTGTATCACACAAACCATGTAAGATGTTACTCGGCGATTTTCACATGATCATCTTTTGACTTTCGTCAAGAATATAAGATGCACTTGGTTGAAGCGAAATCTTACCAACACATATTTCGAGAAATATGTAAGCGAGTTAATCTCAGCTCAAAATCTCAAATGTGCATAATCGACAACTATATAGTAATATGACTTTTGTCTCAATATAGGAGATAGAGTAGATATAGACTTTCCAAGTGATAGATGAGTTTTAGTCTCCACATACCTTTTGTTGATGAAGTTCCACAAGCTCTCCTTAGTAGTTTTTCGTCTTCAACTGATGAACGTCGTGAAGTCTAATGCTCAACTACACAATCTATCCTAGTCCGAGACATCACTATAAGTAGACTAGAAATCAAGACTTATAGATCGAAGTTTCGACAGGGATCTTTAGACTGTTTGTAGATCTAAAGACGTCTTGTGATAATCCATTGTTAACAGACTCCGTTCTGTGCGTGATTGATCACAAGAGATTCAAGTTGTTGTGTGCAGGTGTTTATTTGAAGATCTAAGAAGATTTGAAGATAAAGAAGATATTGAAGTTTTTTGATTTGGGGTTCATAATCTTTGGTGTGCACAATACTTGTTTTGGTATAGAGGATCCAACTATAATCGGTTTATCCTTGTGGTAGATTAGATTGATTAGTTGTGTAGATCGGCATCAATACAATTCTTTGTGATTAAAAGTTGATTGCAAAATCTTAACAATTACCTTTGGTAGTTGAGAATAAGATAGATCTAAGAACCTAACGAATGAGTTTATTGAGATAAACAGAAGAGCCTTTGTCGAACTCACATCACTTGGTTAAAAAGAGTTGCTACCAAACAGATTTGTTGTTCTTTTACTATTTGGAATACGAACCAAATGAATTGTTCCAAGTACGTGACTTATTCATAAGTTGGAGGCGTGGGAATACATACGGAACTAGGTGAACTATAGGTTTAGTTGCTTGGTCTCAACTATACGAAGTTGGTTTAATTTTGTATATCGGCTTAATCCTGAGAGTATTCAATTCTGGACAAGGTCCCGAGGTTTTTATGCATTTGCGGTTTCCTCGTTAAAAAAATGTTGCTGTGTCTTTTACTTTTCTATTTTACTTGATAGTAATCCTATTGTGTTTGGTTAAGTCCGAACCTCTTATCAATTAAACATACTTCGTTGTTGTATTGTCTCGATCTCGTATCCATAGACGATCACACGGAGTGTGAACCGATTAGTTGTATTGTCTCAACTCAGTCCATAGACAATCACTTTCGGAGAAAGGACTTATAGGTAGGAAAAGTTTTAGCTTGAGGTATATTTGGGTACCCTCGCCTTTTTAGAATGAATCTTTGATTATTCTGCATTATTGGTCTTTTCCTGATCCACATCTTTGTGTATGTACTGTGCGGCTCCGTAAGTTCTCTTATATTGAGCATGGCCAAATGAATTGATAATTTTCCTTGTGGTTAATTCAATTGAGAATTTTGGATACAAATTCATGGCTCTTGTTGTTCTTTCGGGAATGACAATTTATGGGGGAGAGTTCTTTTTTGAACTTGTTCTTAATTGCCATATCTTTGTGGGGAGTGCGGCTGTGGAATATTATAGGGTTATCTTGTATCTTTATAAACTCCTTGATGAATGCACTTAATTTAGGCTATATGATTGCATCTAAACAAGTTGATATGTGGTTCTCTTTTGGTCATGAAGTATCTATATGGAAATTTCATTAGGATCCCACTAGTTTTCATACCTTTGCCAATTTATATTGACAAAAAGGGGGAGAATTAATGTGTAGTTCACACTACAAATACATACGGTTTACGGATCATTATGTAAGGGGGAGTGGTTTTCATGTGAGATGAAGTATTGACTAAGGGGGAGTGATATATATCACCATAGTATTGTTGTCTAAGATGTGATAAATTGAACTTTGATGCTGTGTAATAATACTATGACACTGTATAACAATGATTGAGAGCTATTGTTTTCTCATTGTTATAGCTACGAATCTTCAACAACGATGATGATGAGTTGAACACATTTAGAATCATTGGAGTACTTGGAAGTGACAAAGATTTCGAGTAATGTTGAAGAACTAAGGAGATCAAGCATTTGGATGAGAAGCTACAAAGTTTATTTATTTTGTAATCCATATGTATCGATAGTTTTGTCACTAAAATTGACAAAGGGGGGATTGTTAGAGCAATCGCTTGTCAAACCCGCAAGCATTTCTATCTCAAGCTTGTTTGTCAAGTTTAGTTGCCAAAACTACAAGTCTTGATTTCTAGTCTACTTATAGTTAAGTCTCGGATTAGGATAATAAGTGTAGTTGAGCTTTAGACTCCACGACGTTCATCGAATGAAGACGAAGAACTACTCAAGGGAACTTGTGCAACTTCATCAACAAAAGGTATGTGGAGACTTGAACTTATCTATCACTCAAAAATCTATCTACTATATCTCCTATTTGAGACAAAAAGTCGTATTGCTATATAGACTTCAATTATACACATTTGGTATTTCGAGCTGGTAGGCTAAGAAAGATACCTACAATTGTAATAAACTGCAAGTGCACAGTGCCTTATTATGTATAATGCAAATGCAGGTCGATCCACAGGGACAAGGTGGGTGTAGAGTTGATTCCAAAGTCTTACTAAAACTGATTCAAAAGAAAGAATAGCACAAAGGTTATTTTGTTGGGTGTCGATACGACGAAACATATGATATGACATATAAATTAGAATGCAGAAAACAAATGAAATAGAGGATTTAAACACACAAACAAGAAATACTAGGGCAGTTGAATCCAGTACTTTACCTAGGCTAGATAATTCAGCTAATAGTGTTGTCCCTTGAATCGTTAGTAGAGATACGAGTCTCCCGTTCTTCCGATAATGTAAAGATTCTTAAGTATAAGGTTTATTGTCAACTAAAGGATTAATCCCTAGAATTAGATGTCTTTTTATAGCACAACTAATCACAGACCAGTCATATCAAATGAAGCACGAGTTGGAGTAACAACATTAAATGTTCCAACGACTACGGATGCAAGACATTCGAAGTGAAAGTTATATGCTGGCACACAAATACTAAACCATTCCATATGCAATAGATTTAAAATTGAACAAAAAAATCAGCCAAAATAATCTAATTAGATTAAGACCTTCATCTCAACCCTAGTTATGAAATTAAAACATGGTGAAGAAATACTGAAATTTAATCTATATTACTGCTTGGTGATCCGGCTAATTCGGGCTTAATCTTCTATATACAACTCCCTTCTCTATTTATACAAAAGTTTCCGTCAATTTTACACAATCCCCATAGTCAACAAATACAATCAGAAATTTAGGGATTTGTTGTTCTTGGAACTCACCACTGTGGATAGTCTTCATTTGCAGCCACCCTATTACTTTCAATAAGTGATTTTCTGATGATGTTGATATTGCAGGGAATTGAAATTCAGATCTTTGGTTTTCATTCTCGTCGCTCTTGAGAACAATTTAGCCTACATATTATTCCTCAATTAATAGCTACCGATATCTAGGGGTAGCTCAAAAAATAGGGACAAGAGAAAGAGAGAATGGCA